>CM070699.1:7786613-8364792 GCA_036346265.1 Melocanna baccifera | reverse complement strand
TAACTTTGTGCGCCATTGATCGAGCTTAATCGTGCAAACCACATGTCTATTATGGGATGGACTGGGCTGATTAATTTGTAATATTTCAATTCAATTCTGCCATTGTGATGGACATGGTTCTTGATTTCCATGTGGCGCAAGAGGGTGTGATCACGAAACCCTAGCGGGCGGGATTGTGTTGAGGTAGAGCATTGTAAAGGCCTTGTTGTGATTTCCTTAGGCCTAGGCTAATCACATCGTGTGGATGCAGATTGTGCAACCTCTGCGAGTGTAAAACTATTCGAATAGCGCGTCCTCGGTCATGGGCGGTGCTCGGGGATTTCACCACGAGGTTAGTGTTTCATTTATAACTTGGTGGTTTATGTTGGGAGTGGGCGGGTAGTTCCTTTGTTGATTTAAACTTGTGAATTGGTGTTCACTAGTGGTTCATGTTTATTCCTTTGATTATCTATTATTCTGTTTTGATTAACTTTAGCTTTCAAGTTATTTAATATATTTCATCAATAAATGTCTTTATGCAAATTAACCTTTCACCTTCCTTTGGTAAGCCTTGCATATTATATTGCATTTATTATTACAAGCGACTTCTTTGAGTACCAATGTACTCACGGCTACGCCTATGTTGCTCGATTGAGGAGAGGAGTACTATCGGCGGGAGGTTCGGAAGGAGAGTTCTCTGGCGACTTCACGGATTAGGCCGTTCTCCACTCGATAGCTTTGTGGCTTGTCGATTAGTGCTCACGCTTTATTTTGGATTCTGTTGCTATTTTTGTTAAGCCCTTAGGCTAGAGTTATTGTAAGCTTGGCCATAGGTCGTACCTACGATATTTTATCGATATTCGAGTTTTCCTTTATTATTATCGTGTGTATGGTGTGATGACATCTATGTTTATTGTGTGCACTAAGCGTGATCTGGACTAGTGCGGTTTACGAGAGGCCGAATTTGCATATTCGGGTCTCGGCGGAGTATGAAGCAGCGGTATTCATAGAGTTTGCAAGTGGCATGTGCTTAAGAAAGCTAAAGAGAACTTGGGAACATATATCGAAGAAGCGAGGTTTAAGAGTTTCACAATGTCCTAAATGGGCCCACGACCAATTGATGAGTTTGAAAGAGGCGTGGGCGGGTTTATTAAAAGTATGAATTAGAGTGTAGTACATACTTGAGAAGAATGTGGGATATGAGGAGAAGTGGGCTGCATATTTCAAAAAATTTTTCTTTGCAAAAATATCGACTACTCAAAGGAGTGAGAGCATGAATCATGTCCTCAAAAAGTATGTGAAACCTTCTTCGTCGCTCAATGGTTTCGTCAGAAGGTATGAGAATTTCTTTTTTTTGATAGAATATAGGAGGAGGAGGTAGAGGAGCATCAATCATACAAGGTAATATTTACATGTTGTGGTAATTTCCATGCGGCTATTAATGATATGTGCTAAATATTACTCAGAATTTTGTGTTGTCCATTTGTTGATTGTGTGTACTGTTCGTACCGAAGGAGAAGGTGACGACAACTACAAGCTCGCTGTTGTAGGGGTGGCCCCCACCTAAACCCAGCTAGCCTGTTGAAAACTATGTAATAAGGAAGGTTTCGGTGTGAAGCTACGGTTGTAAAGACACTCCTTACGAGGGTACATGTATATATATGATATTGAGTCTTGGGAAAGACCCGAGAGGTCATTTGTTCACCTAACTCTCCACTACCATACTCTCTGTTTGATGCAGCTAGCAACGATTGGCGCCGTCCGTGGGGAGGGCGGAAGCAAGCCTCAAGGCTGCAAGAAGGAGGATGGCACGAAAAAGCCGTCATCGGCGGCGAAGAAGAAGAAGTGGTCGCGAGGCCCAGCGTCGGCACGAGCCGGCATCGGTAGGGAAGAAAATGGCGGCGCTCATCGCGCGACCATCGGCGCCATCGACCTCGCCACCTCGGCGCCATCGACCCGCCACCATCGATGCTATCGACCCGCCACCACCGCGCCATCGACCCGCTGCCATTGGCGTGACGATCAGCCCCAACCCACTGTTGCACCCCAACCCGCCATTGGCGCGGCGAGTAACCTTAGCGACACCGGCGGGCGTTGGGGAGTGGTAACCTCGGCGATCGTCGGCGCGACCGCGCCTGCACCGGTGCGAAAGTGCCAGCGGCCCCACCGCGCTGCCCGAACTCCCGCTGCGCGGGCGGGAGCAACCTAAGGCGCAAGCAGCGGTCGCGACAACATCGGCCGTACTACCGAGCGCGCGCCGCCCCATCGCGCCCGCCACGGAGAATGCCTGCGGCGGCCCTTGCGCGCTCCGGTGGGAATTGGCGGATCTCGGGGCCATGAGGAGCATGCAAGAGGCTCGGGCTCCGCCGCCCCACCGGTGGTCGCGGCGGGCACTGCCGAGGCGGACAGCGCGGCGCCCAACTTCGGCCTCGCCTGCGCTCGCCGCGTGGACCGGAATCCCGTTATCGCGGGCTGCGGCAAGTACCATGGCGGAGGATTTCAAATTTCCAGCTCTGTTACCACGGTACAAAGCGACCACGGACCCCGAGTTGTGTGCGGCGTGTCACAGCGCCATCGAGGCGTGAGCGGGAGACGACACCACCAAGCGAAGGGCTCCGCTCGCGTTACAAGAAGTGGCGCTTTCATGGTTCTTTACCATAGAGCGAACTCCATATATGCATGGGGCGCAGTGCGCGACCGCCTCTATAACAACTTCGGGGAACTACATTGGCGCGTCGACGCGGATCAACTCTTCGCCATCAAGCAACAACCATCGGAAGGCTCGTGAGTATTTCAAGCGCTTGCGAAGGTCATTGCGGTCAAAGGCGTCAGCGAGACAACAATAATCAGCGGTGCGGGGTCTTCGCCGGGGCCTGGCGAATACAACGTCGCAAGCCGATCAAGGCGATGGCGAAACTCTTACGACAAGATGGAGAATATGCTCGGCGGAAGAAGGCGAGCGGCGCGGGACAGCGGCGGCGTCAACCTAGTGGGAAGCGTCGCGGCGCCGATCGTCGCCAAGCAAGTTCCTCGCGAACAGCGCCCGACGGGAGATGTAGAAGGACACCTCGGCACAAGGACGCGGCGGGTGACAAGGCCAGCGTGGTGCGTCAGCGTCGGCGAACGGCCGCGTCTTTGACATTGAGGCGCTCGAGGACAAACGCCCACGCCAGCTGCGGGACTAGGGCCCGGCGAGGTGGCGCGGCGGCGAGGCGAAGTCGCGATGGTTGGGCCCGCGGTCTGGCGACAGCGGCGCCCGATGGTGCGAGTGCATGGTCAAGGCAATCATGATACCATATCTGCACCACCATCGTAGCACTTCACCAAAGCCGCCCGACGAGGATCTCGAGGCGCACTCACCCATCATCGCGCGCGTTCGCGGCCGCGGTCGGCCCACGAGGATTTGCGATCGGGGCGCGGCCTCGGGAGGGCCTCCGTGGGCGCAAGCCCAAGTCACGGCGGCCCGGAAAGCCTCCTATGGATCCATACTGAGGGGCACCCGCGCGGGGTCATCAGCGTCATCTCGGCGGTTCCTCCTTGGAGTTTACCTCGGCGGCAGCGCAAAGCCTACATCGCGGAGGCTGAACCGCGTGGCGGCATACCCGCTCGGCGCCGCGGCCGGGCGCGACGCGCAATCACCTTCACGCCGGCCGGCCGGGGCGTGGAGTTCCCCATCGAGGATCCCTAGTTATCAGTCGCGGTCATTGCGGGTGTGATGTCGCGGCGTCACGGTTGTGAGGAAGCTCGCGAATGTCTGTTCGCACAAGCCTTTGACGGATGGCGATCCCCGGTCGCCTAGGCCCCTCACGAATCCGTTGCGGGGCGGAGGTCAGCCCCTATTGGCGTTGGGTCAAATATGTTTACAGGTCTCCTTCGGCAAGAAGACAACGTGGCGACCAAGGACGTCACTTTTGATGTCGTCGATATCCAGTACCCCTACAACGCCATTCTGGGGCGACCAACTCTTAACTCCTTCGGGGCAGTACCGCACTATGGCTTCCTATGTGTAAAACTTCCTATCTTCGGCGATCAGCATGTGGCTCGGCACCTGGAGCATGGAACCCGAAGCCCAAGCCTGGGAACCCACCGCGATCCTTAGGTCAGGCGCGCCCATACATGCCCTGCGGCAGCCCAAGCACAAGAGGCTTCGCATCTCATCACCACGACAACGAGTCCTGTGGTTAGTTCATAACCCTTTTGTACTCGCTTACCCGCGCAAACGAGAATTTAATAAAGTTCGCCATTTGCGAGGCTGTTCGTGGACCCCCCCACAAATGTGCGGAGGCTCGCCCCTGCACGCACTCCACGGAGTATAAATAAGACGCGGATGTTTTCCTGCGCACTCTACCGAGTATAAACAAGGCGCGGATTCGCGCGCGCGCTGAGTGTTGTCTGCAGCGTACTCCCGGAGTATAAAGGCGTGGTTAGCGTTCCCACGCACCGCACGGAGACCCGCCTCGCCGCGCACCACATGGAGACTCATCTCCGCTGCACGCGAACATGGAATTCACCTCGCACGTGCACCACATGGAGACTCACCTCCGCACGCGCTCCACGGAGTCCGCCCGCCGCGCTCTCACGGGTATAAATAAGGCGTAGCGTCGAGTCGCCTCCGCACGCACTCTCACGGAGTATAAATAAGGCGTAGCGATGAGGTCCACCTCCGCACGCACTCTACGGGTATAAAGAAGGCGTGGCGTCGAGGTCGCCTCCGCCACGCACTCTCGGAGTATAAATAAGGCGTAGCGATGAGTTCACCTCCGCACGCACTCTCTGAGTATAAAGAAGATGTAGCGATGAGTCCGCCTCCGCACGCACTCTGGAGTATAAATAAGGCGCTTGTGGGGCGCCCGCGCACTCGCGAGTATAAATAAGATACGGATGTTTCCTGCGCACTCTCTGAGTATAAACAAGGCGCGAAGTTCGCGCTGCAGGGCGTACCCTCGGAATTTAAGTAAGCCGTGGTTGATAGTCCAACGCATTCTCGGAGTACAAACAAAGCGCGGATGTCAGCGTGCGTGCGATGTTCTCACGCGCGTACTCTCGGAGTATAAATAAGGCGTGGATGGTATTCCCACGCACTTGCGGAGTCCACATACAGCGCCACGGACCCCGAGGCTCCGCGCGACCTTGGCAAACCGTCACGAGCGCGCGCAGGCGGCGCGCAATCTGAGAGCTCAACGTGGGGCCAGCGCGCATTCGCGCGCCGATCAAGCGGGCGCGGGAGCTCAACACGGGCCCGCCGTACTTTGCATGCCGATCAGCGGCGCGCGAAGCTTCGATGGCAGCGCCTCGCCAGCGGGCGAGCAACCGCGCTGCGGCGGCGCCTTGCGGGCGCAGACCCTCAAGAGCGAGATCGCCCGAGGCTCCCAGCTTTGTCGCCCGGCTGAAAAGCCGGCGCCCGCCCTCAGCGATGTGGCTCCTAAAGCACCGCAAGCTGGCCCCCTCTCCTCCTTTCCTCACCCAGCGTCCACTAGCTAGGGAGAGGCGAGGAGAAACGCGAGCTATGCGGGACAGCGAGGCGGGACAAAGCCTGTTGGCGCGCCATAACGATCTACTCTGAAGCTAGGCGGCCGGATGAAGTATAAGTGAATTGCCCACTACCCGCACCACCGCGGCTCTTGGCGCGGTGGGAAGCTGCTCGTTGCGGTGCACCCCAGAGGCGGGACACTCGACCCGCGACCGCCTAGGCGGCATCGGTAAATCTTGCAGAGTCCCCACGCTATTGGCGAAGTTGGAACAAAATGAGTATGGGAGTGCGGTGTATGGAAGGCGAGTGCCGCTCCACTCGGCCACCGCCCCTTTTAAGAGCCCGGAGACAAGACCGCGGACAATGCGCTCAAGAGTCCCATCGATGCCCGAGGGCACGTGGTGCGACAAGGTTGCCCCATTCCACGCATCCCCATCTTGCGGGGCACGGGCGAGTCGGCGGCCAGAGACACCTCCCTTGCAGCGTGCCGCACCATGTGTGGACCTCCGTTCATCCTGCCTCAGCTGTCCCATCCGCTCGAAAATATAGCGAAAGCAGTGCCACCGTGAGGTCCTCCATTGACCACGGGGCGGGACCTGAGGCTAGGTCGATCCCTCCTCAGCGTACCTGTCACGCCCAGCGCAAGCGATAGGGGCGGGCGCTTCGCAGCGTCTACATCGACTAAGCGCCCGGCTCGGCGCCACCGCCTGAAGGTAGGGGCGGAGCACTCGCGCGTCTACGCCGACTATGGCGTCGGCTCGCCGCCACCGCCGGAAGGTAGGGGCGGGCGCTCGCACCACTACATCGACTAAGGTGCGGCTCTGCGCCACCGCCGAAGGTAGGGGCGGGCGCTCGCGGCGTCTACATCGACTAAGGCACCAGCTCGCGCCACCGCCGGGTAGGGGCGGGCGCTTGCGCCACTAGATTGACTAAAGCGCCAGCTCGGCGCCACCGCGGAGGTAGGGATGGGCGCTCGCGCCACTACATCGACTAAGGCGCCCGCTCGCCGCCACGCCGAAGGTAGGGGACGGAGCACTCGCGCGTCTACATTGACTAAGGCGCCAGCTCCGTTGCCACCGCTTCGAAAGGTAGGGGATGGAGCGCTCGCGCCACTGGACGGAGCGCTCGCGCGTCTACATCGACTAAGGCGCCAGCTCCGCTGCTACCGCTTCGAAGGGTAGGGGACGGAGCGCTCGCGTGTCTACATCGACTAAGGTGCCAGCTCCGCTGCCACCACTTCGGAGGGTAGGGGACGGAGGCTTGCGCCACTACATTGACTAAGGCGCCAGCTCTGCTGCCACCGCTTTGAAGGGTAGGGGACGGAGCGCTCGCGCGTCTACATCGACTAAGGCGCCAGGTCCACTGCCACCACTTCGGAGGGTAGGGGACGGAGCGCTTGCGCCACTACATTGACTAAGGCGCCAGCTCCGCTGCCTCCGCTTCGAAGGGTAGGGGACAGAGTGCTCGGGCGTCTACATCGACTAAGGCGCCAGCTCCGCTGCCACCGCTTCGGAAGGTAGGTGACGAAGCGCTTGCGCCACTACATTGACTAAGGCGCCAGCTCCGCTGCCATCGTTTCGAAGGGTAGGGGACGGAGCGCTCGCGCGTCTACATCGACTAAGGCGCCAGCTCCGCTGCCACCGCTTGAGGTAGGGGCGGGCGCTCGCGCCGGGACGGCGCTCGCAGCGTCTACGCCGACTAAGCGCGGCTTCGCGCCACCACCGGGGTAGGGAAGGAGTGCTCGCGCATTACAGCAGCTACGCCCCACCTCCACGTCTACCCCAGACGTCTGCCCCAACCAGCAAACCCCACCACGAAGAAGACGCAAAGCAGACGCATCCGTAAACTACAGCAAGGATGAATTTCCCGACTCGTCCACCACATCGCTACTATATTCTTACAAAACCCGCCGGGCCGGCATTACTAGTCGGCCCATTGGGGCGACCCGCCGTCGCGAAGTCTCGCCGCCGAGGGTCGGTCGCCCAAAAGTCAAGGGAGTCTTCGGCCCGCCACCAGCGACGTAAGCGGCGCCGAGTTACAATATCAGAAACCAGCAGCAGGTCCCCATTGAGCAGCTGCTCGGAGCAAAGTGGCAAGATCGATCAACGAAGCAAAGCAGTTTGTAATTCATTCGCGGCATGGCATGCGCAAGGTTACAACACACACCAAGCGTACAAGAACCCGGAGTCACACCTGCTTTGGGCCATCGATCCCAACATCGTCGCACCGCACAACTTCGTCAAGCCACTCGCCAAGGTTCCCCTCACCATACATGTTCCGTCGCAGCTCTACTTTCGTTGCGGCCTCCCCGATGTACTCCCAGATCCGCTCGTGAAAAAATCGAACGGCGGGCGAGCAGCTACGCCGCGGCGCGAACATCACCCGGCTCGGCGGTGGCATCTCCACCGCGGGTCGCCCAATTCATCAACATGGCGGCAGCCGGTGTTGGAGAAGAGCGCATACGAATGCGATCATGTAGGGCGATGATTGCCAAAGGGCGTCGCGATCGGTGGCGAGATCGGCTGCTTCCGCAATCCGTCGAAGAGTCCGTGGAAGCTCTTCGGGTCCGAAGGAGCGGGGCGGCACCTCGGCAACGAGATTCTCAAGGGTACCCTCTAGGGCCAGCATAGCCTCCCATGCTGTTGCCGAGGCGGCACCCAGCGCCTCATCCCGCTCCCTCAGGGACGCAGTGAGGCGGCCGTTCTCTTCCTCCAGTGAGGCAACTTGCTGGAGCAGCCCGTCACGCTCCACCACCGCCGCCTGCTGCGTCGATGTCACACGCTCCGCGGCATACGAGACAGCTGCCACGCGTTCCGCTTCCAGGAGCCGCATGCGGTCATCGCCAGCGGAATCGCCTCCTCCGATCTTGCGAAGGGCCCCTTGGCAGCCAGCGCGCGGCCTTCCAAGGCCTCCCATTCCCGCACATGGGCGCCTATAGCGCCCGGTGAGGTGAAGTCTACACAGGAAGCAATCAATACACCTCCCCGAAGGCTATAGGCCGCTCGTGGTCAGGCACTTACCCTCAATTGAGAGACCTCGAGCACCCCCTCAAGCAAATCAGGCCCGTCGATCTGCAAAGCGTCGTGATCTAAGCTCACGGCCGCATCATCGCGCGCCCCAGCCATGCCGCCAACACCTGCTCGAGCGAAGTCCGCTGAGCGGCGGGCAACTTCGCGCGAACGGTCTCGGTGGCGCGACGCCCCTCGGCAAGCCGTCTTCGGGCTCCGCAGGCCGCCCGTGCTCGGGAAACAACATTGCTGTCAAGGCACACAAGGGTCAGCCCTGCGAATATCTAGTAGGTCACAATCAAGGAAGGTCTACCTTCAGCCCGGCCCGAATCCACGAGGACCCCGCATCCTCGCCCACCTCGCCAGCCGGAGGACCGGTGTCGGGCTCAGCTCACCAAGCCCTCGCCATCGGCGGCCGCGGACTCGATCGGGGCGGCGGGGCGCCGATGGACTTCGGTGTCGCAGTCGAGTCCCATAGGGCTCGACTCGGCTCGCTAACAAAACCCCGGCCGCGCGGCGCGACCGTGTCTTGGTCGCTTCACCTTCGGGGAGTAGAAAGGCGGTCCTACCTGAAACCGCGCGGAGGTCCCACGGCGCGAGCGGCGGCTCCGCCCAACATCCTCCGGAGCAATGGCTCCGTCCCAACACCGGTGGTGGTGGCGCGGACTCGCTCTTGCCTCCAACTCCGCATGCTCCACCGGCGGAAACCGCGTCTGCTACAACCCCTCCCCGCGAGTTCCGTCGAGGTGGGTGGGGACGAACAACGCGCGGCACCCTAATACCCAAGGCCGCGCAGCGCGTTCAACCGCCCGGACACCGCCTCGCGGTCGCGGCCACCGCGCGATATGTGCTCCACGGCGTGTACGGCCCAAGGAACGTACTCACCGCGCGCTCCGCGTCCCGTGGAAATACTGCGAAGGCACGAGGGCACATTGTAAAAACAATAGCCTCGACGAACACCACACGAAAACAAACTCCAACACAACTTACGCGGACCGGAGGGCCTCGGCAGCGAGGACACGGAGGGGCGGACGTTGTCACGCCGAAGCCCCCCGGGAGCAAGGCGGCACTCCGCAGCAAGCGGCGCTACGCCATACATGACGTACTCCTCAGCGAGGTTGCGCATGTTGAAGCGGGCGGTGATCCACACAAGTCTCTGTGCTACCCACTCGTTATCAGCATCTAGGGGCGCACCGGGCATGGCGCTAACCGCCACCGGTCGCCCCGAGCACTCAAGGCCGCTACCGCTCGCCACGCGGTGGTAAAACCACCGTCGTGTCCAATCTGGCCCCCACTCGGCCCGACTCGACTCCACGGGAAATATCTTCTGGCACTGCGGGCGCAGCGCGAGATCGACGTTGCCGAAGGTGGGCAGCGCCCCATCCCCCCGATCCTCCACCACGCACCGGACATCATGAAGAAACGTGAGCAGTGACGCGGTCGGCCAGCATGCCTCCGTGCGCGCAGCCCAACTATACACGGCAAGCCGGGCTATCACATTCGGCGTTACCTGCGCCGGCTCAAGCCCAAAGGCCCGCAGGACGTCCCCGACAAGCCTGGCGGCCGGGATGCGTAACCCAGCCTCCAGGTAGGCGAAGAACATGATCGCCTCCAAAATGTCGGGGTACGGTTCGATCTCGTCGCCCGCGGGCAGCCGCACATCCCGACGGTCCGACAGCTTCCCCTCGCGAAGAAGGCCACGGATCGTCTCTTCCGTCACCAGAGTTGAGCCTAGGATGTGGGAGTGCCGCCCCCCTCCTCTCTCCATCGTCGTCCACCACTCGTTCACCGTCGCGGAACAGCGCCCCTCGAGGTTGTACCTCACCTCGAGCGGCGATGCCCGCTGGAAGACGGCGCCGTCGTCAGCCGCCCGCGCGCGCGCCCCGTGGTGTGCCGTCATTCTTCCGGAACTCCGGGATGTGGAAGGAAGCAAGGAGGCCAAGAGATGGGGACGCGCGATTGGGAGATAGAGGACAGGGCGATGAAAAGGCAAGTGGCCTAATGCAAGGGGTACTTAATACCCCTGTGCCCCCCACGCCATTGATAAGCATAACTGCTGGGAGGCGAACCGCCCACATCCCCACGATCGCTGCCGAACCAGCACACCCACCCGTGTGCACGGAGCCCGGTCAAGCGGCGATCACACCAAGGGCTCCAATCGCCCCAATCGCGCCTCGCCGCGTGTCTGCTCGGCAATTTAGGCAATATAGCCGGCGGCATCTCCGCCTTCGCGGCGTAGTCTCGGCTCTACCCCCAGCATTGACACACACCCGCGCGAGGTGCGAACACGTCAACATTTCACTACGTGTTCATGATCAGAAGAAGGCATATTTTCGAGATCAAAGAACATCTCGGCTGGCTTGGGCGACCCTGCGGCCCTCTGGTATGTATTTGTACAAACCTCCCGCGCGTCCAGAGGCGCAATCGCCGGAAGCCGACGCGTCGCCCACACGTCCGGAGGCGCACCCGGAGGAAGCTGACGCGGCCCGGCCGCTCACATGCGTCACGCACCCAGCGGGGCTGCGTGCGGCGTATGGCTCGCCGGCGAGTCTCCACCCTCGCAGGCCACATGCGACACCGCCAAGGGCCCGCCAACCCACCTTTCGCAAAGCCTTCGTCTCAGCGGAACGACTCCGACTCCGCCCTCGACGCGATCTTCGCCCCCGCGACGCAGCCACGCCCCCACAAGCCGCGCCACAAGGGCGCCCCTTCTGCTCCATTGGCTCGGGTACCTCTTCGATCTTACTACAATCGTTTTGCTATTCTAATGTGTCCCATGCCTTTCCACGGACGCCAGGTTGCAAAGAGCACCGACGCGGCAAGTCACTCAGTCGAAGCACGCGCCGGTCACGGCATGGCCAACCGGCGGCCGATGATGCGACACGGGCAAAATGCGCATGCAGCACACTCACCAAGATGCGAGACAACACCGGACACGTCGGAGTCAACTCCCCGGGCTGCCACCGCACGTTCGTGGGTTGAAGAAGCATGACCGCCCGAAGATGCACCGGTACCACGCCCCCACAAAGATATTGCTCCAAGCTCGGAGGCGATCTTGTTCTCATAAATAGGCGCCGGAACCGACGAAGCCCTATTTATGAGAGCAAGACTATCGCAGAGCATGGAAGCACGGCGCGCAGGTCTGGGAAGCACAGTGCTCCACCACGGCCATATATATATATACCAACTTTCCCATCAGGAAACGCAACCAACGGGAGTCGAATCGGCGCGATCGCTTGCGCGTGCGCACGCCGTTACAACTTGCCACCCCCACATATCTCTCCCACATCGACAAGATCCTCACCTTCGCGGAGCAGCTCAGCTCCGCCTTCGGCGAGGTCTTCGCGCCCGCGGAGCAGCTCAGCTCCGCCCTCGGCAAGGTTTTCGACCCCGCACAACAGCTGGGCTCCACCTGTGCCCTCGCGGAGCCACAATGTGCGCCACATGAGAAGTCACCCGTGCCCAATATCATGCAAGTCATAGGCCGCAGGGACGGAGGGGGCCAAAGGGCTCGGCGGCATAGCTTCGGCCTGTGAAACCCTTCACCATGAGAGGCTCCTGTTGTAGGGGTGGCCCCCACCTAAACCCAGCTAGTCTGTTGAGAACTATGTAATAAGGAAGGCTTCGGTGTGAAGCTACGGTTGTAAAGACACTCCTTACGAGGGTACATATATATATATATATATATATATATATATATATATATATATATATATATATATATATATATATATGATATCGAGTCTTGGGAAAGACCCGAGAGGTCATTTGTTCACCTAACTCCCCACTACCACACTCTCTCTGTTTGGTCTGTAGCCACAACACTCGCTTATAGAGAAACACGCTGCACGTGTTTACACCAGGGGTGCGTTCGCAAGGTTCAAGGAACAGTTTGATTGGAGCTTCTCATATATGGTTCAAACTACTGATAATCTAGACAAGCTGCAAGTGGTTCAAATTGGGGATACAACCATGCAAACGTGGGGTAGAACAGTTTTTGAACTACAAGTCAACCTTGATGAAAAAGAGTTCTTGTGTGTTTGCAAGTTATTTGAGCATTTAGGGATCATCTGTTGCCACATTATAAGGGTATGATCAAAATATTCTACCTATTTGCAGCATTTAAAAAAAATATCGTGTCATGTATTCATTTGTATTAACCATATGCTTGTATTGACAGGTTTTTATTCATATTGGGTATACTGAAATACTAGAAAGATATATCATGAAGAGGTGGACAAAGGATGCAAGGGATTCAATCCCAAAACACCTCGATGGGTATAGTAAGGATAAAGCAGAAGTGGTGTCAAGAAACTATAGACATACCCTATTGCATAGGTTTGCTCTTGAAATGGTAAAAGACTAGGTGATACCAATGTGGAAACGTATGAGAAAGCAATGGAAGTGTTGGGTAAGTTGATAGCCGATCTTAAGGTTTTGGTTAGTTCGTCAGATGCCGTGAAAAAGGGGGCTTGCTGTGGTGAACGAGATGTGGGCAAGAAGCCTTTGGTGGTGCAGTATGAAGAATATGAAAATGAGGAATATGGTTTTGAAGAGGAGGAATATGACATTACAAGTAATACAGAATTTGAGAAATTGGTGCATGCGGATGTTCTGGTGGACGACAGTGTAGAAGATGGTATGAGCGGTGATGAACAAAATGAGATACTACCACAAGAGGTATTGAGGGGGAGGGGTCACTCGAAAGGTAAAAGGTATGTGTCAAACGGAGAGGCCGCTTCTCAAAAGAAAAAGGTTGCTTCAGAAAGTTGCTCGATGGCCCCTAAGTCAATGTAGATTAGTTATTGTGGTCAGTGTGGTGGGCATGGACACAACAAAAGCACATGTGGTCGGCAATCTACATGCGTAAGGAAGTAGATGAAAACAAAAGTTAATCATCACGCGTATCCACGATTTACAGCTGAATACTGTTGTGGCTTCACATTTTTTACTATGCCATTTAAAAAAATGTAATAACAAAGTGCAGATAATTCTGTCATTGCGCATAATTTTGATTTTCACCACAGCTGTCATTCCTCTGGTTGTTTGCTAATTGTCTTTGCATCTGTTTTAACAAATCTCATTGGAAACACACAAATAGTTTCCAGATTAGAATAATGCACCATTCGGAAGTATGTACGTACTTCCATGCAGTTCTCAGGTACTAGTTTTGTACACAGTAATGTTTTCCGTAACCGGAGTAGTATGTATATGGCTGTAAACGAGCCGAGCTCGAGCGAGCTTGACCTGGCAAGCTCGCTCGAGGTTGTCTCGTGTAGGTAGAGAGGGAGTACCTACTGGCGGTTGGGGGAGCCGGGCGAGTAACAGGCGGAGGTGGCGCTGGAAGGCCGAGGAGGCGCGGGGGAGCCGTGGCCGAGCGTTAGGGGGCGGGCCGGCCATGGTTTTGGCTGGATCCAGGTCGAGGATTCTGGGGGCGGCGCCAGAAGGTCGTGGAGGGGTGCCGACGGCGGGGGAGAGGAGGCGGCCGGGGTGGGGCGGGAGGCGGCGGGGGAGGAGAGCCAAGAGGAGGGGATAGGGGCGAGGAGTGGCGGCGGCGGGGGGAGGAGGGGAGGCGGCGGGGGAGAGGAGGGTCGGAGAGGAGAGGGACGGGGGGGGGGGGCGAGGCACGGCTGTGGCGGAGGGGGGGCCAAGGTGGGGCGGCGGGGGGAGAGAAGGGGCGGCGGCGGGGGGAGGGGGAGGAAGGGGTGGCGGGGGGTGGGGGGGGCCATGGATGGGCGGGCGGGCGGCGGGGGAGAGGGGGGCGGGTGGGAGGCCGTCGGATTGAGATGAGAGGCGGGTGGGAGTCGGGTCACGGGTAGGGGTGTGGGGAATGGATCAAAGGAATGGCCGAACGGGGATTGTTCGTACTCCCTAACGCGAGGCGAGGTGGAGTAGTATGTAACATAATAGTGACAGAAACATCCATTGAGCATGTGTAGTATGCATCAAAGATATAACTGTCAATGATGAATACTGCTTTTCGGATATTAGTGCACCAAAGGAGAAGTAGTATATGGAGTTGGCTGTTAAAATCTAGTACTAGGGAGTTGGTCACGGAGCAGAACAGGAATGATGCATCAACTGAAGACTTTGCCGAAATTTTTTTCTTTCCACAAGTGCATAAATTGATTAATGAAGAATCTCCTTGAAGTTAAATGGAGTAGACAACAAAATAATAACAGGTGTTCAAATACACTTATGAGATTTTCTAAAAAATACTACAATGCTTCGATGTGAATGAAAAAATACATAGTAAAACAAAAATATAGTTTGTGTGTATTATTCAAATAATGGATGAAGCTTTCTTCTCTTCATGATGTCATTTCCAGTAGGATGCTTTCAAACAATGATTGACATAGTCTGGAAGTATAGCTTCGTTTTTCTTGAAAGACAACAGATTTGCCAGAAATTGCTTCCGAAGTTCGTGGGGATCCTGTTACATCAAGGCTGATTGTTAGGTTTCTTTGTTGGAGTATTAGGTAGTAAGTAGCATAATATATTAGTCATGTGCCATTTTTATGTAAGCAAGAGAGTTAAAACTCAAAACAACAATGAAGATTACAACCGTCCACATAATATCAAATGATAGTGATGCCTAGCTGTATATATATATACTGTGTACTACTGTATAAAGAGGTTTGATGTTTTCTGAACCGTGAAATGTGGCCATTGGTAGCAGTTGTTCTCATTCCTCTGGGTTTTCTCATAGTAGCAGGTGTTACTTTGTTGGAGTATCAGGTAGTAAGTAGCAAAATATATTATTGATGTGCCATTTTTTTTGTAAGAAAGAGAGTTAAAACTAAAAACAACAATGAAGATTACAACCGTGCACATACTATCAAATGACAGTGATGCCTAGCTACACACACACACACATTATGTACTATTGTACAAAGAAGTTTGAGGTTTTATGAACCATAAAACAAGAAAGATTGCAGGAAACAAAAATCACAAACTATTATTTTGAAATAAAGACCTGATAGTTTTTGTCTACAGAACGCTCTTGGGCGTAGTGGCAATTTCCGGCAAGACATACACCGGCTGAATTGGTAAGTGTTAGAAGCGAGCAAACTACCCTTTGATTAACATACTGAATTGTTACTAGCTCCAGTTCCTTCACTACCCTTTGATTTATCATTGGAATTGGGCACATGAGCCAGGGAGAACCTCTACGTTTTGAGGTAATTTGCTGGAACGTCAGGTAGTATGTAGCATGGGTATTTTAGGAAGATATCGGATACTCACAGTACAACTACGATTGACTAGGCGAGATCCATCCCAGTTTCTCATGTAGTTCAGAACGTTAAGTGAACAGTGCAACCTATAATGGAAAGTTAAATGTGAACATAGACAAGTGAAGTATCAAATAAGTAAAATGACGAAGTGGATGTACTTAACTTGTTTTCTTGAATATCGATATTCGACGGGAATTCGAATGGCCAATTAGGGATGTCCTCATCCCATTCACGAAAACAAAGCTTCAAGCATTGAGAAAGTGCTTCGGATATGACAACCTTAGTTTTACTATGTCTTTCATCGAGATCTTTGCCTGCTTTGCTGGTATCTGTAACAGCCCAGCTGTTTATGTAAAAAAATTTATTATTATTATTTGATTTAATTTAAAAACAAAACATTTGCTTTGATTGCTTAAATCTACAAAAATTTAATTGCATAAATTCTGTTTTAAAAGCGATTTTTTTGTGGAAATAATTTACCAGAAAAAAAACTTTTTTTAAATAAAGGGTATTTTTGAAATTCTGTATTAAACCAATCCAAATTAAGTAATTGAATGTTCTGGAATTTAATTGGATTTTTCTGGAGCTTAGTTGAAATTCTCTGGATTTTTATTTCAAGCCTTGAAGTGAGAAAATAAATTTTATTTCAGTTTATAATAGCCAAAATAAAGTTATTTCTTTTTTCAAAGTCAAAAATAAGTTTATTTCATTTTCCTAAGTCATTCCTGTGTTTATAAAAATTTTCAGGATTTTCTAGAAATTAAAAACACCCTTTTAAAGTTAAATTATTTTTCTGCAAAATCTAATTACCAAAATGGTTTGAAAATATTTTTATTAAGTCAAAAATCATTCTAGAAGATTCTCTGAATTTTTCTGGAATTGTCAAAGTTTATTTGGTATTTTTTGAGTATTTTAAAGCCTCCTAAGTATTTCTGAAATTGAAAAGGAAATAAAAATCCCAAAACCCCCCAGAGCCGACAGGTGTCGCCCATCGGGCCCCTCCCCACCACTGGACTTAATCACGGCCGTCCATCCCAACTTAACCCCTCCCCGCCCTTCTCTCCCTTCGTGCCGACATGTGGCGAGCATCGGGTTGACCACCTCTCGCCCGAATCAGTCCCCGCCGCTCCCCGTGACTTACCGCTTCAGCCGCTTACCCCTCTCCTCCTCCCGACGCGTGGCCTAATCCACGCCGTTCCCCGTTGCCATAACAAATCTGGTCCGCCCATAACCACTTATCCCCTCGGCCCTCGCCCGAACGGTCCCGATTTCAGCTTCGTTGTCGGATTGAATCGCAACCGCCCGCGTTCACTTACTGGTTCGACCACGTTCCGACGGCCCGATCTCGCCCCTTGCGCCACCTGTCGCAAATCCGAGCCGTCGCCCCTCCCTTTCTCTCCTTCCCTCTCTCGCTGACGCATGGGACCCACCGGTCAGTGCCGTCTTCCTCGCCGCTTCTTCCTCCCCACGCCACCCCCGCTGCCATTGCCGCCATTAAAACTTGAAAGCCGAAACTTTAAAACCTCGGTTTCCTTCCGTTTCTTCCTCCCGCGTTGATGAGCATTCAAACCCCGTGTCCGCCGCACCTGATCCGATCACTCTCCCCCTCCTTAAGTCTTTGCATTTCTGCAATTGAACCGCAACGGCCGTTGCCTTCGATGAGCAATTAGGATGCCGTTACCGCTCCCGCCCTATAAGAACCCCTCCCCGAGCACCCACTACCTCACCGCTCATTTCCCCTCTCCCAATTCCCCTCTGTAGTGCCCGTGCGCCCTCCGCTCCATGCCACCACGATTTCCAACGTCGGAAGCTCCAGCAGCGATTGCGTCGCCTCGGGGCCTCGGACCGCTGCGCCACCAGCGCGCTTCGCCGGACCACGCCGCTCCCCGCCCTTCTCCCGAGCTCAGGCGCCATCGGACAACCCTCGCCGCCGATCTCCTCCTTCCGCCGCCGCTCCTCTCCGCCGACAGCCCGCTCCGGTAACTCTCAGGTCTCCCCGCCGGTACCAAACTCCTCCCCTCACCCTCCTCTAGCCTCCCCGCACGTCGGCCGGCGCTGCCGCCCATCTGTTCGCCGGCAACCATCGGGTTTCGAGCCTCCCCGCCGTCGGTGGCTCCACGTCATCGCCTCGAGCCGAGGTGGCAGCCGACATGGCATCCATTCGTATGCCACGTGGGCGCCACGCCAGCGCCACCTCGCGCTCCGACAGCCCGCTCGCCACCTCAGCATTCCGGGTCCATGGACTCATTCAACCATGCACCGGGCCCGCATGTCAGCCGCTCAAACCTCAGGGCTGACGTCGTGCTGACGTCATAAACCCGATTTTCTGTTTAAAAATAAATTGGCAAAAATTAAATTCCTGTGCTGACATCATAAACATTATTTTCCTTCAGAAAAATAATGCATGCTGACGTCATAAATGTTTTTCGGTTTAAAAATAATTCCAGAAATGTCTCCTTTTCTTTTTAGTTGTATTAAAACTTTAGAAGGCCATAACTTCTTCATTTTAACTCCAAATTGACCCGTTCAAATTTCTAAATTTTTCTAAAATCATGAACTTTCAATTTTTGGCATTATTTTGAAAATTTGATATTTATTTAAAATTTGTTTTGAATATTATTTGCTAATCCCAAAGATTTAAATTTAAAAAAAAATTTCTAGTTCTTTTTAAAGCCTCAATTCCCTTCTAAATTTTCAATCCACCTCCAAAATCCAAATTTTATCTTCGAGTATATTTTATAAGTTTGGAGTTTATTTGGATTTTATTTGATTTTTGTTTGAATTTCTTTTGTTGTGGTTCTTCGCATTTAGATTACGACAATTCGGGAGAGTACGACTTCGACAATTCGCAGCAGGACTTCGAGCAAGGCAAGTTACACCTTTGACCATGTTGAACATAATATTTCAAATTTATTTATGTTGTTTTACTGTATATGTTTGCGTACTTCTATTCAAATTTAATTTAAATTCAGTTTAAATGTTAGATATACCCATAATCCTTTAAATATGGCTAATTTGAATCTCGAATTCATATACCTTGTCACCCTAGCTGAAAACTAGTTAGTACCATAGTATTGTCTAGAAATTTTATAGAAATGCTTAGCCTGGCTTAGTGTGATTTTAGGTGGGATCAACTATTTAACATGAAATGACAGTTCCTTTTGAAATCTTGACTTCGGTGAGTCAAGGATGGTTTATGAAAATGGTTTAAAATTAAAATGGAAACTTATGATTTGGACTTAGACTATTGGTTAGGTGGTGGGTGCCGGCATGCCTCGTGTTTGGTGACACCTGGTTGATTATCGTGCATGTGGGTATGTGGTTGAGCCTAAGTCGGATTAAGGACCGTTTCTGTGATTCATTTTACGAAGTCACTTCGTACTACCACAAGTCCGGTATGGGACGGACCTGGCTAAGTAATTTGTGAAGTTCCAAATACGGTTTCGCTATAGGCTGAATGTGAGTGTGGCGTAAGCCGCGAGAAGTCTCACATGGCACAAGAGGGGGCTCCAACTCGTGGATTTGAGTTGTGGTGAAACCTTAGTGGCGGTGTGACTGTTTTGGCTATGGATCATTGTAACGGCCTTGTCATGATCTCCTCGCCGCACACCAAAGGAAGTGTGTTAATCTAGTGGCAATATGGGATGATCGTGTCTTGTGGGTAAAGTTGTATACCTCTGCAGAGTAACAAACTATCTGGATAGCCGTGTCCACGGTCATGGACATGCTGAGTAGAGTTTTCATAGATTAGACTGGGTTTTTAAAATGGTTTCTGAAAAAGCTTATGGATGGATGGATGGAATCCATGACCAGGTGGGATACCTGTGAATAAGTTGGTGTTTGGTCGGAGCCTACACTAACGATATGAATCTATAAGAGATGTTGAAAAGCATATGGATAGATGGAATCCATGTGAAATCATTTGAAAAGATGGATCAGGTGGGATACCTGTGACTAGGTTAGTGTTTGGTCGGAGCCTACAGTAACAATATTATTTGTTAAATTGTTATTTCTATCTACTGTATAAAATTCAGCTTTTGCACTTATGCATTGTATTTAAAATTCAGTACTGTTTTTCGCACGAATAACCTTATTAAGCCTTTCTTGGTTATCCTTATGCATGCATTCACTCTGTTAAAAACTCCTGGTGTAACTTGCGTAAGTGCTTTATGTGCTTACCTTGGGAGTACTTTATGTGCTTACCTTGCTAAAATATATTGCCAGAGGATGACGTCAACAACTTCGGTGAGGATGGTGACGACTAGGCCGCGTCTTACAGTCATTCGCCTGTGGGCAGGCAGGATGGGCTGTATCTCTATGCTTTATTCTTCCGCTGTTTTATTTTTGTTACCCATGAGCCTTTATTTGTAAACCTTGGCCTTCAGGCCCGTTTAATAAAGTGGGATTGTTTTGCACGATATGTATCCCTGTTGACCCTGTGTGCACTAGCTTTTCCTAGGATAGTGCGATTTACACAGAGGGACTTGGAGTTGTTGCTCTGGGTCCCTACAGTATCTCGTAAGGGATCCAGGATACTAAGTTTCTTATTATCTTTACTATTATAAAAGAAGGAGTTGGTGGTTGACCCGTCGTCACTCCTCTTTTCTCAGCCATTCGATCTGATCATAGGATAAAATCTGAACCGTCTTTCACCCCTCCCTCCCACCCCGCACGACGCCGCCTAAACCCTAGAATCCTATCCCACTCTGGATCCTCCCCTCCTACCCCATACGCCGCCTGCCCACCTCTGCGCGCCGCCTCCCCACCCCGCGCGCCGCCTCCTCCCCTCCCTCCCACTCCGCTCCTCCTCTCCACCCCGCGCCGCCGCACCGCCTCCTCCCCACCACGCTACGGCGCCTCCTCTCCCACTCCGCTCCGCCTCCCCACCCCGTGCCGCCGCACCGCCTCCTCCTCCCCACCCGCCCCGGCGCCTCCTCACCACCCCGCGCCGTAGCCACCACCTCCTCCTCCCCCCCACCCCGCTCCGCCGCCGCCTCCCCTCCCTCCCACCCCGCGCCGCCGCCTCCTCCCCTCCCTCCCCCGCTCCACTGTCGGTCACCATCAGATCCGCTCGCTCTCCCCAAATCAGGGGAGGAGGAGCGAGGCGACGTCGGCGGCGGTCGGATCTGCGTGAGGCGAGGTCGTGGTGGCCTGACGAGGATGAGACGGGGTACACGGCGGCTGGATTGGAGACCTCCTCCCCTCGCGCAGCGCCCTCACCACTCCTCCCCTCGCTGCGCCGCTCACCTCCTCACCCGCCGCCCTCCCCGCCACATCCACCACCGCCTCAGCCTCATCCGTCTCCCCCGTGGCCACCAAGCGGCCGCACCTCGTCGATGACGACACGCCCTGGCGACCATCGGCGCCGCTGGAATCCGCCCCGTCCTGCGCATCCACCACGCCCCCGTCCTCCGCGTCTCCCAGGACTCCCCCGAGCTGGGTCAAGACCGCCACCTCCGAGGTGAGAGCCTTGCATTCTCTTCGCTTGTTGATTCGATTTGGTTGTCGTTTCCTTTCCTTTTGCACTGTGATTTTTTATGTGGTCAGTCGATGTCTGCGTCGGTTCTTGGTAGGTGGAGGAGATGATCACGAAGGCTGCGAAGAAGGGTCAGATGCCATCGCAGATCGGCGTGGTGCTCCGTGACCAGCTCGGCATCCCCCTCGTCAAGAGTGTGACCGGCAGCAAGATCCTTCGCATCCTCAAGGCCCATGGTGAGATCCCTCCCTTCTCAAACTCCACCTCCATTGCTTGATCTGTGACGTGTTGTGTGTTGATGTGTGGATATGTCGCTGTGTTGCATCTCATCATTTTCTCCAATTAGCTTGATTTGTGTATTGCGAGGAGACGTGACCTAGGAAATTTTTTCTTTATATTCGGGGTTGAGCTATGCAAATTGCAACCCAGAAGTTTTCAGAATAAGATGCGACGAATTGTTGCTTTGCTTGAGCAAAATATATTCCTTTTGTAGATTGAAACACTAAACTCTATTTAACTCTGGAATTATTTGATGACACTATGAGAATTTTGTATGAATTTGACGCAATACATAAATGAATTGGGGGAGTGCTTTGCTTGTGCAGGGAATGGCCGTCGTCACACTGCTAAGGCATTTCGGTTGCCCTTGCTGGTGAGAGAGATAGCTCCTCCTCCTCCTGTATATATTGTTTTGCCACAAACTTATGAACTACTACTTGGTAAGAGTTTGTGCTTGTTGGTTTAATTTCCTTTTACGTGCTAATCATCAACTCTGCTTGTGTCTGTGTAGTTGGGAGTTGGCCTCTGTGTTGAGGATACGAAGGAGATATTTGATTCAGCCGGCGTCAAACTAATTCTTTGTCGGTATTGGCACTCGAGATAAAGCCCGTATTCTTGCTGAACGTGTATGTAGTACGCTTCAATTTATACCTTATTTCTTACCCTCTTAACACACAGCTGTGAACTGTTCTAAATTATCCCTCTTGTCTGACGACTTGCCAGACAATGGATTTCCAAAAAAAATCAATCAATCATGCATATATGTTTTAGAGAGTTCTCCAGAAATTTCCATCCCTAACTAACTTTGTCTAAATATTTAATGCAGTTGCCCTTTCCATTGGATTGCCTCTATGCAGATCCTGGACGCAAGGTACTAATTCGTGTGCTCGCACATTAATGAACCTATTGGATATTGCTATATTGTATGCTAGAGAGTAACTATATGCACTTGATATTATTGTTGAACTTTTGAATATATCTTTCTTTCATATAGTATCTGTTGAACTTGTAAGCATCTCCTTGCCATTTTATTGTCTGGATTGTACTAACAGGATCTATCCCATAAAAATGTGTAATTACTATTTTGGAGAAATATTGTTGGAAATTATTTTGTTGTGGCCAGTCAGAGAAATGTGAATTCATAAGATGCAAGTATTGATGGTGACCGTTTATTCACAAGTGGAAGGCATTCTATAGTTGCAGAACATGATATCTGTCTTATAATCGTAAAAATGTACAATAATAAGTTGTTCCATAAGTAAGGATTCCATTAGAAATGATCTTTGTTGCTGCTGGGATTAATTTGTGATGTATATGTTTTTCCCCTCTTTTCGAACTTAGTTGTTAGATATCTAAATGAGGTAGATACATGCATATACCATATTTGGTACATGAGGATCAACTATATGTGGATTGAAATTTTTACTATCCACCAAAAACATTTTCTTTCTTACATTCTGAGCATATGACTTCCATCTAACCTTTTGGGCTTATGATCTCTTGGGTCTATATTTTGGTATTGGTCGCACATTCTTCAACCCAGCCAGTGTAAGCATCAATTTTGCTTTTCACTTGTGTAGTTGTTTTGTAATGAAAAATGCTTGGACATTGTCGTAAACAGTTGAACATATTCCTTTGAAGGTCAAAGTGTTTTCTCGGTTTGACTCCCTCAAGGAGGCGGTGAAGAATTATACAATCGAAGTCACCCCTGATGATAGGGCAAGTGTCCTCAAAGAGTTAGATCATTCTTGGTACTTTAATCGCTCAGCAGCCCTTGAAAAAATGTTTCTACCACCATCATCTGAACTTATTTTGGGATTTCTTAGTTTCTTGATCCATGGAATTACTTGTTTGTTTCCCGTGCGTTAGGGTGGAATGTTTGTGTTCAAAGGGAAAGAACTGTTATACACAAGGAAAGATGAGGGCACAGGTGATCATGCACCTTTAGATGATGTCCTAAACATCTGCTGTAAAGTTCCAGTCGCCTGATGTTGTGTCCTACAAGCTGGTATGTCAGATACTCGTGCTCTTTTATCCATCAATTACCATTTTGAGCTACTGCTGCTGCTTCTCTCTCGCTCGCTCGCTCTCTCTCCCCCTCCCTCCCTCCCTCCCTCTCTCGGGTAAATAGCAATTTCAGTTCCATGTGAGCTTATGGCAGCCTGGGGCAAAAGAAATAACAATATACTTCTGACTTGCTTATTGTCTTCATCAACTCATTTGGTATTTCGTTGCAACGCACGGACACCTTACTAGTACATGTCAAATGCATAAAGTGCATAGTGATGCAGATGGTGCACAAGAATAAATATCTGCATCAAAGGATGGTTGTTATCAATTGTATTGGTCCATTTATAAGGATATGTTCATAGAATCGACATACTAGCCGACAATTGGAAACATCGTAGGGTATTAGAGTTTCATCACTAAAATAGTGGAGATGATCGTTTGGGTTCCATAGGCCCTCTCCAGCAGTTGCAAACACTGGGAATATGAACAATTATGGAAAAAAAATTAGAAAATGTCTCCATACCAGCAGCTGCAAACATACTTAAAATTATGGAAAAAATGAGAAAATGGTATCGAGATACAAGCAGCTGCAAACATACTTAAATTACGGAACCAGCGGAAAATGTAGTATTATGGCACACTAACTGAAAAATCCTGGTTTATAAAATGTCTCCAACCTAAAAAGTCAGTCCCCTTGAACCTATGTAGTTCATCTTCAAAGATCGCTTGGACAGCAACATTGAATGTTTCATCATGCATTTCGACATCAAACCTGAGTGTTTGCTGTATTTGTTACAAATTTAGCGTAATGGGAACTGGGTTTGATATGTGGACCCAAATTTTACTGTGTAATATGGTAGTATGTGTCAATATATAGTCATGAACAATTGCTATTATGAAACCGGTTAATTCTACAAAACACTTACTTGAGGGAATCCTCGTCATTCTGTGAAATTGTGTACACATACAAGTCATCAAGTGCCTTCAAGTGATATCTCACAAAGGAGTGTTGTTTACATAGAAATGGGGATTTGACAATCTTGCTTGGTTTAATGGTCCTTTTTGGTCTATCCATGAGTATGTTTGAAGGTTCTCCAATGATTCTCCTCTTTGCCTTAGGTAGGTATTTGGTGCATGAATACTCTTCACGTAGTACAATCCTGATTGCACTAACCTCTCGCATTACGGAGTGTGGAGATATTAAACTAGCTGGTGAACGCACATAGCCTAAAAAAGTGTGGAATAGTTTTATTGAGAAAATAGTTTTGAAATTATGGTGGTGAATGTGTTAATGTTGTAAAAAAAATAGTGGTCTGAAGTATACTGAAGGAACGAATTCGTTGCTCTGATTCAGGAGTATTTGGCACTACATAATGAAGATAATCCTCTTTGGTAGGCAAAGGTGGTTCTGCATGATGGTTTTACTAAATTAGAACATTAAAGACAATAGAGTATTTAGTGGTAGTCGAAGGATTTCTTTCTCAAAAATTATGTAAGCATCTAAAGGACTCACCTTGTTGACTATTGTCAAAATGATGAAACGTCGAATTAGTTAACATTGCCTTGGAACAGGTCACATTGTTGAATTCTTGCTCTAAGTTCAACACTATATGTTTTCGTGGGGTACAGACTGCCGTAGTGTTTTCGGATGACATTTGAGTGATTCCCAAATCAAAGCTTTGGACCTCAATATCCACATGTGAACGGAGTTCAACCTGCTACGGGTTGAGTATTGCATCCAAATTATTACATAATACTTGTAGTTTAACAAAAGGTTAATGACTTTACTTTCATGTATTCAAAAAGAAGATATACCTCAATGGTTGGAGGGTCTCTACCATGTCCATAGCAGACGTTGTTAGGATGGCGAAGCTGATGACAGAGGAAAAGGAGTGTGAACATGAACAGGTGGTATGGACAAGCAGTAGCAGGAATTAATAAATAGTGAAAAAAACCTTTTCATCATGTATATATCCCATTTTATTTGGGGGCATGTAGTATCAATTAACAAATGTAGTACACAACTTTTTGAATGAACATGTAGTATCAATTAACAGGCGATATGGACAGGCAGTAGTAGGAATTAATAAATAGTGAAATAGAGTACACTACTT
The DNA here is from genome assembly GCA_036346265.1 of Melocanna baccifera. Classification (NCBI taxonomy): domain Eukaryota; kingdom Viridiplantae; phylum Streptophyta; class Magnoliopsida; order Poales; family Poaceae; genus Melocanna; species Melocanna baccifera. Next base: position 8,339,221 of record CM070699.1, on the reverse strand, counting down.
TTTTTTTAATATTTTCATCATGCACTTGATGATAGTATCCCATTCCATGATACACTACTAGTTGCTTTGTGCAATTGATAGTATCCTCCACGTATACTCCATTTTAATATTTGGATGCTCTATTTTGAGTAATCATATATAAACACTTCAATTCTTTGCAGATGGTATATATAATTCATACTCTATATCTTTTGTCACACACCCTTTAAAAAAGGATATATATACTCATTTGTTAAAAAATGAGAACTCTATGGACATACTCCTTTATTTAAAAACATCATACTTTAAACTTCTATCATACCTCCCTTTTTTTTAAAAAAAAAGTAACAAAAGAACTGCACACTTTCTAGCATTAAGCTACTAAGTAATCATGCATATAAAGGGAACATCTTAGTAGTAGTTTATTTCATTCTAGTTCAAAAAGATTAGTAAATCAAGTAACTTGGATGAAAAAGATGAACATACTATCTTTTTTCATACTCCCAACTGCCAGATATACATGAGATGGACCCGTGAATATATACTTGGTACGACGCATACATACTCAATTGTATATACTCCCTAGGACCCACATACTCCCATTTCAGGTGATATAATCCCTTTGTTTTTCATATGCTAGATACTTGGTATGATGCATATATACTAAATACTCTATATCTATTGTCACACACCCTTTAAAAAAGGATATATATACTCATTTGTAAAAAAATGAGAACTCTATGGACATACTCCTTTATTTAAAAACATCAGACTTCAAACTTCTATCATACCTCCTTTTTTTAAAATAGTAACAAAGAACTGCACACTTTCTAGCATTAAGCTACTAAGTAATCATACATATAAAGGGAACTTCTTAGTAGTAGTTTATTTCATTCTATTCCAAAAAGATTAGCAATTAAGGTAACTTTGATGAAAAAGATGAACATACTATCCTTTTTCATACTCCTAACTGCCAGATATACATGAGATGGACCCATGAATATAGACTTGGTATGACACATATGTTAGTGATATGCCCTAGAAGCAACATGGAGATCTTGTATATATCACATACTATGTTTATGATACATTACTTTGTTCCTTGGAATAGACATCATCATTATTGATCAATGAGTATGTGACTTATTCATGAGACTCTTAAATACTAAGATGTTGCTATTTCTAAATGATCCCTGATCGTATATCATATGAGGAACAAATATGATTCAAAGACAAAGATCAGCATATGTATTGATTGATGATCATGTCTCATGGATCATGGTATGGTGATACCAAATCAATAATATGGACATGTGTTAGTGAACATATGTTGGATAGACTGCTTATGAGACACTGCAGAGATTCCATGTGTCATCGGTTGGTCTCAAGTAGTGTTTATGTAGAGTCCTTAGACTTGAGATCATCATGGTTCCCAACATGAGTAGTAGCTTATTTTGGGACTACTAAACACTACTCCGTGGCGGGTAGTCATAAAAGTAGTCTTCGGGTTTGCCATGAAACATGTAGTGGGATGTGAATGATCAAGATAGAATTTGCCCCTCCTTATGGGAGAGATATCTCTGGGCCTCGATGTAATGGATTATGAAAGTGCATGGCCATGCCAAGGTGATTGAGGAGTCAATCACGAGTTTATAATCCATCACGGAATCGAGAGAGTGATTGAGCTATTAAGAGGATGACACAGTCTCGCCTTGAGCTCAATCTATATCGTGAGGCAAAGGGATTCGTACATGAGAGAACATTACGAGTTCAGCCGATATGATCTTTACATATACTTTGGGGTTAATATGTCTTACTAGAGGCCGCTATTAACATGGTAGCTGGAAAGGCGTTTCCGGTCACGACCAAGTATACGTGAACCTCTGTGGTCGCACGCTTAACGGGTTGGAACACTAATTCGAATATGATTCGGATATGGGCTCAATTCGGATAGAGATCCGAATAGACTCCTATTGGGCCTCGGTCCACGAGGCCCACGTGAGGAGGTCTATATATATGGAGGCGAGGCGGAGGATTCGTCCCGATTAACATCTAGCAAAACCCTAGCCGCCACCTCCCGAGCCAAACCTAGCTGCTCACGAGTGCTAGTACACTCGCGATCGGCGTTCAGGCCGGGCGTGTGGATACGGTGGAGGCACCGCTGCTCGTTGCGATCTTGATCGGCGTGCGTGGAGAGACGATCTGTTCGGACGATCGGCTACTTCCACTACTACCTCGGCGCGAGATTGGATCGGTTTCCAATTCTTCTTCATTGCAAGCTGGCGTCTAAGTGGTAACGATCCATGATCCTTCCTTAGCATGATGTTCTTGGGTGCGCGGTAGAAAAGTTTTGTTTTCTGCTTCCGTAGCCTACGCGTATTCCAATAACATACATACTCAATTGCATATACTCCCAAGGACCCACATACTCCCATTTCAGGTGATATACTCCCTTTGTTTTTCATATGCTAGATACTACCTTACAAAACAACATACTCCCTTCGTTTAGAAAATACTCCTATTTCGAATGATATACTCCTTTTTTCGCATGATAAGATACTCCCTTTTAAAACGAAATATACTCCACTTCAAATGACATACTCTATTTTTTTTAGGGTACTACATGCCCCCCAAATGGAGGTCTATGGACAGACTTGGTTGTATGACAGCATCACAAAAACTCAATTTCTGGGCTAGCAACTCTCAATCATTTCATGCACAGTTAGTGTCAACCAAATCTCCTCAAGATATACTAAATTGGCAGCAGGTTTGTCATTGATCTGCTGGGGCTTCTAGTTGCCACATTCCCTATGATCGCAGCTGTCATACTTGGTTTAACCTCTGAAAAAATGCAGTTACTAGCTATTGTTGACAGGAGCCAACTTTGGGAAAGTAATTTGCACGCATCTACAATTTGCAGGTCGGCAGATCATTTTTCAAATGTAATACGTACATGGTCTAAACCGGCGAGGTGCAACTAGGATTTTGCTAATAATATTGAACGTCTAGAAGAAAAGTTTAGGTATCTTACTACAAGGACTAAATATTCAGTGTTTGGTTACTCGGACAGTTTCTTGATTTGGTCAGGTGGAGCATTCATTCATGTAAATTGGTACTACTTTTTTGGTGAAGTGAAATATGGAGTTCATTTACACTCTATAACCTTGCTACCAGAGAATTCTGACAAGCTGGACGAAATTAGGATGGCACCGCTGGTGACCGAGGAAAAGTAGTATGAACTATATATGAACAGGTGGTATGGACAAGTAGTAGGAGGAATTGGAGAATTAGTTCTTTGTACAATGACCGGCCAGCGGGACCGCCGTCTGTATCCCCCCCTTGTATAGCGTCTTGGGTTCATATCGTTAGGTAGAATGCGATTCTACGTCTAACTTGTTTTTGCAGAGAATGATGTGAATAGTATTGCCCTATAGCTTATTTGAATGTATGAGATGTATGTGATGCATGTAACATTCGTTCATGGCCTGCGTGTCATGATTATTTCAGCTATTGTTAGCTGTATATATTGTATTTAACGACCTGCGTGTCGACCTTAATGCTTGAATCTATCTTTGTAATCTTCGATTTCTAGCTATTATAGGTAGTAGCCTAGTTTTGAGGTTACAAGCTTTTAAGCATGGTGGCATAAAGGAGTGATGTGGAGGATGGAGATCGTCTACACCTACTTGGAGATGGATATCACCATTTTTGGGCCATACTACTTCATAGTTAAATGTGTTTATCTATGATGTTATCTATCTTATTCTTATGCAATGATATATGTGATATGTTGCTTTGGTAGGATAGAATCCCTCTTAAAATTAGGTGTTAATGCCCTTCCATATGTTGCACCAAAAGATAATGATCACCGCATGGTAGGTCTACCAAAGTAGAGTGCCATCGGTTATCATCATCATTTGGGGTAGATGTCGGACATCTACATGCGGAAGCATTTGGTTTACTTAACAAGGTTATCAAAATAGTTTTAGACCTTGGGGCATAGATTGGGGCCGAGGCATACTAATGTCACCCAAAGTAGAGTCACATAGGGATGTGATTAGCAAAGTGTTGCTTACCCATGTCACTAGTTTTCTAGCCGTGATGCCAAAGCTCACTAGGAATTAGTGAAATGAGGATCTTTACCCACTATGTAACTTAGAGGAGTTTTGTTGCAAAACTCATAGTGGGAGTCTTTTGCTAAATAGTTTAATAAAAGATGAACATAAACATAGTGCTAAACTTTGCATATTCTTGTGTTGTAGATCATGTCATTAACGCCGCATCCAAACTTTTAATTTGCGATCTGTTCTTGAGAAAGAAAAACTCAATGGAACAAACTTTTGGATTGGTATCGCAACTTGAGAATTGTTCTCAAGCAAGAGCGCAAGGAGTATGTCCTTGAGTCTCCTTACCCAAGACTTGCACGATAATGCTCTGTGGCTGCACGGAGAGCTTATGAGAAGCAAGCGAATGATTGCCTTGATGTGAGTGTCTCATGCTTGCCACAATGTCCTCTGAGCTTCAGAAGCAATATGAGAACACAGATGCCTACAATATCATTGTGGGATTACGTGGTATGTTTGAGAACCAAGCAAGGGTGAGAGGTTCAATACTTCAAAGTCCTTATTTGCGTGCGAGCTTGCGAGAAGGAATCCGTCGACCCTCATGTGATTAAGATGATTGGCTACATTGAGAGTCTGGAAAAGCTTGATGTTCCCCTTAGCCAAGAGTTGGCTACTGATGTGATTCTCCAGTCGCTTCCCCCGAGCTTTGAGCTATTCATAATGAACTTTCACATGAACAACCTGGACAAGACCCTAGCTGAGTTGCATGGGATGCTAAAATCTGCCGAGGAAAGCATTAAGAAAAGCAGCAATCATGTGATGATGATGCAGAAAGGCAAGGGCAAGCCCTATGTCAAGAGAATCGCGGTCAAAAGAAAGAAAGCTCCTGATGCGATCGCGAGCAGTTCTAAGGCCAAGAAAGACAAGAAGGGCGATGCTCATCTTGATGCAGATTGCTACTACTGTAAGCAATCGGGACATTGGAAAAGGAACGCCCAAAGTACTTGGAGGATCTTGAGAAGAAGAAGGAAATCGACTTCCACTCCGGTATAAATGTTATAGAGATCAATCTTGCTACTTCATCAACTGATTCTTGGGTATTTGATACGGATCGGTTGCTCACATTTGCAAATCGTTGCGGGGCTAATAAGAAGTAGAAGTTTGAGGAGGAGCGAAGTGGATCTTCGGCGTTGGCAATGGAGCAAAAGTTGCTGCGGTAGTTGTTGGCACCATGCCATTGTCTTTACCTTCGAGATTAGTTTTGGAATTGAATAATTGTTATTGTGTTCCATCTCTTTCAAAGAACATTATTTACGCTTCATGTTTGCAAGCGAAGGTTATGACTTTAAATCTATGGACAATGGTTGTTCTCTTTATTTCAAAGATATGTTCTATTGTCATACTCCATTGGTGAATGGGTTATACGTTCTTACTCTTGAAGGGTCACGGTCTATAACATTAATGCAAAGAGGCAACGTCCGAATGATTTGAATCCCACGTTTATTTGACATCGCCGCTTAGGTCACATAAATGAGAAACGCATGCGAAGCTCCATAGAGATGGTATTCGCACTCATTTGATTTTGAATCATTAGAGACATGCGAATCTTGTTTACTTGGCAAGATGACAAAGGCACCTTTCACGGTCAAGGTGAGCGGGCAAATGACTTATTGGCACTTGTACATACCGATGTATGTGGACCAATGAGCTTAACGAGAGGTGGTTTTCGTGACTTCATAACTTTTCTCGATGACTTTAGTAGATATGGGTATATCTACGATGAAGCATAAGTCGAATCCTTTGAAAAGTTCAAAGAATTCCAAAATGAAGTGCAAAATCATTTAGGCAAGACAATCAAGTTTCTACGATCGATCGTGGAGGCGAGTATTTGAGCCATGAGTTTGGCAATCATCTAAAGGATTGTGGAATTGTTCCACAATTGACTCGCCAGAACACCTCAATGGAATAGGGTATCGAGCGGAGAAATCGCACCTTATTAGATATGGTGCGCTCCATGATGAGCCAAAGTGATCTTCCGTTGTCTTTTTGAAGTGCGCTCTTAAAACACCGCGTTCACACTAAGCGAGGTTCCATCAAAATCAGTAGAAAAGACACCATATGAGATGTGGGCGGGACAACGTCCTAGCTTGTCTTTTCTTAAGATTTGGGGATGTGAGGCTTATGTAAAACGTTTACAATCGATAAGCTCACTCCTAAATCGATAAATGCTTCTTTATCGGGTATCCTAAGGAAACAAAAGGATATTACTTTTATAATCGAGGAGAAGGCAAAGTGTTTGTCGCTTGCATGGTGTCTTCTTAGAGAAAGAGTTTCTCTCAAGAAGGGATAGTGGGAGCACAGTGCAACTTGAAGAAATTCAAGAAACACGATAACGTTTCAGCTCCTCTGAGAACCACAACAGGATGAACAAACTGTTGAAGAACCTGTTGTGGACACACCAGCACCACGTAGGTCAGAAAGGTCACGTCGTGCACCTGAGAGGTACATGTTCTTGACTACTCAACAACGGGACATATTGTTGTTAGACAACGATGAGCCTAAGACCTATGAAGAAGCAATGGTGGGACCAGACTCTGAGAAATGGCTTGAAGCCATGAGATCCGAAATTGAATCCATGCACAGTAATCAAGTTTGGAACTTGGTTGATCCACCTGATGGTGTTAAAACCATTGAATGCAAATGGGTTTTCAAGAAAAAGATAGACATAGATGGAAATGTTCACATCTATAAAGCGCGATTAGTGGCCAAAGGTTTCAAACAAATTCAAGGTATTGATTATGATGAAACTTTTAGCCGTCGCAATGCTAAAGTCTATTCGGATCATTCTAGCGATTGCTGCATATTTCGACTATGAAATATGGCAAATGGATGTCAAAACAGCTTTTCTTAATGGAAATCTGAGTGAGGATGTGTACATGACACAGCCCACGAGTTTTGTCGATCCATGTCGATTGGAAAGATATGCAAGCTCAAAGATCCATTTATGGATTAAAGCGAGCATCTCGGAGTTGGAACATTCGTTTTGATGAAGTAATCAAAGGGTTTGGTTTCATCAAGAACGAAGAAGAGCCTTGTGTTTACAAAAGGCTAGTGGGAGCGCACTCGTATTTACGGTCTTATATGTGGATGACATATTACCGATCGGAAATGACATTCCTTTGCTCGAATCATTAAGTCTTTATTAAAAATAGTTTCTCTATGAAAGACTTAGGAGAGGCAGCATATATTCAGGGCATCAAGATCTATAGAGATAGATCAAAAGGCTAATTGGATTAAGCCAAGATCGTACATTGACAAGATGTTGAAAAGGTTCAATATGCATGATTCCAAGAAAGGTTTTCTACCTATGTCACATGGTATAAATCTTAGCAAGAATCGGTGTCCTAGTACACACGATGAGCGGGATAAAATGAATGCGATTCCATATGCTTGGCTATTGGGTCCATTATGTATGCCATGCTTTGTACACGTCCGGATGTTTCGTATGCTTTAAGTGCTACGAGTAGATACGATCGATCGGTGAAAGTCATTTGGATTGCGTAAAGAACATCTTGAAGTACTTGAGAAGAACTAAAGATGTGTTCCTTGTCTATGGAGGTGAGGAAGAGCTCGTTGTAAATGGTTACACCGATGCTAGCTTCCAAACTGACAAAGATAATTTTAGATCGCAATCTGGATTTGTGTTACTTTGAATGGCGGTGCGGTAAGTGGAAGAGTTCCAAGCGTGAGACGGTTGCTGATTCTACAACAGAAGCCGAGTACATAGCAACTTCTGAAGCTGCCAAAGAGGCTGTTTGGATCAAGAAATTTATTTCTGAGCTTGGTGTGATGGCTAGTGCTTCCAGCCCAATGGACCTCTACTTTGACAATAGTGGGGCCATTGCGCAAGCCAAAGAGCCTAGATCGCACCAGAAGTCCAAGCACATTTTACGGCGATTTCATCTCATCCGCGAGATAGTGGAAAGAGGCGATGTGAAGATATGCAAAGTACAAACGGATTTAAACATTGCAGATCCGTTGACAAAGCCGCTTCCCCAGCCAAAGCATTAGGCTCACACTAGGGCAATGGGTATTAGATACCTACATGGTTGACTCTAGTGCAAGTGGGAGACTGTTAGTGATATGCCCTAGAGGCAACATGGAGATGTTGTATATATCACATACTATGTTTATGATACATTACTTTGTTCCTTGGAATAGACATCATCATTATTGATCAATGAGTATGTGACTTATTCATGAGACTCTTAAATACTAAGATGTTGCTATTTCTAAATGATCCCTGATCGTATATCATATGAGGAACAAATATGATTCAAAGACAAAGATCAGCATATGTATTGATTGATGATCATGTCTCATGGATCATGGTATGGTGATACCAAATCAATAATATGGACATGTGTTAGTGAACATATGTTGGATAGACTGCTATGAGACAACTGCAGAGATTCCATGTGTCATCAGTTGGTCTCAAGTAGTGTTTATGTAGAGTCCTTAGACTTGAGATCATCATGGTTCCCAACATGAGTAGTAGCTTATTTTGGGACTACTAAACACTACTCCGAATCGGGTAGTCATAAAAGTAGTCTTCGGGTTTGCCATGAAACATGTAGTGGGATGTGAATGATCAAGATAGAATTTGCCCCTCCTTATGGGAGAGATATCTCTGGGCCTCGATGTAATAGATTATGAAAGTGCATGGCCATGCCAAGGTGATTGAGGAGTCAATCACGAGTTTATAATCCATCACGGAATCGAGAGAGTGATTGAGCTATTAAGAGGATGACACAGTCTCGCCTTGAGCTCAATCTATATCGTGAGGCAAAGGGATTCGTACATGAGAGAACATTACAGAGTTCAGCGATATGATCTTTACATATACTTTGGGGTTAATATGTCTTACTAGAGGCCGCTATTAACATGGTAGCTGGAAAGGCGTTTCGGGTCACGACCAAGTATCGTGAACCTCTGTGTCGCACGCTTAACGGGTTGGAACACTAATTTGAATATGATTCGGATATGGGCTCAATTCGGATAGAGATCCGAATAGACTCCTATTGGGCCTCGGTCCACGAGGCCCACGTGAAGAGGTCTATATATATGGAGGCGAGGCGGAGGATTCGTCCCGATTAACATCTAGCAAAACCCTAGCCGCCACCTCCCGAGCCAAACCCTAGCTCGCTCACGAGTGCTAGTACACTCGCGATCGGCGTTCGGCCCGGGCGTGTGGATACGGTGGAGGCGCTGCTCGTTGCGATCTTGATCGGCGTGCGTGGAGAGCGATCTGTTCGGGACGATCGGCTACTTCCACTACTACCTCGACGCGCGAGATTGGATCGGTTTCCAATTCTTCTTCCGCTGCGCTGCGCGTCTAAGTGGTAACGATCCATGATCCTTCCTTAGCATGATGTTCTTGGGTGCGCGGTAGAAAAGTTTTGTTTTCTGCTTCCGTAGCCTACGCGTATTCCAATAACATACATACTCAATTGCATATACTCCCCAGGACCCACATACTCCCATTTCAGGTGATATACTCCCTTTGTTTTTCATATGCTAGATACTACCTTACAAAACAACATACTCCCTTCGTTTAGAAAATACTCCTATTTCGAATGATATACTCCTTTTTTCGCATGATAAGATACTCCCTTTTAAAACGAAATATACTCCACTTCAAATGACATACTCTATTTTTTTTAGGGTACTACATGCCCCCCAAATGGAGGTCTATGGACAGACTTGGTTGTATGACAGCATCACAAAAACTCAATTTCTGGGCTAGCAACTCTCAATCATTTCATGCACAGTTAGTGTCAACCAAATCTCCTCAAGATATACTAAATTGGCAGCAGGTTTGTCATTGATCTGCTGGGGCTTCTAGTTGCCACATTCCCTATGATCGCACTTGTCATACTTGGTTTAACCTCTGAAAAATGCAGTCACTAGCTATTGTTGTGAGGAGCCAACTTTGGGAAAGTAATTTGCACGCATCTACAATTTGCAGTCGTGAGATCATTTTCAAATGTAATACGTACATGGTCTAAACCGGCGAGGTGCAACTAGGATTTTGCTAATAATATTGAACGTCTAGAAGAAAAGTTTAGGTATCTTACTACAAGGACTAAATATTCAGTGTTTGGTTACTCGGACAGTTTCTTGATTTGGTCAGGTGGAGCATTCATTCATGTAAATTGGTACTACTTTTTTGGTGAAGTGAAATATGGAGTTCATTTACACTCTATAACCTTGCTACCAGAGAATTCTGACAAGCTGGACGAAATTAGGATGGCACCGCTGGTGACCGAGGAAAAGTAGTATGAACTATATATGAACAGGTGGTATGGACAAGTAGTAGGAGGAATTGGAGAATTAGTTCTTTGTACAATGATACCTTGAGCCTTCCATATGAAGGGAAAGGTGCTCGATTTTTCAAAATAATATCCCTCTCGACGAAGTCTGCTAACTTCTTGTCGTCGTAAACTCCAATACGAGGTAATATGTTATGAGCATAATTGTCCTTTCCAAAATCAAGATTGTCTATGTAAAATACCTGAGAAAATGCTGTAGTTGGAGTTTGAATAGCATTCTTGTTCAGCAAATGGACTGAAGTACATAAACAAAACTGAATGTCTATTTAGGACAACTCTATCCTGAAGTAAGATGATGCAGCCATTGATATATCCTGGACTCTTTCGGTCCTTAATTTTGCTTCGCAACGTGGCTACTGCATTCTTCAGTTCTTCAGCAATGAAATGGGCCCAATTGTAATTATGAACATTATCAACTAAAGCCTTGAGATAATGTGTTGATATGTAATTGTTATATGACTGTGGTGCCAAGAATTTTGTGACAATGTAAATTATGAATGCCATCTTGAATTTGATTGCTTCATCGGTATTCATGGGAGTATCAAATCTTCTTGTCAGTAGTTGCTCAAGAAAGGGGATAGTTAATTCATCCCATGACTTATCAAAAATAAAACAGAAGTAGTCTTTTAGCTCTGAGACCTCTCTAATGGTTGTTGACAGTATTTTCTTGCCTTTGCAAGGGATACCGATTACGCGGTTGATATCATCGCAATCCATCATGAGTTCCAATCTTGTACCAGCACATAATACTCCAGATACTAGGTCTAAATTGCTTAGAAGCCAAGCACCAAATTGTCGGTTCATCTTACTCAGTTTTAAATTCAATAACCCCTGAAATCCCATCTGATTAACTAATTCCAACTTATGTTGGTCTAGGTCTTCGATTAAATCAACAATGAATGAAGGAGAACACCTGGAGTATATCTTGTTTTGCCAAGCCTTCCTCGATTTTGTAGCACTTCTTTCCATTTGATTGGGAACCGTTGGCACCTCTGCTCTTCTGCTTTGCATACTTTTTTTTTTGGAGCGGACCAGAGACAGAGCCCTTGTAAAAGCAAATTTGGAGCGACTGCCACTAGATGGATTGCTCATATTATTAGATTCGGCCATGACCTACAATGGTAGTTTGTAATGTTAGTAATGAGGGGAATGGTTATGGCAATTTAACAGTATAAGCAAATACATGATGTGAACAACTAGCATGGAGTATGTTCAAGTAGATCGATGTTCAAACAGAGGTACTAGATGGAATGCTCAAACATATGTGCCAGAAGAGTGGGAGACTATCGCGTGGGAAAACAAACAAGCAATCAGTTAGACATACATGCAGGGTAGTATTCTCCCGATGGATTGAACAGGTACAGTGAGTATCATGTATTGTCAAATAATCACCATTTAATCATTCGGTTGTCTATTCAGGTGAGTGTTTGATGAGGGACAATAGTTATGCTCCATTATAAAAAAATAGATCTTCGTAATTAACAAGATTTGCAAAAAAAACCATTCGAACATCTAGCAGGAATTATTTTCAATGCTGCAAATCTTCATATCGGAGAAGCCTTTTACGGTTTAACTATTCGAACATCTAGTAGGAACATCAATGGACTGCATGCGAGATACTGTAAAACATCAGAACAGACAAGCTAGAAAGTGGTTGTATGAACATGCAACTAACATCGGGAGTAAAGTTATAATCGGGATACTACTGCATATTGGCACAGATGTTGATTAAAAACCCATGCGAAAAGCATTGAAGAAGAGGGGAATACTCAGTTGTTGTGAAGAACTTACTGCGTAAATTCAGAGCATAAATCTCCACACTCCTGAATACCTAATCGTATCGACGACACGCTACCAAGCCGACAGCTTCCAAACCACCGATGATCTGTTGAATCGCAAGGGAAGATAGGGGAATAGACCCGAGGTGGTGCCGACCGGCCAGAGAGAGTGCCCAGGGCGGCAGCGTGGCAGAACAAGATGCGGAAAAAGGGGATCTGTTGAAATCTCCAGTGAGGATAGGGGAAGAGACCCGAGGTGGTGCCGACCGGCCAGAGAGAGGGCCCAGGGCGGCATCGCGGCGGAACAATATGCGGAAAAAAGGGAACCTTCTCCCGTGTCATGTTCTTCTCGCAAGCAGGCGGGAGGGAGGCTAATAGGGATGGAAGCTGCCGGAACTCAGGATTGAGTTCACCGCTGGAAAATCTGGAGCTCATGGGGTGACAAATCCGGAGTAAATCAAAATGGGGCGCAAGAGAACGAATTGATGTAGCGAAAAATTTGGGGAAAAAAACGGACCGCAGGCACGCAGCGAGGAATAATAGGGAGTATCGTATAGACGGGTGTGGTAGATATGCAATTGTTTGCGTCCGCGACCTGTTAAAGCATGCACTAATCTAAAAGTAATCGGATGGCAATAGGGATGGGTGTAATTACACCTGGGAGTAAAAAGGATTTTTCCTATGTTGTGTAGATCAAAACTTATTCTGTATAAATGTTTGCTCCTTTCTGTGCATGCTTCACCAATGTCTTCTTTCTTTTCTGTTTAAGTCAAACATGATCTTTTATTGCATCCTTTATTTCATGACGCCAAGCATGCTATTTTTTATTACACGCTAGCTTGATCCGAAAATAGACTTCTGGAGAGGGGAAGCTGAGATGATTAGTGATAACATGACTGCTCGAGATTATAGATAAGGACATTATGTCTATATGTGTGAAGGACTAGTGTAATTCTTAATTAGTGTTGCATGGTTGATATCATGATATGTATGCAATGATGTAGAGGTACTGAAATGACCCGCATAATTACCATGGGGTAATGATGCTAGTCAACGGATTATTATTTGTTTTAGCTGATAGCACATCGCGTCAACGAATAATAAGCCCATCAGAGTGTTTCAGCGGAACAATAATTAGAGACAACATACGATATTACAAGAATATCGCCACGCATGGCTAAAATTCATTACAAAGCCGCAAGGGCTCGAATATTACAATACTTAGGAATGAAAAAGATTCTAGCTATTGTCTACCTAACGCGAAGATAATATAACTACACACTATTACAAATGGGATTCCATAGGAGCAACTCCGATCGTCGCCTTCGCCTTCTATTCTTCGTATTATGAGTCTGTAGTATTCCACCCGGGTAGTACTTAAATTCATTCATGTAGTCTTCAATAGATCCTAGCAACCCTTCTGTCTATCATACACCTAAACAAAGGACGATAATAGCAAGGGTGAGTACAAAAGTACTCAGCAAGAGTTACTAGCAAATACACTGGATGCTCTGCTACATTTCTGAGAATATACACTCGTATTCCCAACCTCTTGTTCATCTTCAATCTCTTTCTCATTCTCATCCTCTTTCTCAGGATGATAGAACATATGTTTTGTTGTTAAGTTTGGGAAAGAAATCCATATTATTAATTTAGAAAACTATCGAACACTCATATGAGCGGCAAAAACCCCCATAAGTTTCCATGATCTCCTTTCCCGGAGACAGGCATGAATTCATGATTTGTATAGCATTGCGCAAGCTTTTACCACTTTACCCATCATCACTCTGATCCTGGTGGCTCATGGATCTTCCGCATTGCCTAAGATGCGGTGCTCAGATCAGAGTACAAAACTTTTGTATTTATCTTAGTATATTATATGTCCACCTAGTTATTCTTAATCGGTAGCCTGTGTGATTTATTACTCTCACCTAGACTCACCAAAAGTGACATAACTGTTGGTTGGGAAGGTTTCTGACCTTCACCCAATACTCCACTGCGTAATATTTCACCCTCGCATACCCCACTGCTGATACAAACCAGTCTCTGGTTATTGCAATTCGCGTACCCCCTGTTGATACAAACCAGTCTCGGGTACGAGGTTCGGATCCCCCATGGCCAGCCTACTTGCACGACCTGGGTTCTCCCCTAATTATTACTTACCTATGTGGAGAATATAATAATCTTGACAGTACTACTAATTCTGTTCGTCCTCAGACGAAATGTTGGTTGATACATTTAGTATGGTCCATTCACATGGATAAAGACTAATTAACCTTATATCTTATCCCTATGCAGAAGATCCCCCACACCTGCCCCTTTTCTCCTACCCTGGGGACCTTCCACCCACTTATTTACTGGTTTGACAGTGGCTTCTCCAACTGTCTGTCTGGTCTCTTTCTTTTCTTTCTTACCACAATCATTTGATTCAAATATGATTTTTATTTTCATGCATGGTGATAATAATTTAATAGGGAAATACTTTATTTTACTGAAGATACTCTAATCATATGCTCAAAAGGAATGCTTGCCTGGACTTAACCACATATTAGGATTAAGTAGAATCAGGTGAAGTCCTTCCCATGACTCGGATAGTTGTCTACAATTAAATGCGTTGGCCATGACTTAATTTACAAAAATAATAATAAAGTGTGAGGTGTCGATGTGATGGTGGGCCTAGGGTGAGGTTTTGCTCAACTCAACTCTGATCTCGGTAATCAAAATAAATTTCTATAAGATACTCGTTAGTTGACATCATCGTACTAGCGTCAGGAAATACGATCTATTTAAAATGTATGTAAGGTGTTTTGTTGATTTCCGGTAACCTATCGATTAAACATGATTAACTAAATGCACGCACTAATTTAACGACGATTGTTACTCCTAACCGATTTCACATATGCAATTATGTCTATTTAATTCCTCGTAGGCAAATATGCAATTATCTACCCCTGTAATGGATTTGAAGTCTCAGGGTTATTCAGATAAATTCTTTTTAGATACCGGTGCTTTTCTCACAATTAGAATGCGCGTGACGAGTTAAATCATACATAAAAGGATCACCTTTTTAATTAAATAAGCATCTAAATAATACTAAAGCGTCCCTGAACAATCTCCCATTTTATTTTAGCTAGATATTTAAATAGACAACAAAATGATTTTAAGTTGTAAACTATCAAATTAATCGGTATATAAGAAATTAATCAATTACGGACCGCACGCTGTTCTCTTTTAGTATTTGCATAACCGGATAATAGTGTTTCAAGATTTAATACCATTAGTTAGTTTTACGGGTTAATTCAACATATCATCAGAATTCTCGAGTTAAATATGGGCAAATATAAATTTTCTACCGTGCACGCTAAATTCTTTTTTCCCTCCTTTCCTATTTTCTTTCTCCTTTTTTCTTTTCCTCTTTTTTTTCTTCTTCTTTTTTTCCTTTCTTTTTCTTCCTCTCCCTTTTCTTTTCTTCTTTCTTCTTTTTTTCTTTTTCCCTGTGGCCGACGCCTCCCTTGGCCATTCTTTTCCTCTTCCTTCTCTCTCCCCCTTACCCTCTTCTTCCTCTACTCTCTCTTCCTCCTCCCCTCATTTTACTTCCCTCCATCTTCTTCCGATCCGCCGCCTCCTGGCTCACCCCCAGGCGCCAGCCTTCGGCCCCCATGGCGCGTCGTCGCCCCACTACCCTCCGCGCCACCGCCTCCATGTGCCGCCGCCTGACAGCCCTCAGCGCCACCGACCTGCTCCCCTTCAGTTCCAGTTCCCTGCTCTCTGTGTTCCCTTGGCTCTTGACCGCCGGCCTCCCTTGGCCAAACCCTTCCACCTCCGTTCTCCCTCCTTCCTACTTCCGTCCTCTACTACTTCTCCCTCTAGATCTCAATTTGATTTGCTTTACTTTATGGGTGAATTCACTTTTGGATTTGTGCAGGTGAGGGTGGTGCTACGGTGACTTGCTACGACGAGGCTCGAGACCGTTCCGTTTGCCGGGGAGTTCGGAGCGGTTGTCGGGTGCGCGTGGCTTGCCCGTCGCCACAGCGACCTCGCCCCTCGGTAAACTCCCTCCTCTCTACTGTTATGTTGCTCTATATGGTGATTAGTGATGTTCTCGGCTGTGGCTTGGGATGCCTAGCGTGGTTTGGGGGAAATGCTATGTGATGGTTGCATGGTTTTTATCCGGTGAAGAATGATGGAAAGCGTTTGTGTGGGTTACCTTCATTCGATGATAGATGGTTGGATTCATGGTGGGACTGAAGAGGATTGTGATGGCCGCTTACTTGGGAAAGATGGTGGCTGCCTCCTCTTGGCGCCCTCTCCTTTCCCTGTCTTGTTGCCGAGCGCCTCCTTCCTCCTCCCCTTGGCTAGTTTGGTGCTGATGGCCTTTGGGTGAGGAAGGGAATTTGATCTTGGCTTTGTTGGGGCTGTGGCTGGCGATGGTGTTGGATGTGGTTTTGCTGGTTTTGTGAGTAACCAAGTTGGGTTTTACTTCCCTAGTGCCTGACCGGCTTCGACCTATTAAGTTTGCTGTGCTCTCTGGTGCCTTCCGGGTGTATGCTGTGGCTTCACTGTGCTGTGGGGGTGGGATGAGATATTTGGTGGGCTGGTTTGCAGAATAGTCCTTCGGAAAAATTTTAGTCAGGTTTGTTTTTGTTGCTGAATGATCTTCTAATGGCTGTGAGAGGTGCCGACTGGCCCTAGACGATCTGGGAACCTCAGTGAACGAAATGCCCTGCCTGAATTTAAATCCTAGGGCTCTAATGGCAATTCTTGGTTTAATTATTTTCTTTTGTTCGGTCTTTTTGATATCTTTCAATTAATTCTTCTCACAATTAAAACCCTGGCTATTTTAGAAATCAGGTAATTAGTAATGGTCGTATGCAATGATTTGATTGTCATTTATATTTTCCACAGCTCTTGGTTATTTGCAATTGTATGAAATGCCCCATAATGTAATCTTATTTTTATACTTAATGTAATACTACAACGGACTGCCCAATTACGGATTGTAGTGAATTGTAACATTTGTATTTGCGTTGATGAAAGTTTTAGTTGTCGTTCAATGGATGTACTTGATTTATTGAATAAGAGTTGTAATTAACTAATTGTTGTCCCACAGACTGATAAATATATATCTTCTAATTAAGTCAAATGCTTTTATTTGTCGTACCATTGAATGTTATCTCTCTAATCTATATTAATTATTTCTATCCTCGTCGATGAGATCGTGAAAGTAATGTATTCGTCTGACATTCGCCGGTTGCAATTTAGAATACACAAAAAGTTTAAATTCCCCTGTATTTTTTATCATTAGTTATGTAATTAATCTCACTTAACCTAGTAACGCGCCACTTAAGGTTAATTGAAAACACGGGGCATTTCAGTCTCCCCTCCTTAAAAATGATTTCGTCCTCGAAATTGGAACAGGCATTGGAGAGTTGGAGTAAGTCTCTTATCGATCCTTTATGAACTGTATTTTTAGACTTTTCCTATTTATTTCGTCTCGATTAGTAAAACTCCGTCTATGCTCGATATCGCTCATTGATTCCTCCCATGCCAACCTCGGAATTTAATATGAAGCTTAAGGTTGCCGATTATCGTCACTGGTAGTGTCATAACGTTAAGGTCCAGACTATAGTTGGGATTTAAGGTAAGGAGATTCGTTTGATTTTGCTTCGGATGCACCAGTTGACATTTTTACTTAAGCATTTGATTTTTCCCAAAATAGAGTTCACAACTCCCCTTCATAATCCTTTAGCTATGGTTAGATTCTATCGGGCCGGTCCTTCCATTGATTTTGCTCATCTTGCTCTTCATATTGTCATGATCATAAATTCTCCTTGCCCGCCGTCGAGGCACATTGTTGCGTGTCTTGAAATAATTAATCTAGCGGCCCTTTTATCCCTTAATTGGTCTACTAGAATGCTATGGGTGATGGTTTAGCAGAACAATTAAAAAGAAGTGGTGTTAATGTTGTTGGGTTGGGATGTCGTCTCGTGATAGGGAGATTCGAGACTGAAATTGTCATGGTATTTGGTCTTATGTTTGGACTGCTGAAGGATTTGTGTATTTCTGATTTGGTTATTATTTATAGGTCCTAACCGGATGGTATGGTCGAGCTTGATCAGGTTTTAGTCCCTCATTTCACAGTGGATCAAACTGACTTTATAGGTTCATTGTGGTACTTGCGGGGCATTTCAGGTACCAAGCAGAATTAATTGTATGCAGCGTTTGTATGGACTAATTAAATGAGAAAATGTGTGCTTGATGGCAACTAACTGTCAGGAATATGTCTAGCCGGATAAGAAAATGGTGAAGCTCACCGAGATGAGGTGGTGCCGAGACTTGCTCACTGGCACCGTGAAAGATGCCTCACAATCCTAGCAAACCAAGGAATGCAAGAATCAGGTTCTTGTGGGAATGAACATGAGTGGTGAGCTAGAGCAAAAGGACATGGAAAGATAGCTTAAGTATCAAAAAGAAAGACACGAGAAGGCGGAGAGAAAATGAGAGCACGGCGGGACTTCACGAGTGCCTT
Organism: Melocanna baccifera; assembly: GCA_036346265.1. Lineage (NCBI taxonomy): Eukaryota > Viridiplantae > Streptophyta > Magnoliopsida > Poales > Poaceae > Melocanna > Melocanna baccifera. Next base: position 8,320,479 of record CM070699.1, on the reverse strand, counting down.
CTTGCTCTCTACCCATTCAGACAACGGGAGGCGAAAAAACATAAAGGGACGCTGTGGCACTAGAATAGGGTTTTGTGTGGAGACGATGTCTCGCTAAGCGTCCAAAACCATGGGTGGACACGGTCGAAAACTACGAACGAACGGCAATCAGTAATGGCTGCATGTGGCAAATAGCAAACAGGCGCGGTGGTCGAGCCACGGGTGGTGAGGTGGAGGATGGGGCTTGTGGTGTGGCCCTGTGGTCCTCCAGGCAGCGGCTCAGCTGAGGGTAGGCGGTGCGATGTGGTTCCGCACGGGCAAGCGTGTGGCCACAATGGTCAGCTAGGTAGGTAGAGAGGAGGGTGAGGGAGATAGGCGCAGAGATGGGCCATGGCTGATCTATGTCATGAGCGAAGGGAGATGGGCCGAGGCCATATTCGGCCCAAAAAATGGGCGGGAAAAAGAAAAGTGATTTAATTTTTATTTCAAAACCGAGAGATTTGAGGTATTTTAAGCATAGCAAACGGATTCCAAAATTTTTTAAATTTTTTTGTAGAGTCTCCTGACACTTTCTAGATTTTAATAAAATTAATACTACTATTTTACTAGCTTCCAGTTTTTCTTGAGAATTCATTTTGTTAGTACTTTCATTTAGAAAGACCTTATTTAATTTCCAAACATGCATGGAAAAGCTTTAAACATGCTCAAATATTGTAACACATTTTCAATAGAGAAAGAAAAGGTACAAATTTTGGGCTATTACAGAGGAACAAGGGTCCAAGTTTTGAGGAGCATGAGAGCTTCATACTTGTCAAGCATTGCACCATAGCAGTTACCATCTTTGAGGACAATATGATATGAGTGAGGATGAGGTTACATCGGAGAGTGCTCCATAGACAAGTTAAGTCATTCAATAGGTTTAGGGGTACTTCTAGTTTGAGCGCGAGTGGCCACAGAGTGAGATGGTAGAGTAGCAGAATAACGAGATGTGGCGGATTGGACGTGCACAACGCAAGGCAGAAGAGGATGTTGCCATGGTAGTGGAAACGATAAGTGAGGTAGGCAAAAGGGTTGTCGTGATTGGGGTGAAAGCGGCATGCTTAGGAGATGTTGTGAAGATGAAATCTAGTAAGGAATTAGATGGAGAAGAAGAGGATGACTTACTTTGTGAGGCAAAAGGGAAAGCATGCTTGTCAAAAAGAACATGTCAAGAGATGATGACATGTTTGGAAAGAATATCGTGGAAACAATATCCCTTGTGATCCAAGGGATAGCCAAGGAACACATAGGGATAGGAGCATGGAAGAAAGTTTGTTTGGTGTGATGGAAGAAGTATTGGGGTAGCTGAGACATTTGAAAACCCTTAGATGTTCATATGCGGGGGAATGATGAAAGAGAACCTCATAGGGAGTTTGACCATGGAGAGGTTTACATGGGCATTGGTTTAGGAGATAGGTAGAGGTGTGAAGTGCTTCAGTAATGCTAAGTGCCGGCTGTTCCTTGTTGATCATGAGACTGTTACAGTAGTACTTTCGACTCAATGCATCGACAGCTACATTTGCTTTCCCAGGGTGATAATGTATACCCAGATCATAAATCTTGAGCAATTCTAGCCACCTTTTTTTGTCTCAGGTTTAGATACGACTGGGTGAATATATACTTCAAGCTCTTATGATCCGTATATATCTTGCAACGATTATCGCTTAGGTAATGTTGCCAAGCCTAGAGAGAATACACTACTGCTGCTAATTTCAAGTTATGAGTAGGACAATTCACCTCATGAGGTCTTAATTGTTGTGGGCATAAGCTATGACTTTACTCTCTTACATCAATACACATCCGACTCTGTGACGGGATGCATCACAATAGATATCGAAGCTCTCGTGTATATTTGGCAAAACTAACACTAGAGTTGAGGTCAACCTTTTCTCCAATTCTTGGAAATTCTTCTCACATTCTTCTATTCATTCAAACTTCCTTTTCTTTAAAAGTTGGGCCATTGGCCTTGCAATCTTGGAGACGTTTTTGATGAATCGTCGGTAGTATCTAGCCAAACCGAGATAACTTCGGACTTCTGTAATAGTTTGGGGCTGTTTCCATTCAACCACATCCTTAAACATTCTTGGATTCATGACAACTCCACCTTCAGACAGTACATGACCCAAGAATGTAACTTCTTTCAACCAAAAACACATACTGGCTGAATTTCGCATGTAGCTTGTGCTCTCAAAGCTTCTTCAACACTAATCTTAAGTGATATTCATACTCTTATTCACACCTTGAATATATGAGAACATCATCTATAAAAATAACCACAAACTTGTCCAAAAACTCTATAAATATTTTATTCATCAAGTTCATGAATTAGACAGGAGCATAGGTCAATCCAAATGACATTACGGTGTACTCGTACAAACCGTAACAGGTGACAAAAGCTATTTTTGGAGGGTCCTCAGATTTGATCTTGAGTTGAAAATAACCCAATCTTAGGTCAATTTTGGAGAACACACAGGCTTCATTCATCTGGTCAAACAAATCATCAATCCTTGGCAGTGTGTATTTGTTCTTGATGGTCACTTCATTCAGTGACCGTTAGTTGACACACAATTTCAAGGTGTCATCTTTCTTCTGAACAAATAACACGGGTGATCCCCATAGTGATAAAATTGATCTAATGAATCCCTTGGCTTGGTGTTCTTTAATTTGCTTCTTTAATTCTACCAACTCATCCACATGCATTCTATACTGTCTTTTTGAAATCGGTGCTGTTCCGGGCAGTAACTCGATCACGAATTCCATATCTCTATCAGGTGGCATTCCAGTCAACTCCTTTGGGAACATGTAGAAATACTCACATACAACTCGCACCTGACTTATTTCCACCCCTTGAAGACAATGCAGATGCTTCAATCAACCTTGGTTTGATCTCAACTCGGGTTCCATCTCCTTTGATGAGGGAAACAAACTTCCTTGCATAATCTATGTGACCCTAATACGCAACTATCACAGTTCTTGTTAATAACTGTCTTTTATAGTTCACAGATGGTTATTAATACCAATAATCTATGATAATTGCCGACGTCATAGATGATTTTTAATTAGAACCGTATATAATAGTTCACAGATGGTAATTAATACGAACCATCTATGATAATTATATATTAGAGACGGTTTGTGGTTGGAACCGACTGTGATATGTATTTGTATGCATGAATAGCACTTTGTCTCCCTGACACACGTGTCTTTTTGATCGTTTCAGCTCCCTGATCGCTTGTTGTATAAAAATGATTGTCCTACACTAGAGATTACTCCCCACACCACTGATCCTATATGAACACCTCACCAACTGCCTATCTTCCTGTTTTCCTTGTCTCTCAAGCATAAATAAATGGCTCCCTACTCTTCCTTATTGCTAGTATTGATGGCCAACCTAGCCATTTTGTACGAGCACCTCGTCGACCGTACGTTGGCAGATGCTACGGAAGGACACTGTGTCAACAGTGTCCTCCCTCCTATGCCTGAAGAATTGCCAAAGCAGTTGAAGGCCACCATCCGTCATCTTGACATCCTCCTCTGCCGTGTCTTCCGGTTGGGCTCTCGCTTCTGATGAGCTAACCTTGCCATCGATGTGGTCCTTCACAACAACGTTGCATGTCTCCAAGAGGCTTATCATCACTTGGAGTGCTTAGTTTAGGTGGCGAGCGACCGAGTCAACCTTACTAATACCTCTCAAGAAAGGGAAGAGAGCCAATGGGCTCAATTCGACTTGATTGTTCAGTCGGAGGGTGTTCGGGAGACACTTGAACGAGCACGTTAGGGAGTGGACATATTTTGGGCTTTGTTCACTGATGATCCTGAACCATCCGATGCCGACCATGTCGCCTACGAAGTTTTAAAGACGGAGATAGCATGCTACCTCCACCACTAGAAAAACTTCGAAGCAATTAGGTTTCTACTTTTTTTTATCTTTTGTAAGAAGCCACAAAGTTTGGCCATATGTAAATACAAGTAATTGAATTTGTATTTACTGTCTTCTATATATGTAAATGGTCTCGGTGTAACGACATGACGTCCTTACTGACAAGTAAAAACAACTAAGTAATACATATTTACTCCTGTGGCATTACTGAATTTGTATTTATGTATATGTGAATGCATTTAGAACCATCTGTAGTGTATTTATCACAAATGATTATTAATACGAACTGTATGTGATAAGTAATTATCACAGATGATTCTTATGAGAACCGTCTATGATAATTATGTATCATGGATGGTTCATGGTTGGACGTATCTGGGATACACTGTATTATTAAATACTTAGCCAGATTGGTCCTGATAGATCTATCTTCATTGCGTTACATTGAAGGAGGTGGCCGGCTTTGGGGTATTTGGTCTAAGCATATCACTTGTAGATCTAGCTTGTAGATCGATTTGTTTTTGGTGATTTGAGGTTATTATTTGCTTCTAATTATATGCTTTGTAATAAGGAGAGATGATAGCTAGGTTTAGATCTAGCATGGTAGTTTGTTCTAATTTAAGAATGGATCACTGCTCCTAGTTTACTTCAATATATTCTTGCTTGATATATATGTTTTGCTTCATGAATAGTATATAGCTAGCTACTTAATTTATATATGGACAAGTTATTTAGGTGAATGATAATTAATAATCCAATTTGACACTAATTTGTTACATGTGTAGCGTAGATGGACCGAAACTGGATATACGTTGAGAACTGTGTGAGTGAAGAGTACATTAATGATATATGTACTTTTAAAAGAATCGCCAAGTAGGACATGTAGAAGAAGGGTATTGAATATATGTATTGTCCATGCGTTGATTGCGATAATATGAAGATATTTACCAACTCAAGACAAATCAAAGCTCACTTAATTCGAAAGGGGTTTAAAAAAGGAGTATACATATTGGACTTGTCACGGTGAAGAGAAGATTATACAGGAAGATATTTATAACATCATCGAGGAAGACAATGATATACCTGTTGTAGACTGTGTATTCAATGAGGATAGGTCACGCGATAATAATCTGGATCAGATGCTACGAGATACAGAAAGGAACTATAGTGAGAGAGAGTGTGGTAAATTTGAGGGCTTGATGGAGGACTCTAAGAAACTTTTGTTCCTGGGTGCAAGCTATAATACATAAGGTTGTCATCTGTTCTTGAACTGTTGAAATTGAAAGCAAGCAATAGTTGGTCCGATAGGAGTTTCACATCATTTTTAGGTCTCCTAGTGAATATTCTTTTGGAGGGAAACATGTTGCCGAGAATCACCTACCAAGCCAAGAAGATTTTTTGTTCATTGAAGATAAAAATAGAAAGAATACATGTATGTCCGAATGATTGTATTCTCTACCGTAAAGAGTATGCAAACTTACATGTTTGTCTGGTATACAAAGCATCTCGATACAAATGTAAGAATGACTCCGATGATGGCGAGGGCATCAAGGTAATGAAGCAAGGACCTCCTGCTAAGGTGTTGTAGGATCTGCCTGTAATGATAAGACATGTGCTGATTCTATCTAGTGGAGGATGCAAGATTGCTGTGTTGGCACTCGGAGGAGCATAAAGAAGATGGAATGATAAGACATGTGCTGATTCTACCTAGTGGAGGAACATCGATAGAATATTTGTAGACTTTGGTGCAAAAATAAGGAATATAAGGTTGGGTTGAGTATAGATGGAATAAATCTTTTCAGTAACATGAGCAACCGATATAGTACCTGGCCTGTGAATGTATGCATGTACAACCTTCCTCCTTAGCTCTGTATGAAGCGGAAGTATATTTTTTGTCACTACTTATCCAAGGGCCAAAACAATCTGAGAATGATATTGATGTGTACCTAGCATCATTTGTAGAAGATCTTGTGACGCTTGGAACAAAGAGGTACAACTATGGGATGCGAACAAATGTGAGAACTTCACTCTACGCACCATGTTATTTTGTACCATAAATGATTTATCTGCTGTTGGTAACCTATTAGGGTTGAGTACAAAAGAAGTCAAAGCCTGTCCATACTACTTAGATTATATCGAGAGTGTGTGGTCGAACAACTCACGCAAAACTATGTACATATGTCACCGTAGGTTCCTTCCAAGGTATCACCCATACCACAGGATGAAGAAATAATTTGATGAAAAAAGTGGATGACTCAGCACCAAGGCCTTTTAGTGGTTAAGGATATCTATGTTGTGTTTGGAAAGGGGCGTAAGTTGAGAACCCGTCAAAAGGATATGTGGAAGAAGAGATCAATATTTTTAGACTTGTCATATTAGGAGCACTTAGAAGTTCATAATTGCATTGACGTCATGTATGTAGAGAAGAATGTATATGATAGCTTGATTGATCTCTTACCGAACATTCATAATAAAACAAAGAATGGTGTTAATGCACGGCATGACTTGGTCGCTATGAATATCAGGACCGAGTTAGCACCGACAGGGACCGATAAAGGCAGGACGTACCTTCCACCAGCTTGCTCCACTTTGTCTAAGGCCGAGAGAACTGAATTGTCCAGTGTCTGCATGGTGTGAAAGTTTCGTTCGGTTACTATACCAGCATGAAGAAATTTGTTTCCATAGAAGATTTGAAATTAATTGGCATGAAGTCTCATGGTTGTCATGTGTTAGTGACACAATTGCTTCCTATTGTAATTAGATGTATTTTGCTGAAAAAGGTTCGAGTAACAATCATGATGCTGTGATTTCTTTAATGCAATTGCTTAGCAGGTCATCGATTCCGATGGACTAGATGCTCGGTAGACCGAGGTGGTGACAGCACTATGTCATCTTGAGATGTATTTTTCTCCGTTATTTTTTGATATCATGGTCCATCTCATTATTTACCTTGCGAAGGAGATAAAGGTTCTGTGTCATATGTACCCATTCGAGAGGTACATAAAAATTCTCAAGTCCTCTGTATAGAATCGATCTCGACCAGAGGGCAGCATTATTGAAGGTTATGCAACCGAAGAGGTCATTGAGTTCTACGTCAATTACATGGTTTAAGTCAAATCGATAGGTGTGCCTCTATGTCGTCATAAGGGGAGGCTAGATGGTGTCAGGACTATCCAAACAAAAGCAATAACTCCTGATCTGGATACTTACGGTCAAGCCCATTTCACGGTCTTACAACACATGACTGAAGTGTCCTCATATATTAATGAGTATAAGGACATGCTATGCCAAGAGAATCCAAGCCGTTCGGAGGTTCGGATCATGAAATAGCACAATCGTCAGTTCAATGAATGATTAAAGGTGCGATTCACTGGGAGGTTGTCAAGTGAAATGCTGCAATGGTTGACAAAAGGGCCTAAATTTACAATTATGACATGGTAAAGATATGACATAAATTGGTACACATTTTATAAACAGATCAGGTTAGAAAGAGCATAGTCTAGAACTTAGGTATTCGTATAGATGTATTTTATGAGCAGTTTAGTACCGTTATCCTAAGCTCATACTACGGGTTTGTAGAGGACATTTGGGAGTTTGACTACATAATTTTTAAGATTCATCTATTTTGGTGCCATTGGGTCTAACTCCCACAGGGTGTAAAGGTCGACAAATATGTTATCACTACAGTGGACCTTGAACATGTGGGATACATAGATGAACCATTCATACTTGTGAGGCAAGTTTTTCATGTTTTTTGTGTAACCAAATAGGCAAATAAGAAGTGCCACATAGTTCTTTACGAAAAAAAGATTGTCAAAGTTGAGAATGTTATAGATGAGGAAGAGTACAATCAATTTGATGAGTTGCATCCATTAGGAGACGGCATCTGGTTGAGGAAGAATCAAGCGATGAAGCAAGCTATATGCGTATCGATCATGGTGAAGGACTTTATTTCAAAGAAAATGCCAAATGGAATGATATCACACGACGAACACCTATTTGGAAATTATTTCAATGTAATTAAGAAACTTGGAATGTAATTAAAGAATTATTCTATTATAATTGATTCAGTAATTATGAAATAATTACATTTGTGATTGCATCTGCTTGCTTATTTTCAGAGGGTATGGCTAGTATTTCCTGAGGCTAGCCAAAAAATAGGATATGTTGTTGTAACATCCCAAAATTTTTTTGTGCAGTTTAATTGAATTTCTTGGAGTTAATTTGAGTTTTTCTGGACTTTATTTCAAGCCTGGATGTGAGAAATTAAATTATTTCAAGTTATAAAAGTCAAAATAACTTTACTTAATTTTTCTAAGTCCTTTCTGTATTTTATAAAAATTTTAAGAATTTTCTAGAATTTAAAAACTCTCCTTTTAAAGTTAAATTGTGTTTTTGCAAAATCTAAATATTAAAATGGGTTTAAAATTTTTTTTATTAATTCTAAAATGATTCCAGATGATTCTTTGAATTTTTCTGGAATTTTTAAAATTTATTTGGTATTTTTCTGAGTATTTTAAATCCTCCTAAGTATTTCTGGAAAATCAAAAAGGAAATTAAATCCTCAGGCGACAGGTGTCGCACATCGGGCCAAAACCTCGCCACCAGATCTAATCTCAGCTGCCCATGCCAACTTACCCCTTCGGCCACCTTCCTCTCCTCTCCAGCCGACACTTGTCGCACATCGGACCGGCACCTCCCTCCCCAATCTAATCCCCGCCGCTCCCCTTAACTTACCGCTTCACTCGCCTCCTCTCTCCCTCGGGCGGACGCGTGGCTTTATCTGGACCATTCGCTGTTGCCAGATTGAATCCCCGCCGCACACAGCCACTTACCCCTTCGGCCCTCACTCGAACGACTCCGGTTTCATCCCCGTTGCCGGATCAAATCTTGACCGTCCACTGTCACTTATCGCTCCGCTTGGAGTCTAGCGGCCCAGATCATCTCTCCTTGCCACTTGTCACCAATCCAACAGCCGCCCTCTTCATTTCCTTTTCCCCTCTCTCACCGATAGGCGGGACCCACCTGTCGAATATGTCGTCCCCGCCACCTTTTTTCTTCCTCGCGTCGTCCCCGTCGCCATTGACGCCCGAAATCGAAGCTTTGAAAGCTTCAGTTTCCATCCACCTCTCCCGCCCGCGCCGGCACCTATTTACTCCCCCCGTGTTCACCGCACCCATTTCAGGCATAATTACCCCCAATTACCGCCCCTACGTCGTCGCATTTATGCCGCCACGGCCGTTTCGCTCCATTGATGGTGCGCACCCATTACCGCCCTCCCCGCCTATAAAAAGCACTCCCCGAGATCCTCCTCGACACACCGCCTCCCCCTCACTCCTCAATTCGAGCACTTGAGCGTCGGAGCCCCTCCCCGTGCATTTTTCCCCTTTGCCGGCCTCACCGACTCCAGCAAGCAATCGTCGCCATCTTGGGACTCCCCGTGCCTCGTCGACCGCGCCTACACCTCCCCCGTGCCTCCGTGAACATCGGCCACCCCTCCACCAGGCAATTGCACCGCCGGAGCACCTTCGCTGCTGGGAGCCTCCTCCGACCGCCGCCAGTCCTCACCAGCCACCTTCGGAGTCCGCGTGAAGTACCAGTAGGTCACCCTCGCCTCCCTCTTTGTATTCCACACGTCGGCCGGCGTCGCCGCCCACGGAAATGCTGGCGACCATCGGTCCCCGAGCGCCGCCGCCGCCGGCCCTGCCACGTCAGCACGCCGGGGTGACGTGGCAGCTGACGTGGGTGCCACCTAGGTGACATCTTTGCCCGGGCAAGCCATGCCAGCGCCACCTCGCCTCCCCGTGGGCTGCGTGCCACCTCAGCGCCGCCCCGATTCGTGGACCCACTCCACCGTAGACCGGGCCCACTTGTCAGTCACTCGCCGAATTTAATAATCCCAGGGCAGACGTCACAAACCCGAATTTTCCATTTAAAATTAATTCGATCAAAAATCTAATTACTGTGCTGATGACATAATCTTAGATTTTCTTCACAAAAATAATTCAAATATTTTTCTATTGACGTCATAAATGCTTTTCGGTTTAAAAATAATTTCAGAAAATGAATCTTTTTCTTTTCTTTGAATTTAATCTTCCCAAGGTCATAACTTCTTCATTTTAACTCCAAATTGACTCGTTCAAATTTCTAATTTTTTTTCTAAAATCATGAACTTTCCGTTTCTATGCTTCTTTTGAATTTTATTTGAATTTTATTTTGAATTTGAATTTGGGTTCTTCGCGTTTAGATTTCGATGATTCCGGAGAGTTCGATTTCGATGATGTTTCATAGCAGGACTTCGAGCAAGGTAAGTTACACCTTTGATCATGTTAACCCCAATATTTCAAATTAAATTATGTTGTTTCACTGTATATGCATGCGTATCTTTATTCAAATGTAATTTACGGATATTTTAAACTTTAGTTATACCCATAATCCCTTGAATATGGCCAATTTGATCTCGATTTCATATACCTTGTCAACCTAGATAAACACTAGTTGGTACAGTAGTATTAACTAGCAAATTTTTAGTAAAATTGCTTATAATGATTTAGGTGGGATCAATTATTTCACATGGAATGACAGTTTCTTTTAATGAATTCTTGACTTCGGTGAGTCAAGAAAATTTATGAAATGGTTTAAAAATGAAAATAGAAAACTTGGTTTGGACTTAGGCTATTGGTTAGGTGGTGAGGTGCTGGCATGCTTCGTGTTTGGTGACACGTAGTTGATTGTCGAGCATGTGGGTATATGTTTGAGCCTAAGTCAACTTAAGGACCGTTTCTGTGAGTCATTTTACAAAGTCATTTCATACTACCACAAGTCCGGTATGGGACGGACCTGGCTAAGTAATTTGATAAATTCCAAATATAGTTTCGCTATAGGCTGAATGTGAGCGTGGCGTAGGCCGCGAGAAGTCTCACATGGCACAAGAGGGGGCTCCAACTCATGGATTCTAGTTGTGGTGAAATCTTAGTAGCGGCATGACTGTTTTGGCTATAGATCATTGTAACAGTCTTGTCGTGAATTCCCCGCCGCACACCTAAGGTAGTGTGTTAATCGCATGGCTCAAGCGGGAGGACACGTCTTGTGGGTAAAGTTGTACACCTCTACAGAGTTTTAATCTATCCTGGACAGCTGTGTCCACGGTTATGGACATGCTGAGTAGAGTTTTCACAAATTATATTTGGTTTTTACAAAACTTGGTTTTTGGACAAAACGATGAGTTTGATAATGGTTCGGGTGGGATGCCTGTGGTTAGGTTAGTGTAGGTTGGAGCCTACGCTAGCGATATTACTTTGTTAAAATATTATTTCATATGATGTATTAAAATTTAGCTTTTCATTTTTACATTATGGTATTTAAATTTTCGTATTGCTTTTCCGCACATTTACCCTATTAAGCCTTCCTTTGAAATCCATTATGCAAGGATCAATTCTGTTATATTTCCTGGTGTAACTTGTAGAGTACTTTAAAGTGCTCACCTTGCTTAAATCTGTTGCCAGAGTACGACTCCGACGACTATGGTGAGAACTTCGACGAGTAGGCCGCGTCTTACAGTGATTCGCCTGTGGAAAGGCTGGATGGGCTGTGCTTTTGTTGTTTATATTTTTCCGCTGTCTTTATTTTCTGTTGGCCTTGTGCCCTTCTTTTGCAAGACTGGGCCATAAATCCCGTACCTTGGCTTAATAATATGTTGGAGGTTGATTATACATGATATTTATCGCTGTTGACTCTGTGTGCACTAGCTTTTCCTGGGATTGTTGTTCCGGGTCCCAACAGTTGTAGCTACAGAAGAACTATTATAGGTGATTTAGTGGCACAAACCGTCTATGATATACATATCACAGACGATTCCACAATAGAACCGTCTGTGATATACGTATCGTAGATGGTTCCATAATAGAACCATCTATGATATGCTTTCACATCACACACAATTCCATAATAGAACCGTCTATGATATGCTATCACATCACAAAATGCTAGGGTTTTTCTGGGTTTTGTAACACCCCAAAATGCTAATTTCATTTTATTTGATTTATTGAAATTTATTTGGATTTTTCTGGGTTTTATTTCAAAGCTTAGAGTAAGAAAACTAAATATATATGTTTTTATAAAAGTCAAAAATAGTTTGTTTTCCTGAGTCCCCCTAGATTTATAGTATTTTTGAGAATTTTTCTGGAATTTTTAGAAGTCATTTGCCATTTTCTAGAATTTTTAGAATCCTTCTAGTATTTTTGAAAATCATAAAGGAAAATTTAAACTCAAACTCACCTCGGGCTGACAAGTGTCATGTCCTGTTCAATCTGCCCTCGCCCAATCAAATCACGGCCGCTCACCATCTCTTACCCCTTCACTCTTCATCCGACGGCCGAGTCCTTTCTTCTTAACCACGTGGCATTCATCTGGTCGTCCGTTCCCTCCATCTCTCCTCTTCTCTCTCGCCAACAGGTGGGGCCCACCTGTCAGGCCATCTTCCCCACCCCCTTCTTCCTCCCCATGCCACCACTATTGCTGCCCGCCCGAGCTCTTTAATGCTACCATTAGCGTGGGCAATCACTGCCATTAATGGCCGCATCACTCCCCTCTTCACTCTTCCACTCATTCCGACCATTTCCCCCCTTTAAACCCCATTACCTCGTCTTAACCGAGTCGCCTATGGCCGTTTCACTCCGGTGAGGTTGTTCTCGGCCGTTACCACCCCTCCGCCTATAAAAGCCCCTTCCCAAGGATCCCCTGGCCACGCCGCTCCTTTCTCCTCTCCCAATTCCCTTCCCCAGTGCCTGAGCGCTCTTCGCATTGTACCTCCCCGGTTCTAGTCGTTGGCAGAGCTCCGGTGAGCAATTGCCGCCGCCCTGGTCAGCCTTAAGCCCCGCCGATGCCGTCTACACCTTCCCCACCACCAAGCGCACCTCCGACACCCCTCAGCTGAGCGAGCCCACCGCCGGAGTGCCTCTTCCATCGATGCCCGAAATGCCGCTGTCGCCTTCCATTAGCAAGCTCCTCTAGCGAGCAATTGACGGCAAAATATTCCCTTCCGAGTCTCGAAGCTAGTACCAACACCTTCTCTGCCTTGGCTCCATTTCTTTTGACTACTGGAGTGCCGTCGCCAATGACCGAGCCACCTCTGCCGCTTCTTCTTCGTCACCGACCACTCGAATGTCGTGTCGAGGTACCCAACCCTCTCCATATTTCTTCAACAACGATTACCTTTGACTTCAACAATTGTAAGTCGTCCGATTCTTTCGACCACTCTGCATAGTCCAATTCTTTTGACCACTCCGCACCGTCTAATGTCCCCGACCTCTCCCAACCGTTCGATCTCTCCGACCACTTGAAGCCGTCCGACCTCTCCCAGCCGTTCGATCTCTCCAACCACTCGAAGCTGTCCGATCTCTTCCAGCCGTCCGATCTCTCCGACCACTCGAAGTTGTCTGATTCTTTCGACCACTCCGCCACGATTACAATCACCTTTGTTTTTGATCACGTCAGCTATCTGACCATCGTCGCTCATGACCACAGCTATCTGACCACATGGTGCTTTCCGACCATGGTCTTCTGACACTACTTTCGACCACATATAGTTTTCAACCAAGTATAATTTTCAACCACAGCTGTTCGACCACCCAAAGCCTATGGATCACATGTATCCTCCGACCACCAAGCTACTATAGATACTGTAGCCTCCGACTCCGAGTGGCTACTGTAGCTACGACTTCACTGCGGTTGCTGTAGCTAGGACTTTCGACCACTGACGCTCTCGACTACAGTCGGCATTCCCATGAATTTTCTTCACAAAAATAATTTCAAAAAATCTTATTTATCTTTTCTTCTCTTTTCCCCTTTGTTTTAGACTTCCAAAGGCCTGTTCTCCTTCATCCTAGCTACGATTGGACCCGTTCAAATTTATAAATTCTTCTAAAACCAAAACTACTCATTTCTAGACTCTTTTTGAGTTTTTGAATTTTATTTGAATTTTTTTGTGTTTATTTATTTTGGTTCTTCACGTATAGATTACGACGACTCTAGAGGTTCGATTTCGATGATTCGCAGCTCCGAGACTTCGAGCATGGCAAGTTATACCTTTGATCATGTTGCTCCCTATAATTTAAATTACTTATGTTGTTTTTAAATTACTATGCATACATACTTTTATTCAAATCTAGTTTAAATCTGATTTAAACTCTAGTTATGCCCAATTTCTTTGTGTATGGCCAAATTTGACATTGAACTTCTTATGCCTTGTCACCTTAGATGAAAACCTAGTTAGTACAATAGTATTGACTAAAAATTTTATAGAATTACTTAGCCATGCTTAGAATAATTTAGGTGGGAATATTTGTTTATCATAAAATGTTCAAATCTAAAATCTATTCTTGACTTCAGTGAGTCAAGATGGTCTTTAGAATTTTGATAAAATAAAGTTATAAAATCTAGTTTAGATTTAGGTATTGGTATGGATGTGGGTGTTGGTATGCATTGCTGTTCGGTGACACATTATTGATTGTCAAGCACAAGGGGTATGTGGTTGGGCCCAAGTCACCTTAAGGACCGGTCTGTGAGCTACTATTACAAAAGTCACACCGTACTATTACAAGTCTGGTATAGGACAGACATGGCTAAGTAATTTGTGATATTCTAAATGTAGTTTCACTATAGGCTAGATGTGAGTGTGGCGTATACCGCAAGAAGTCTCACATGGCACAAGAGGGGGCTCCAACTTATGGATTAAGTTGTGGTGAAACCTTAGTAGTGGTATAATTGTTATGGCTATGGAACATTGTAACAACTTTGTCATGAACTCTCCATCGCACACCTAAGACAGTGTGTTAATCGTGTGGCACAATAGGAGGACATATCTTGTGGGTAAAGTTGTACACCTCTGCAAAGTAACAAACTATCCTAGATAGCCGCGTCCATGGTCATAGGCATGCTGAGTATGGTTTGTCATGGATTAGACTTTGATTTCATAAAATCTAGTTTGTGGGCCAATGAGAACTCTTTTGGGAAGATAGTCCAGGTGGGATACCTGTGGTTAGGTTAGTGTTAGGTTAGAGCCTACACTAACGATATTATTTTCATTAAAATGTTGTTTTATCTACTGTATTAAATTTAGCTTTTGTACTTACTTTACGGTATTTACATGAATATTGCTTTTCGCACAAATAGCCTTATTATGCCTAGGCAAGATGGCTCGAGGTGAGTCGCAAGGTGCACAGGGCGCGCTTTTATAGCCGAACAAGGAGATGCAGAGAGGGAGTCTGAGGCAAGGATGGCGAAGGAGTTTCGCTCAGAGATAGGGGAGTAAAGAGAATCCATGGCAAGGAAGATAGACCTGACAAGCGGGCCTGGGCGGTCAGCGGCAGCACGAGGATGGAACACGTGGAGGCGACGTGTGGCACAAGGCACGATGGGCTAGGCAGCGTGGAAAAATTGGGCCAGCCAAAGAAGAAGGGATTGGGCCAGAGAAAAAGAGATTTGGCCCAAGAGGTTTCCGAGATTTCATAATATTTTCTAGAAAAATAGGAAAAAGGGTTTTGAGCTATAGAAAATAGCAAATAAACCCAAAAAATCCAAGAAAAATATAAAAATTCCTTATAAAACAAAGAATTTAAATAAAATATTTTTTTGAGTTAATTGAAGTATATTTTATTCACATTAAATCTTTTTATTTTTAAAAATTTATATTAAGCTTTAATTAGTTCTATTTTTATTTCTAAAAATCCAAATGGTTAATTTTATATTTAAAGTTTAAAAAATACTCTGAAAAATCAGATGCTATTTAGTCCCATGATCAGTAACTAGCACACACATGTTACAATATTGTATCACATCCATACTCTCATAAATAATCAGAGTAATGTATAATAGTAGACATGCGACCATAAGTTTATACAGCTAAACTTTTGATGAAAGGGGTAGATTGGCCAAATGATTCACATGACAAGTTATTTGCAGCAGAAGTAACAATAAATAGAACAAAAATTTCTAGCAAGGATGCCATGACCAACCATAGGCAACTAATTGACTGGAGTTAAACTTTAGCAAATGGCATCATATTTGTTGATACCCATGGTGCGAAAGTAACTAATATGGAAATCTTCTTCTTGCTCTGAATAATGTTCAATAAGCAATGGTAGTACAAAAATTGTACTTCACAAGATTTTATAGCAAAGTTATATACTATGCAAACCAAGTCAAAGATGGCTGTTTATTCTAGTTTTCTTTGCAAAAATATACTTTTATTAAAGATAGCAGATAATAGATCACAAGCAAAAGTTGTAAATACAATTGATATTTGATATAAAGTAACAACTGAGTATCATAAGCATAATTCACCACTGGCTCTCTATAGCCATGAGCAACAATTTTCACGTACTCGTGTCCAAGTTTCAAAAGGGATTCCTCCCATTCTCAACCATGTTTTAGAAACATAAGTCTATCCTTAGCGACATCACTAAGCTTTACTCATCACCAGGGGTACGGCTATTCGAATAGATTTTACACTCTGCAGAGGTTGTACACTTTATCCACATGATACGAACAATGTGGCTGACACTAGATCATAACAAGGCCTTAAACCTACCCCGCTCGATGAATTTTAGACCTTGAGTCCATTCACATTGAACCCTGAGGAATTCACATTGTGTCAATAGTTTTAGCCCATACACTTACTATGATGGGAACTATTTCGAGCCTATTACCAGTGCTCACACTAATCTGATCTACCACAGATACAAGATTAGACCCAAACAACTTATTATGTCAGGGCCTTCCCATGTAGGTGCTTGTGGTTGTACGAAAGGTTTAATTTAGCAACACATAAGTTCACGGGTCTTAACCGACTTTAGTGAGAGTCTCCAACCATCAATCATCACTTGCAAGTTTCCTTTTTTTTACCACAAGTCATATCCACATAAATTTCCACTATTTAGCTAACACACGCGATTTTCTCTCGCACCATAAGTTATACACATATCTCACCCCAAGTCAAAATTATAATTTTTTAGTTTTGTTTTCTAGATAAAATATCAAGGGTGACCACACTGGTCTAGCAACATAACCATCCCAAGTTTTGAAAGTGTAATAATCCATTCTTCCAGTATACTGACATCTATGTAGGGCTAAGCAACTCTAGCTTATACTCATTCTAAAATTCTACAAATAAACATACCAGCTGTGGATATCATTACTAGGGTGGAAACACTGAGTATGGCAACATTTCAAGGTATGGTCAATGCAACAATTTGTTATACATATTTACCTTACCAATATAGCAATTTTAATGAAAATATGTGCATGCATAACAGTTTGAACTATATTGTGTGAATAGTGATCTTGATGGAAGAGATGTTCTTTGCTTACTTTTACAACTTCTCAGGAAAGTCAACAACCACTCTCAACATTTACTTTTTTTGATAAATGTTCTAAGTTCTAACAATAGGTATAGCTTGTTGATCACATTCGTAGATATAAAGTCTTACTTCTAGGTTTAAATGCAATAGCATGTGTTCTTATATGTACTTGATTGGTCATATTGATTTACCAACAAGCTTTTCACTAGATCAAGAAGAGTGCATGTTAAACTATGATATTTTTTGCTTGGCTTCTATTCAGGGACAAGCTAAATACACTGAACCTACTTCAAGAAATAATTTACCTGACTCCTTAATTGTGTTCTTCTCAACATGTACAGTGAGGAAATACTTGGTTACATCTTTCTCCATTGTCCTTTCATTTTTCCTTGTAGACAGAGTATCAATCTTTTCTATAATCTAATTAAATATCTTAACAATCCATGTCATAATCTCACAATATGACTCACTTTTGTGCAAGTAGTTTGTTTTGCTATGTTCTGCCTTGTGAGATGAGTTGGATTATGCTATGTATCATGCCAACATCAATAAGGCATGTACAATGAGGGTTTATTTCAAAAGAGATTTAAATTTCAACATCGCTATTGCTGTTTGCTTGAAATATGATGGTAGTATGTAGGACCATGTGAATTATGCTATAGAGGAGGAGAGGAGAATTATGAAGAAGCGTACACCATGGTTTCAAGATCACATGTGAAGATGACTAAGCATGGCACTTTTCTTTTGTCAAAGTGTCAAGTAGTGCTGTCCCATCGGCACCCATAGCATATGAAAAGATTGTGGTTGATGGTAATTGTGCCATTGCTAGCCCACGATGTTTAGAGGATGAGATACATCAAAATTCATCTGAGGATGAGATCCATATAGCCAAATTGAGTGAGAGTGTTGAAAATTGTGAGCTGTATGATTCCACCCCATGTGATGTTGAAAGCATCCAATTTAAGAGTGAGAGATACATTAAAAGAAATGAGTGAAGTAGATGATAGTAAAAGTGAGGTTATTGCTGATATTAATGATTTACTCTTTACTTCTAATGTTGTTTATTATATTATGCAGATTGACATTAAAGAGGAGGAGTTGAATATTTCATAACTAGCACCGTTGGAAGCAAAAGATGAGGAGATACATATGGTTGGGGATGGAGTGCTTGCTACCCGGTGATTACATCATGAAGATTTGATAGTTACAACACCTACATCAACTGAGGAGGTCGATAAAGGTAACAAACATGGTGCTGAATTTAATTATGAAAAGGTGAGTAATTGTGAGAACTCATGTATTCAATTGAAAATTGCATGTCCAAAAATTTTTATGCTCAATTTACATAAAGAAGTTTTCACTAGAATATCTTTTAATGATTCTTTATACTATACCATGTTCAATAATCCTAGAGAGTTATCTAGTATGATTGACAACCTTGCTAAAAGTTTATGTATAAACTCAGTAGTTAGTTCCTATGCTAATACTTATAAGTTCAATATGATTGGATATTATGATGTAGATGACAAGTTTTTATGTTTTTATCGAATATGCATTACATGTGATAAGTTTGCTAAATTGAAATAGCATGTTTTGGAAAAATAATTTTTTGTGCCATGTCATGATCATAATGAGATAAGTTTCAATAATAGTGCTTGTTGTTTAGAAAAATTTCTGAAGCCTACTTGTTCATATTTTACTGTGTAATTATGTATAAGTAATCAGAGTAGCACAGTTGAAATATGGAGGGCACTAAAAGTTTTCTCCCCATATTTGAACAACTTGATCTAGTTTTACCCATTAATATCTTATCCATGTACTTACAAAAGTTCAGGACAACTTTTATCATAGGAGGAAGAATGATGTGAATGAAAGTATTGCAATGTATATATAAAATACATCATATGGCTGTTGTAGTATTGCAATGTATATATCAAATACATCCACTATGGCTGTTGTTGTGCTAATTGGTTTGTGCAAAACAATGAGAATATCACAATAATTGATTTATATATATACCATACATATACCATACATATGTGTTGTTCTTTTTGTTTACTGCACTTTCAGGTAATCATAATGTGTTATATGGAAGAAGTGTAAGTGATTGATATACTATGCATATATGTTGTTCTCATTGTTTAGTACACTTTGAGGTTATCAAGCTGAGGACAACTTTTTGTGAAGGGGGGGGGGATAATGCAGATATACTAAGCTTTAACACATTCTTTACAATTACACTTAATTCTATACTCGATTCTACTCTTTGATAAGGTGAATTTATTCTTAACTAGCTCTAGTTTGAATTAGGATGGATTGCTACTTAAAAGTCATAATTGTGATTGTAGGATTGTTGGTGATGTCCAACGGGAGGTGAGGGAGGAAGGGTGCCACAAAGACATGCATGAAGGGCATGCAATGCAAGGAGGCACTCATGTAGCAAAGAGGAACATGCGGTGCTGGTTCATGTGTTCATGCGGGAGCGAGAGCGAATAGGCCAAGTGAGCGCATGCATAAAAAG
This sequence comes from Melocanna baccifera, assembly GCA_036346265.1. Lineage (NCBI taxonomy): Eukaryota > Viridiplantae > Streptophyta > Magnoliopsida > Poales > Poaceae > Melocanna > Melocanna baccifera. Next base: position 8,300,702 of record CM070699.1, on the reverse strand, counting down.
GAGGAACAAAAGGAGAAGGAAAAGAGGAAGGAAAAGAAGAGAGGCCCAAAAATCCAAAGTTCAAGTTTTAGATAAGATTTTTAAGCCCAATTCAAATCTATATCAAGTCCAATCGAATACAAATTTGGATTCAACTCAGAAATCAATTTGAACTCGGTTCAGAACACCCGACATGCTTGCAATAAAAGCCCACAACTTTCACAAACGGAGTCCAATTTGAATGATCTTATACTTGTCGGAAAGCTTATTCTAAGGTCCACATAATGGATATGACCCTGACTTTATAAACCTCATGGATTGACCACTATATATGAAACAACGTGGTGGCAAAAACTTTATCTTTTCATTTTGTGTTTGTATTCGAATCCAAGTCTTGTTAGATGTCTTAGGAGTGCTATATAGCTAAGAGGTGCACCCTATGTATCCGATTGGATGTCATATTTTCAAATTCATTGTATTCTTGATTTTAGGGTTTGAGCAAACATTGCTCCTACTAGAATTAGGAGTTCTATCTGTTTTGTCGTTCCATTGTTCTTGTGATTTTCTTGTGAATTGTAGGAACACATCTACTTCTTTGCATGGCAGGTGAACAAGGATTAAAGCATGTTGTTGGGCGAATTCAAGTATCGCAGGTTTTTGTTAACCATACCGTTGTTGGCCCCATTTGGTTCGTCAGGTTTTACGAGATGTTTAGCATAACCACACTAGTTATCACCAAGTTATCCATGATCCAAAGTTGCGAAGATCATACTCCCCGTATCACCTTGGGCCAATTCCTTGCATACATAGTACCACCTGATGTGGCACAAATTAGAGGACCCTAATTTGTTTGCGAGATTAACCCGATCTTTCATGGTACAAGTCTCATGCAACAACTTGTATCTTGTTCATTTGCTTGAGCAAAAATAAACAGAAACAATTTCTTGGCTTGATGCGCACCCATCCTTATGATTTCTCTTGGCTTGACGTTCCAGCAGGACCGCAGTGCCCCTCCCTCTTGTCCTGGTTCAATTAATTCCCATGACAGCAACATGTATATGTACATGGAATCGGTTGGTAGCAAAGAACAAATGCAATCGAATCCCAGTTAGTCTCTTCCTCCCATGTGCTCCTCAACACACTACTACAGATAACCGTATCACAGATGGTTCAAAAATGTCATCACAGATGGTTTTCTGATCCGTCTGAAATTATGGGTCAGTGATAATCGAAGGTTATCACAAACGATTTTCAAATCGTCTGTGGAGTAAATATCACAGATGGTTTGTAACTAAAAACCGTCTCTGATAGCTATCATTGCAGATGATTTGTAAGAAAAAACTGTCTGTGATATAGGCATATCACAGACGGTTTTTAACAAAAAACCGTTTGTGTTATACCAATATCACAGACGGTTTGTAACCAAAAACCATCTATGATATATCAATAGAGATGGGCTGGATGGTTAACTACATGTCTCTATCCTAATCCCCTTTTATAGATAGGCTAGCCAGCCACATCTATCCCTAAGTGGATACTATCCACTTAGAATAATGGAAAAATCCATTAACCTCACACACACGGGTTTTACTCACACATATTCATTTATACATGCTTTTCAAAGCGCGTAAGCATGTATCCGCTAAATTCTTAGCCTTGATCTGTCTTGATCAAACAAATTCCACCTTGACCTAAAGCACTCTCCAATGCGCCCACGGCCATGGTTTTGATCCAAGATAGTTTACGGTATTTTGGCCAAACAACTAAAATACCCTTCGTTGACTCAATCATCATCATCATTTGCAAGCAACCGTCATATTTGCTATGTATAAGTGCACTGCTAGCTTGTCCCACGTCGCCAAGTCTCTCCCATTATGGTTTCATGAACCACGGCTCACTTGGCCCGTTCAAGCCACATGGTGCAATTCCGCTGTTCGAACTCGCCTTTAACGTTTTCCTCCTTTCTTGTGCTATGCTTGAGGTCACCGTTTCACCCGACATCCTCGATTGTTCTGAGCTTCAACTCCTCCATAAGTTTAGTCCCGATCCTCTCCGTTAACCATGGTTAACTTCAAGTGACTCTGCATATCCAAAAATAAAGAAATTGTTTTCAAGTATAAGTTCTTCACAACTTGACACACGTTAGCTATAACATAACTTATACAACATAAAATCACTGCGAAAAATTACTAAAACCCATTCCATAACTCAAAGACCACACGAAAAAAATGTGGTTAAAAATTCAATATCTAGCCAGTTTGACCGCTTGGTTCCAACGGTCAGACTGCACTGCCTGTGCGGTTCAACTGCTGCCATTGCATGCCTCATTAATCCATTACGAGGCAAAGCTACTGCAAGCTAATTAATGTGCATGGCTACATATTACTCAACTGCATGCATGGATTAATTTATTCCTGCAGCAAGCAAACACTACACTGAGGGTATCTCCAATGGTGCTGAGTTAGCTGGCTATTTGCATGTACACATCAGCATATATCCTATGTGGAGGAAAGAGAGTATGCAAAACACAAACAGCTAGCTACTATTTCGTCTCTAGTCTATAACGTAAAACGAGGCATGTTCTATAAATGACTGTGTGTGCATGTAAACATCAAATAGCTATCCTTATATATAGTCCTTTGGAATGCTAGTTTTTAGTGTATACTCTATAGATGATGTGGAATTCTTATAGATAGTACTTAGCTAGGATCATTGGAGATGCCCTAAGTAGTTAAATCCATCAAACACCTAACAATGCGCATGCATACTTAAGTCCTTCACTGATCGTGTAGCAGTCCTAACCCTCATCAAAGCAAAAGTCAAGCTGATTAAAGAAGTGCCATGGTAAACATGCAAAACAATCCAGACCTCATCTACGCACTCGAGAGTCAAATAACCACGCATGCATGCTGGCCTCATCCATAAGTATGCATGGCTTTTACCAATAGTAAACAGTAGTGAACAGTAGCTACTGAGATTATCCGACAAAATCACAAAAGATTTCATTTTCAAATTTCAACTCTCCAAATTAACAATGATTCATCATAATAATATTTAGGACCTTCTCACATGACATTTCACATCTATTTTGTTGATCATGCTCTAACTAGAGCTGGGGAATACGAGTTAAATATTTTAAGGCGGGGATGATTACTACCCTGATGGATACCAATCGAATTGATCGTCCAAATAAACAGACGGGTGAAAAGGGCGAAGAAAGTTGCAACGTTATGTTCTTAAGGATTACTAATTCTACATTTCATGTGTACTACACTGTCTCTAGTTCTCTATAATTTCTAGCCGTTTGGTTTTGGTTTCATGTGCCTTGTTTGGTAATTCTTCATATCTGCAGCGTACGTGTAATCTTCTTTGTGATGTATGTGGCCACTGCGCAAGAGTTCGGTTCAGCCGTGTTTTTACTAGCTTCTTATCCAGTCTTAAGTTTGAAATGTATTCGATTCAAATTAGCAATTAACCTATATGCTGTCTACTTTTTATCTCATTTTTTGGCAGTACATTGCCGAAACGATCGTCACTTGGACGAAATGCATGCGTGATCTCATGCAAATTAAGCCCTTGCACGAGCGCATGCTGTGATGTTTATTTGCTCGCTCTGACCTTAGCAATTTACATAGAACCTGATGTGTTCTAACGAGAAACTGTGGCAAGCGGCAACCGGCCTGTGATTGGATGATGGTTGTAACCTCACCTGCATGGTTCGAATCCTAGGATTCACTACCGTGTAAATTCATGTGTTAAGATTAAAACTTTTGTGAACTTGATTAGTTGAAATTCTGTCCTTACTAAATGTAATCTTAAACAGAGGAAATGGCAAGGAAGCTATAGTGCCTGTTATTTTAATCCACTAAAATAGCAGACGGAGGGGCCGTGGGCCAATCACTTGAAGTTGATGGCATGTGTAGCTTTAGGCCTCATTCTTCCAGACAACTATGCATGGTTGCTGGGTATAGAAATATTTGCCAGGAGCTTTACAACTTTATGTAATTGGTTTCAGATGCGGATCCAGACAAGAAAATCATTGGTGTCACCTATATTACACTATAAGGTCATCTCTACTGATGAACAGTAATAAACAGTAATTTTTTTTTATAGAATTTAAAAAATTTCATTGCGGTCCCGTGACCTCAATCCTTATACACTAGATCCGCCCCTAATTGGTTTGGAACATTTCTCTGGATATTAATTTGGATGCTGTGAAATGGAGATTGTTTTGACAAAAAAAAACTGATGATAAACTCATTGTGTACTATGATCGCAAACAAGAATTAATGGGCCGCCCAAGGAGTACTGTGACCGCTTGCCATAGTTGTGGCCATGGCAGAAGGCAAGGCATGCTCATTGAAGGATCATGCGGGAAGATTTATGATTTTATTGTGATGAGCTATTGCTATTTTATAAGAGCTGGAATTAAAAATTTGTAAATTTACAATTTTTCTTCCAGTTTGTAGTAGTCTGACCAGCCAGAAGAGGCGGTTGACTGGCCATAGTCAAACTGGCTGGCGTCAGCGGCCTGACCGGCTAACTGTGTTGATTCAGCTGAAAATTGGAATTATGGGAATTTTGGTCGTGGGTTGATTTGGTTTGATATAGGTTACTTCATATATGTTGCATGATATATGTTTCAGCTAACGTGGATCAAGTTACGAAAACTTGTGTCTTAAAACAATTGAAGGAACATATTGAAGGAAGGTTCAAACGATGGGTGACACCATGTGGCTTGGTCGGTCCAGTGAGGCATGGTCCGGTTGAACCAAAACGAGAGAGAGAGATTTGCCAACATGTGGCAACTCAGTGGTGCACCTATACATGGCAAGCATGGTGATTGTTTGTAAGAGAGGATGAAGACCGAGTTAAGAAAGGGTGTTTTTTGTAAGTTGCCTAAAAATACCATAAATTATCTTGGATCAAAACCGTGGCGCTTGACCGGCACTTAGAAAAGCGATTTAGGTCAAAGAGAAGCTAAGAAGGTTATGTTGGATTAAAGCTAAGGACTTAACGAATTCGGGTTCATATGCTTTAAAAAGTGTGCATGAGTGTAGCGTGTGAGTAAAACTCGTGTTGTGTGGGGTTAATGGTTTTTTTTCATAGGTGCTAGTGGATAGTATCCATTAAGGTTAGATAAATTCTGATTGCTTTATCTATTTAACATGTTGGAATGGAGACTTGCTAGTTAACCGTCCTACCTTTCTCAAGGAAGCCAAGTATTCTAGGGTTAGGGTTTGAGAAGTGTGAGTACTGTGGTGTGCTCTCTTATCCTCTACATAAAGTGATGGTAAAATCTTCTTTCTCAAGTAGCAATACATCAACTTTGTATATTTCTCATGGAGCCCTCTTGTTTTGATTGATTTACTCTTGATTTTATTGGTTTTGATCTTTTCTCTCCCTTGTTGATCTTGCTAGATGCCAAGGATGAGTAAGTGATAGAGATGAATCATGAAAATTAATCTCCATCCATCTAGGCATCAGGTTTGGCAAGTTCTTAAAGTTGCTTGGTTTTGCTTGGATTTGATTTTCTCAGGATATTTTTTTGATCCAAGAGTTTTTGCCTCGAGTTTTTATGATTACTTGCTTATTGTGATATGTGGAAATATATCTATAGCTATCTTAGCCATCCAACACCCACGAGAGGATGCATGCCTTGTGGTCTATTGAAGCAGTTTCTTCACTTGTGAGTGCCTCTAAAGTTGTTAAGACTATGCTAGATAAGCATAGCACTCCTAGGAGGTTTTGGGCTGAGACGATTTTTACTGCTTCCTATGTGTCCAATAGGATGATCTTGAGATCGTTCATAGGTAAGACTTCTGTTGAGCTTAGTTTTGGTCATAGGCCTAGCATTTCTCATTTCATGATATTTGGTTGCAAGTGTTTCAATATTAAACATGGCAAATTGGATGAATTTGAATCTAAATGTTATGATGGTATTTTTCTTGGATATTGCTTTTGTGTATTTAACTTAGATGCTAACAAGACGAGGCTAGTCCTGGTACTAGACTTGATAATGCAGGTACATAGGTACATAGTGATTAAGAGAGTATCTTCATCGACGATAACCCTGACTTAGAGGATGAGGACCCAATCCCTACTCTAGTTACTCTTGAGTTGGTTGGAGGATCTGCTTCCACTACTCCAATTTCAGTAGAGCAGCCTCCTCCCACCTTCATCTATGTTTTGAGTGGCTCTATTCCTACCTTTACAACCCATGAGGTAGAGGCCACGTCTACACCAAGACCTCCACTTCACATTCAGTGATGAAACCCTCAAGTGCAGATGATTGGGGAACTCTATAAATGAGTTACTCGCTCTAGATTTATCTCTCCATATTCTTATGCACATTTTGTTTTTCTTGTGTCTTTTGAGTCCTAAGATATCACTCATGCTTTATCTGATTCCTCTTGTGTCAATGTCATATACAAAAAGCTTGAAAACATTGAAACAAATCAAGTCTAGACCTTAGTTGAACCTCCTCCTAATCATAATATAATTGGTACAAAATGGGTTTTCAAAAATAATCAAAGTGAGGATGGGTTGTAGGTCACAATAACGCTAGACTTATAACTCAACATTTTTCCTAGGTAGAAGGTTTAGATTTTGATGAGACCTTTGGACTTATAGCTAAATAGAAGCCATTTGCATTTTGCTTGCATTCGCAGCATCTAAGGGTTTTAAATTATTTCAAATGGATGTCAAGAGTTTTTTCTGAATGGTTTCATAGAAGAAAAGGTCTATGTCAAGCAACCTCCAGATTTTGAAAATCGCAAGTTCTTAAACCATGTGTGTAAACTCTCTAAAGCTTTGTATGGATTGAAGTAAGCCTCTTGAGCTTGATATGATAAGGTTAATAGTTTTCTACTTAAGAATGGTTTCAAAATAAGAATGATAGATAAAATCTTGTTCGCTCTCATGTATGGTAGTGACTTCTTGTTCAGATTTATGTGGAAGACATTATGTTCAGTGGTTCTTCTCATGCTTTGGTGTCTAGAATTTTAGATTCTATGAGTAGAGAATTTGAAATGAGTATGATGGACGAGATGAGTTTTTTCCGTAGTCTTCAAGTCAAGCAACTAAAAGAAGAGACATTCATTCATCAAAGCAAGTACCTTTAGGACATTCTTGATTTTGGACTCTGGTATTCTTATGATTCTGCACTCTCTCTTTTGAGTTTGTTCTGATGCCAATATTGCGGGGTGTAGGATAGATAGAAAGAACACTTTTGGTACTTGTCACTTCTTAGGCACATCTGTCATCTTTCGGTTATCAAGGAAGCAGTCCTCTGTTGCACAGTCCATTGTTGAGATGGAGTATGTAGCTACTGCTAGTAGTTTCCCTCAGGTTCTCTGGATTTTATCTACTCAATGGGACTATGGGTTAGTCTTAGATAGTGTTTCTCTCTTCTGTGACAAAACTAGCGCCATAAATATCACCAAAAACCCAGTGCAACATTCTAGAACCGAGCACATTGACATAAGATACCATTTCCTTAGAGACTATGTAGAGAAGGGTGATGTTTTGCTTCACTTTGTAGATTCAGAGCACTAGGTTGCAGATATTTTCGCTATGGCACTTATTCTTCTCATTTTGATTCATTGCAGGGAGAGTTATGGGTTATTATTCCTTTTGGCCTATTTTGAGGGGGAGTTTGACTCTTTCGCATCCATTGTATCATAATGCAAATTTAATTTTAGTAACTTACATTATAAAATAATTACATGATGCTTTGATTGTTACCTTTGTGTGACATGATATCTTGCCATATCCTTTTGTTAGTTTGCTAGATTTATTATGTCTTTCTATGTGTAGCTTAACTTCGCCATGCTAGCCTTATCAAATGTGGGAAACTTGAACTAAATCATGTCTTGTTGGATCTTGTAACCAGTTTTGTTGTGATGATTCTCTTATGATTCACGCCATATCAAATAGGTTAAGTTGAGTTTTGAAACTAAATTGAGTTTTAGATTAAGCTATGTTAGTTCTTTATTGAAGCAAGAGTTTACTTCTCCAAGGCTTTTGCTGCTCGAGTCAGGTATAACTTATGGACTAAGGAGTAACTCTTTGTTCTTGAACTAAAAATGAAAACTAAAAATATGATCTCTTTCCCATGAGATGACTTACCATTATATTAGGCATGAACTTAGTAAGAGTTTTGGATGACCAAGATCACTCTTTTAAGCTTTGTGCTTGGAATGACTGTAGTATGGCTTAAGATCTAGCACATAACTAAGAAAGCAAAAATGTAGAAAATAGTTGAAGTTTAGTAGATAGTTGTGGATAGCTCTTAGTGTAGGACTTATTTTACTAAGATAAGACTAAAATATGTTTCACAATTGCCTTTTGTGTTAATTATGCTCAAAATTTAAGTGCTTAAACAAAATGAGTCATCATTGAACTTATAGTACTATAAATTGATTCAATTGTAACTTCTTGGTTCTATTTAGTTTATTGATATGGCTTGACTTATTTTTGAATACATTTGGTTAAACTATGATCTTGAGCAACTTGACATGCTAAAAAATTATTTAATTTCATATTCTTGCTTAATTGGCCTAACTTTTCTACACATGGTTTACCATGATCTAGATGTCTTCTTCACATAACATGGTTTAGTGTAATACTTGTAGAGTCACATTGGATAACTTTCATGGCTCATTAAACTAAAAATGAAGAAAATATAGCCACTTTATTTCATTCATTCTCTATCTTCTTTCATCAATCTTGATGATTTCATTACCAAAGGAGGAGAAAGAATAGTAAAAATCCATATCTAGATTATGATTTGGAGTTTTTGTGCGAATTTTTGCTAAAATAGAGCTTTTATATCTTGCTATGATTCTCTTAATCTTTTGATCTGTTCTCACCATGATGAATATCAAATAGAACAATTATTCTTTCAATGGACCTAGAGTGAGATTTCCCAATTTATTTGGGGGATTTGAAGTTGTTTATGAAAAGCTTGCCATTTTCTGTAACTTCACTCAATTTCTGGTTTATATGATCATTTTTGTTCTTTGCAATCCTTGTCGACCATTTTGAGCTTCTATTTGCAAAATTCCCTCTTTAATTTTAAAACCATCTCATGTTTGTATTTTTTGAGAATTGCCAATGAGTTTATCAAGGAAGAGATTGAAGGACCATATTAGAAGGTCCAGGGTTTTGTTGTAATTAACCATTACCATTTTAGAGGAGTTGAAATTTGAATTTTGCAAATTTGTAGTTTTTCCAAACAGTTTGCAGACCTGGTGGTCTGACCGGCCAGAGGAGGTGGTTAGAGTGGCCACCGGCCAGACCGTGTTGATTTGGCTGGAAATTAAAATTTTGGGAATTTGGTTGTGGATTGATTTGGTTTGACTTAGGTCAATGCATATGTATTGCATGATACATGTTTCAGCTAATATGGGTCAAGTTGTGAAGAATTTGTATCCAGAAATAATTTTCTTATCTTTGGACGTGCAGATAGGCTTGAAATCAATCATAGTCAACAACGAGAATCAGAGCTATGTCATGGAGGAGCCAAGGCCTAGAACAATCAAGGATGCTAGGTGAGATGACTGAGGTAAAGTATGATATAAGAAAGACGAGAAATATTGTAGGAAAGGTTCAAGCGACGGGTTATACTGTGTAGGTTGATCAGTCCAAGTGAGGCGTGGTCTAATAAAACTAGAGTGGGAGAGACTTACCGATGCGTGGCAAGTTAGTGATATACCTACACATGGCAAGTATGGTGATTGCTTGTAAAGAAAGATGAAGATCGGATCAAAAAGGATATTTTGGTAAGTTGGCAGAAATACTAGAAATTACCTTGGATCAAAACTGTAGTGCTTAGAAAAGTAGTTTAGGACAAGGAGAAGCTAAGAAAATTAAGTTGGATCAAAGGCTCATGTGCTTTGACGAGCATGCATGAGTATAGTGTATGAATAAAACCCGGGTTGTGCGTGGTTAATGAGTTTTCCCCATAGGTTCTAGTGAATAGTATACATTAGGGTTAGATAGGTGCGGGTTGCTCTATCAACTTAACGGTAGTTAACCATCCAAGCATCTTACCTTTCTCAAGGAAGCTAAGTGTTCTAGGATTAGAGTTTGAGAAGTACGAGTGTTGTGGTGTGCCCTCATGTCCTCCAGGTGGAGTAGCTATAAAATCTTCACCCTCAAGTAGCAATACATCAACTTTGTCTATCTCTCATGGACCCTTGTTGTTTTAGTTGATTTTCTCTTGATCTTGTTGGTTTTGATCTTCTCCCTCCCCTTCTTTATCTTGTTGGATGCCAAGGCCAAGTAAGTGATGGAGATGTCTAATGGAAATCAATTCCCATCCATCTAGGTATTAGGTTTGGCAAGTTCTTGAAGTTGACCTTCTTGGGAGATTTCTTGATCCAAGAGTTTTTGCCTTGAGTTTATATGATTTCTTTCTTGCTTTGACATGTGGGGATATATCTAGAGCCATCTTAACCATCCTACACCCACGAGCAAGTCATATTTTTATTTTTTCAGTTTTTATCTCGTTTTGAAGCAATCTTACTTATTTTGAGAAAGGTATGAACTTTGTCATGGATTCTTGCAATACTTAGATAAAATAGGTTCCTGAGACCTTAGATAAGGTATGTGCACAATTCTATATCATTTAGATTTGGTTTTGAAGTTTCACCAAAACTTGTATTGGCTCGGGTTGAAATTTTAATTATGGAATAGGGGAGCAATTAGACTGCCCCTCCCTCTAGTCAGACTACTAGAGGCCTGTTAGACTAGTGCCTAGCTGATGGTCAAACTGCCAGGCACTAGTCTGACCACCCCTGGTAGCCGGTGTAACCACCAGAGCCTTGAGTTATTTGGATTTTGATTTCTTGAGTTAGCTTGGTTTGATATTGGCTTTCAATCTTGATCTTCATAGCTCAGTAGCTATTAGAGTGATAGGGTGATGGATATTTGGGGGAAAATTTTGAAGGCACCATTCCCACTCTGTTGCCATACCAATCCCACAAGGAAGTAAAGATGCAGTTCCTCCACCGCTTCGCTAGACTAATACATTTGAGGGATGAGCAATTAAAATTGCTTTTACTATTAAGGTTTTTTTGTGTTTGGAACATCTAAAACATTCTCACATTTCTATAGCATTTAAACTTTTTTGCTACACATCATTTTTGCTTGTACTAGCTTCTATTGTCTTTGATTTTTAACAGTAGACCAAGCAAACATTTTCACACGATTTTAAGCTTCATTTTATGTGCTACTATGTGACCATCCTTCCTCTACACTAGCTTAATCTGTGAAATGTGCTAAGGTAAAAGCGGTAAGCATGTGGGAAATCACCTTTTGTTTTGATGATGATTTTCCCTCGCACTTTCCTTTGCTTGTCCCACGTGCTCACTTGTTTTTGTCCTTTTCTCTACCAACTTGGCTCTTTCTTGATCGACTTCTCTCCTCCTGGCCAGCTCCTCCTCTTCCAACCAGTTGGAGGTAGGTCACCATTATGGGGTTGGGGTAAGGATGAGAGATTGTGTGAAGGTCTAGAATATGTTTGTGATAAACAATTGGTACTTTGGTTGAGTTGAATTTAAATTTTGCTAAAAAGTCTTAGAAAATTCAGATTTTAGAGTTTTTATCTATCAAGATTATTCTGATTGGCCAGGATTGGAGGTCTGACCGCCGGTCCGGTTTGACTGGATTCTAGTTGGCGGTTGGACCGCAGGTGCAGTGTGACCAGATTCTAGTAAGCGGTTGAATTTTTTTAGAAAGTGTGTTTTGGAATTGTGTACATGCAGTTTGATTGGTCGTTGTTCGTAGTTGGACCGGAATCGAGTTAGGCGGCGTGACCTACATTGAACATATGGTCACGTTGGTGAGCTAGTCATACTGGCAATTGGTTGGCAATCTGACAGTTGTAGTCCAACCGCTACAGGGAGAGCGATTAGATTTGGTAGGTGCGGCCAAAGAACAGTGAAAATGATTTTTGAGTGAGATGGGTGTGTGCACAGCATGGGTACCGTTGGTTGGTTGTGTGGTGTTACATGATGTATGGTTTTGACTAATGTGAGTCAAATGCATGTAACTTGTGGTCGAGATGGTTGCTTGGTTTTTGGATGTGCAGGTGACTAGGAGAATGTTAGCGGTCGTTGGTAATGGACCAGAACTAGGCAGAGGAGCTATTGTCCAAGCAGTCGCATAAGTCTGAGTGAGACTATATGGCTCAAGCGGGAAGTATAGAGAAGACAAGAATTGTGAAAAGACGAGTTGGTGAATGGGGTGCGTCAAGTGACGAGGCCAATGCATATAGAGATGGTTCAGGGTAGACTGAATGTGTGCAGACATGAAAGCTAGTCATTGCGTATTACGGGCTAGGTGTCAAAGCATGTGGAGATGCTTTGAGGTGAAGGTGAAGATAGAGTCAAGTGATAGTATTTGAAAGGCTCATCAAGGGTATTTTGGTAGTTTGCCAAATACTGGGTTAGTGCCTTGATCGAAACTATAGCACAAGGAGGCACAAAGAAGAAGTGGTTTAGGTCAAGGAGAGCTGAAATTGCTAAGTGGATTAATCGCTAAGGTCTTATAAATGCTTTGAGAAGCGTGTGTGTGTGTAAAACCTGTGTTAGTTGAGTTAACAGGTTTTTCTAGTTTCTTAATGGGTTGGACCCATTATGGTTGTTACTGGAAGGCGAAGAGGTGATAGATTCAAGAATTCGAGGGTTTAGGTTTGTGCTCTACCACCTTGTCTCTTTCCATGGTTGTGTGAGAGAGAAATTGAGACAGGAAAGTGTGGTGCTTTGGTGGCACCTTATAATCATCTACGAGTATATAAACTTCATCCTCTATTGAAAATGGATCAAGACTTTGTCTTAATCATGTTATTGTTTGTATTATTACTTGGCTTTGCTTGTTTTTGAGCTAGATTTGTGATTTTATGTTCATGAGAATTCTAGCTCAATCTCTTTCTTAAATTACCTTGCTAGGACAAGTGATAATAGATCTTAAAGACCTAATACTTTAGATCCTCATGAGTAAGAAGTAATTTGAGCTTTAGGATTGTTGGCATTCTTGGGATCTAGATTCAATTATCTTCAATTTAGTGAATTTGAACCCAAGAACTTTGTGATTCTTGATTGGTTTGGGTTCTTAATGCCTTGAACATGTCTTATGCAAAATTTAGAAGTGTTTAGATGAATTTTGTCCTGAGAAGCTTGCAGGTCACGAAATAGGGGACCGGTTAGACCGGTCATGGACTTGCGGTTAGATTGACTCCGCTGGTCAGGCTGACCTTGTGCCTCTGATCAGACCGGCCTATCCGCGGTAGTCTGATTGTCCTTGGGATGAACATTGCTGATTTTGTTGGCTTATGTCTCTAGCCTTATTTTATAAAGTGTAGTTGCTACAATCTGAACTTGGTGACTCTCATAATCACTTGAGTAAAGATTTTGAATACCATTGAGAAAGTTCAATAATCATTCACAACCTCTAATTGCCAACATCATTCTAAAGTATAGTTGCTACAATTTGAACTTGGTCACTCTCATAATCACTTTATTGAATGTTATAATTATAACCTTGAGGCTGTCGACAAGGGAATAAAAGCTCACAAGTATCATTCTATCACTTAAACTTAGAGTTTCTATAGGCTGGGCTACTCAAATACATCGTACACTTCTTCGGGGGTGCTCCGATAACTGAGGAACCTTCATCCCCTAGTCTATACTTGGCTAGTTCTTCTTCCACGGCGCGGAGTCTTTGCATCATGGTGTTCATCTCCTCCACGGTGACTTGGTACACATAGTCTAAGGACTTGGTGTACTGCACTTGTTGAACCAATCGTGGGTTACTCTCAAATTATATAGAGGGAAAGACGTTGCTGGAGCTAATAGGAAATTTGCTGGGGTAGTAGCGAAATGTGGTGCGTTGTAGCTCTAGTGCGTAGATGTCTCTTATCCGGCGGATTGTTTCATGAGCTGCATCTCAGATACTATTGAAGAAGGTCTCTCGTGGTACAGGAGCGTCGAAGGTGTGGAATGTTGTCTCATCTCCAATGTTGGCATAGATTAGCACTTCTACCCTCTAACGTTCTTGATCTCCATAGATGCCCAAGTATCCCTGATAAATAGGGCGTGCCTAGAAGTCCAATTCTTGGAGAAGATCCCAAAGGCAGTCAGCTAGGTGGCCAGCAAGGATTCCATGGGTAACTTGGGTAGGACGCTCGGCCATCTACAATTTTTGAAAAGTAGGAAAGTTAGTAAACAATTTTTGAGAAAGAATATAGCTAAGTGAGAAAGTGAATAAGACTAGATTTAGAGAACTGTTTAAAATGGCTTTCTTGTAAAAATATGTGCTTAGGTTTTATCCATTCTATTATACCTATGGTCACGTCTTAGAGTCATTACAACTCTGATACTATCTCTGTCGGATCCCGAAACAACAACTCCAGAACCTTCTGTGTAAATTGCACTATCCCAGAAAAAACTAGTGCACATAGGGTTAATAGGGATACATATCATATATAACAACCATACTTTATTATGAAACAAATGTATGGGCCTTATGGCTAAGTTTGCAAATAAAGGCTCATGACCAATAAAGGTAAAACAGCGGAATATAAATCATAAAGGATCAGTCCATCCTGTCTACCCACAAGAGAATGACTGTAAGACGTGGCCTATTCGTCGCAATTCTCACCATAGTCGATGATGTCATCTTCTGGCAATAGAATTAAGCAAGGTGAGCACATAAAGTACTCAAGTTACACCAGGACGTTTAACAGAGTGAATACGTGCATAAGGATTTACAAAGAAAGGCATAATAAGGTTATTTATGCAAAAAATGATATTGATGTAAATACTGTAAAGTAAGTACAAAGCTAAATTTAATACAAGAGATGAAATAATATTTTAACAAAAATAATATCGTTAGTGTAGGCTCCAACCTAACACTAACCTAACCACGAGTATCCCACTCAGACTATCTTCAAAAGAGTTCTCATTTGTCCACAAACCAGATTTTGTAAAATCAAAGTCTAATCCGTGAAAAACCATACTCAGCATATCTATGACCATGGACACGGCTACCCAGGATAGTTTATTACTCTACAGAGGTATACAACTTTATCCACAAGACATGTCCTCCCGTTGTGCCACGCGATTAACATACTGCCTTCGGTGTGTGGTGGAGAGTTCATGACAAGGCTGTTACAATGTTCCGTAGCCAAAATAGTTACGCCGCCACTAAGTTTCACTACAACTTGAATCCACAAGTTGAAGTCCCCTCTTGTGCCATGTGAGACTTCTCGTGGCCTACACCACGCTCACATCAGCCTTTAGAGAAACTAAGTTTGAAACTTCACAAATTACTTAATCAGGTTTGTCCCATACCAAACTTGTGGTAGTATGGTGTTACTTTGTAATAGTTGCTCACAGACCGGTCATTAAGGTGACTTAGGCCCAACCACATACCCTTTGTGCCTGATAATCAACAATGTGTCACTGAACAGCAATGCATGCTAGCACCCACCTCTATACCAATGCCTAAATCTAAATCAGATTACATAACTTTATTTTATCAAAATTCTATAGACCTTGACTCACTGAAGTCAAGAATAGATTTTAGAATTCAATAATTTATGTGAAACAAATATTCCCACCTAAATTATTCTAAGCATGGCTAAGCAAATCTATAAAATTTCTAGTCAATACCCTTGTACTAACTAGGTTTTCATCTAAGGTGACAAGGAATAAGAAGTTCAAGGTCAAGTTTGGCCATACACAAAGGATTTGGGTATAACTAGAATTTAAATCGAATTTAAACTAGGTTTGAATAAAAGTACGCATGCATAATAATTTTAAAAACAACATAAATAATTTAAATTACTGGGAGCAACATGATCAAATGTGTAACTTGCTTTGCTCGAAGTCTTGGTGCTGCGAATCGTCGAAAGCGAACTCTTTCGAGTCGTCATAATCTATATGTGAAGATCCAAAACAAAAAAACTTCAAATAAAATTCAAAAATTCCAAAAAGAATCTAGAAATGAGTAGTTTAGAGTTTTAGAAGAATTTAAAAATTAGAACAGGTCCAATCGAAATTAGGATGAAGGAGAATGGCTTCCTGTAGTTTGAAGTTCCAAAGGAATGAACAAAAGGAATTGTTGGAATTATTTTTGTGAAGGAAAAGCAATCAGAAGGTACAATATTTGTGTGTGGTCGAAGCCATAATCGATGGCGTAGTCAAAGTCGTGGTCGAAACTATGGTCGAATCAACGGTTAAAGTTATTGTGGTCGAAGTCGAAGTACGGGTGAAGTCGAAGTCGAAGATTTGGTCGAAGACCCGGTCGAAACTGTACCGTGGTCAAAAAAGACTATAGTAGTCGAGAACCAAGGGTAGTCAGAGTTGAGCGGTCAGGACGATAGTGAATGACAGTGGTCGGGAGCGACTATGGAGGAAAGCGAAGGTGATCGAAAACAGCGGTGGTCGGAGGCTTAGAGCGAAGAGTGATAGTGGTCGAAAGCGACTACGGTCAGAGCTTACAATGGTTTGATGTTTAGAGTGGTCAGAGGTTTGGTGGTCGGAGAGTGGTGGTCGTTAGCGACGATGCTCGGATGGTTGACGTGGTCGAAAACAAAGGTGGTTGTAGTCGTGGTGGAGTGGTTGATGGATTCGGGCGACTTGGAGAAGTCGGACGGCTTCGAGTGCTCGGTGAGATCGGATGGTTGGGAGAGGTCGGAGCCATTGGACGGTTTGAAGAGGTCGGAGGTCGGATGGTTTGGAGAGGTCGAAAGTCGGCTTCCTACTCGATGGTCAAAGTCGTGATCGACTTCGAGTACTTTTGCCTTCTATAAGAGTACTCGGTGCTTGGAGTCGTGATCGACATTGAGTAGTACTCAGTAGAGTGGTGATCGACTTCGAGTAGTACTCGGTAGTCGGAGTCGTGATCAACTTTGAGTAGTACTCAGTAGTCGGAGTTCGGGCTGTTGTGGCCTTGGTCGGCCGGGGTGGCGCTCGGTACCCGAGGGTTACCAGAGTTCCGGCACATGGCAGTGGCCGGTGAGGGGTGAGTGAGAGAGAGGGTGATGAGGAGAACTCGTCGGTACCTTGTGTGTAGCTTGAGGAGGAGTGCAGGTAGTCGACAATGATGAGGGGTGGCAGTGGAGCTTAGTTGTCGATGTAGATGGGTTTCCGACGATGGGTGCTCTCAGTAGAGGGGCAAAGGGTGCGAGGAAGCTCCTGGAGTCATCAGAGTAGCTCGAGCTAGGTCGAGACGGCCAGAATTCCTCACCGAAGGTGATCGACGGTGCGACGGAAGGTGGCACATGCTGCGAAGGGATTGCTCGAGTGCAGGGGAAAGGAATTGAGGGTGGAGAGTGGTGGTGCGAGTCTCAGAGGAGGTGTATGGGGGTTTTATAGTGCTGAGGAGGGGAGGGGTGGAGGTAATTGCTCGCTGGAGTAACAACGGCGGAATTTCGGGAGTGGGCTCATAAGGCAAGGCCGGGGTCTTAGAAGGAATGAAAGCACGACATAAAAGCGGATTGATCACGGGGATTAATTTCCTTTTGGCCGGTGGGGAAGAAACGGAAAGGAGGAGGTGACTCAGGCAGACTCGGTGGCGCGATTGCGGCAGAGGTGATGGCGTTGGGAGGAAGAAGGAAAATCCGACAGGTGGTCCCCCACATGTCAGTGAGAGAGAAGAGGAGAGAGGGAGAAGTGGGCGGTCAGATGGGTTGCACGTGGTTAAGGAAAAAGGTCTCTGCCGTCGGATGAAGAGTGAAGGGTTAAGTGAGGGTGAGTGGCCGGGAATTGATTGGGCGAGGGCGGATTGAACCAGGGCGTGACACTTGATGAGGACATCACTTCTACTGATATGAACACTCTTCTTACTGCTTCCATGAATGATAGGCAAGGTCCAATTACTTAGGCACATGCTCGTCAACTCAACTATCAGGTAAACTTGTTTTTAGGAGTCAATAATATTTCCGCTGAGAATTCGATACTTCCTAAGACTTGCAATTTTCTTGTTATTAGGAATCATGAGAAGGAGGAGACAACTCACGATAAGAGGAACATATT
Organism: Melocanna baccifera; assembly: GCA_036346265.1. Classification (NCBI taxonomy): domain Eukaryota; kingdom Viridiplantae; phylum Streptophyta; class Magnoliopsida; order Poales; family Poaceae; genus Melocanna; species Melocanna baccifera. Next base: position 8,282,676 of record CM070699.1, on the reverse strand, counting down.
AAGGATTTCACCTAATTCGTCTATTTCCACCAATTTGGCTGCATTCATCAAGTCTACTTCATTGGGCTGACGAATTTAGGTTTATTATCCATGGTGCTGTGATATCTTTTAGGCTGAGGGCTTTGTACCACCACTTAGGCTATTTGGGCCAGGTTATTTGGGCCAGTACTGTTTACATGAACAGTAACCATGAATAGTACCACACCCCTTTTCATTAGATAAGTGCGGCTTCCCCTTCTCTATTTAAGGAGGTCACACCCCTTTAGTTTTCCTCTGGTTTTTCATAAGAGATTATTCTGCTTAGCAGTTTCACCACACGTTCGGTTGAGGAACCCCAACTTGTGAACTTAATCTTTATTCGCAATACAATTTCAGATTGCATCTTGCACTCTCTTGCTTGTGTTCTTGATTCACTTTGTCGAGACCCGAATATGCAAAGTCGGACTCTCTGTGTATACTGTACTACTCCCAGGATCACGCTAGTGCATACAGTCAAACATAGATATCATCACAACCATATACACATTGAAATAAAGGAAAAGCTTAAATATCGATAAATCTCAATGGTACGACCTTATGGTCAAGTTTACAACAGACTAGCCCGAAGGGCTTAACAAAACTAGCAGCGGAAATCCAAAATAAAGCGTAGTGGCCAATCGACAAGTGTCGGACCCCGGAGCGACGACTCCTGGATCCTCTGTGTAAATCGCACTAGTCCAGGATCAAGCTAGTGCACACAGTGGATAACAAAGATTCATATCATGCACAATGACATTTATTCATTAACTAAATATGGGCCTGATGGCCAAAGTTTACATCAATGGTTTATAAACCAAAAATAAATATAAACAGCGGAAGAAAACCAATGAAGCGGCGAAACATCCTGCCGCCCACAAAGCGAATGACTGTAAGACGTGGCCTAGTCGTCACCATCCTCACCGAAGTTGTTGACGTCATCCTCTGGCAACAGATTTTAGCAAGGTGAGCACATAAAGTACTCCCAAGGTAAGCACATAAAGTACTTACGCAAGTTACACCAGGAGTTTTAACAGAGTGAATGCATACATAGGGATAACAAAGGAAGGCTTATTAAGTTTATTTGTGCGAAAGCAGTACTGAATTTAAATACAATAGCATAAGTGCAAAAGCTGAATTTTATACCGTAGATAGAAATAATAATTTAACAAAATAATATCGTTAGTGCAGGCTCCGACCAAACACTAACCTAGTCACAGGTATCCCACCTGGTCCATCTTTTCAAAAGGTTTCATATGGATTCCATCTATCCATATGCTTTTCAAAATCTCTTATGGATTCATTTTGTTAGTGCAGGCTCCGACAAACACCAACTTATTCACAGGTATCCCACCTGGTCATGTATTCTGTCCATCCATCCATAAGCTTTTTCAGAAACTATTTTGAAAACCCAAGTCTAATCTGTGAAGACTCTACTCAGCATGTCCATGACCGTGGACACGGCTATCCAGGATAGATTAAAACTCTGCAGAGGTGTACAACTTTACCCACAAGACATGATCATCCCATATTGCCACCGGATACACACACTTCCTTTGGTGTGCGGCGAGGAGATCATGACAAGGCTGTTACAATGATCCATAGCCAAAACAGTCACGCCGCCACTAAGGTTTCACCACAACTCGAATTCACGAGTTGGAGCCCCCTCTGGTGCCATGTGAGACTTCCCACAGCCTACGCCGCGCTCACATTCAGCCTATAGCGAGACTATAATTGGAACTTCACAAATTACTTAGCCAGATCCGTCCCATACCTGACTTGTGGTAGTACGAAGTGACTTCGTAAAATGAATCACAGAAACGGTCCTTAATCCGACTTAGGCTCAACCACATACCCCCGTGCACGACAATCAACCAGGTGTCACCAAACACGAGGCATGCCGGCACCCACCACCTAACCATTAGCCTAAGTCCAAAATATAAGTTTCTATTTTTATTTTTAGCTCGTTTTCATAAACCAATCCTGACTCACCGAAGTCAAAAGTTCATTTCCAAAGTTTGTCATTTCATGTGAAATAGTTGATCCCACCTAAAGTTATATTAAGCCGGGCTAAGCATTTCTACAAAATTTCTAGTTAATACTATGGTACTAACTAGTTTTTAGCTAGGGTGACAAGGTATATGAATTCGGGATTTCAAATGGGCTATAATCAAAGGATCATGGGTATATCTAACATTTAAACTGAATTTAAATTAATTTTGGATAGAAGTACGCATGCATATACAGTAAAACAACAAAAATAAATTTGAAATATTAGGGTCAACATGGTCAAAGGTGTAACTTGCCTTGCTTCGAAGTTTGCTGAGGTCGTCGAATTTATACTCTCCGGATTAGTCGTAGTCTACACGCGAAAAGCAAGAACAAACTAAACTCAAATAAAATCCAAATAAAATCCAAATTTTGTAAAATAAATGCCGGGAGATAGAATATGAATTTAGAAATTTGGATGGGTCCAATCGGAGTTAAAGCGAAGAAGAAGGACTTCTGATAGTTTGAATTCCAAAGAAATAAATAAAAGGAATTCTTAGAATTCTTTTCTTCACGAAGGAAAAGTGGTTGGAAGCTACAATATTTTTGTGGGGTCGAAGCCATAATCGAAGGTGTAGTCGAAGATTCGATTGTAGACCTAGTCGAAGCATGCGATGGTCGAAGAACACTATAGCAATCGAGAATAAATGGTAGTCGAGTCGAGTAGTCGGGACGACAATGAGCGCCATGGTGGAAAGCGAAGGTACTCGAGTCGGCTATGACTTCGACTACCGAGTATTCTTCCAACTACTCCTCGCTGGCGAAGGTACTCGGAGACTTAGAGCGAAGAGTGACGGTGGTCGGAAGCAACTATGGTCGGAGGTAGACGGAGACGGTGGTTGGGAGCGATCGTAGTCGGAAAAACAATTGTGGTCGAAAGGATTGGAGTTTATGCGAGTGATGGAAAGAATCGAATGGGTTAGAGAGATCGGACGGCTTCGAGTGGGCGGAGAGATCGAAGGGTTCAGAGAGGTCGGAGGGTACGGAGGTTAAAACGGTCAAACAACCATGGTCGGTTTGAAGGCGGAGGTGGAAGTCGAAGGTTCCGAGATTGAAGATCGAAGTCTAAGTCTTCGAGGTCGAAGGTCAAAGGCTAGAGTCGAAGTCTCCGAAGGTCAAAGTCTCTGGGGATGAAGATCAAAGTCGAAGTTGAAGGCTCCGAGCAGTCGGAGATTAAGAAGCCTCCGAATCAGCAGAGTCTAAAGAACCTCCCGATGGTTGGGAGAAGTCGGACAGCTTTGCGTGATAAGATCTGAGTGATTCAACGGTAGCGAAGACCGGTAGGATGTACAAAAGAGGGAGAAGAGTATGGGTCCTGTTTTACCTTGGTGCAAGGTTTGGGTCACATAGAGTTGGCTGGTGGCGAGGGTGTAGCGGAGGCGGGGTATGATTATCGACGATGGAGACTCTCCGACGACGGCTTTCTCGGAGAAGGGGCGTCGAAGGTTTGCATGGGCCTGAGGAAGGTTACCGGTGGTGGGGTACTCCGGTCATTCTTTGGCTCAAAAAAAAAGGGTGAAGGAGGTGCGCGCGGTCCCGTCGAAGATTTGACGGTGGTGGCGTCGGGGTCGGCGGCGACGTGAAGCAGTGGTGCAACTCAGGCGGAGGTGTCGACGATGTTCCAGCGGTGAGGAGACTCAACCAAGGGCGGTCGAGAAAATCCAAAAATTATAAAATATATACTAAAAATAGATTATAAATTTAGATGAATTTAGAAACTTGAATCACCCGATTCAGAGTTCGGACGGAAGAGAACGAGCGATTGGAAGATTATCGATCAGAAAATGCTGAAAAAGGAAAAATCAAGAATATTCCGAAGGAATATTCCTCCGTGAACAGTAAATGGCAGCGGCTCTTTTCACTATTTTTGGCCGCGGCGCTAGTGAGCAAAGGCACGGAAGGTGAAGCCAATGGGTTGCTAATGACCCGAGGCACATGTAGGAATTGACGGCACGTCAAACGGAGCACGATGACGACGTCTACGGTGACAATGACATAGGGTGTGGAGAGAAGAATAATTTTCGGGAATAGAACATGAAGAAGCAAGGTAACCACGGCGTAGAACGCGGTAAGGCGAGTCTAGAAAAAAATATCGGCTAAGCCGAAACTCACCGGAGGCGACGCAATCGTCGTTTGAACGACGTTGGTATCGAAACACGAAAAATTCAATATCTTCGCGCTCGGTTAGGCGAATCCAAAACCGTCTTAAACGTAGCCTCCTGGGATGGTTTGGCACGTTTTGACGTGAACGGATTGTTGAAAGCATTCCCGGACAGGCGGGGACGCGCAGTGCCATTTGCGGCCATGACAAGGTGTCGGGCGCAAAAATTTAGGAAAGGTTTTTAGACGAACGGAGGGGAGCACGACGTAGAACGCGTCGAGATGAACTCAACGCCGTAGACGGCTCGGCCAACGGACTAGCGAAACACGGTGGACAAGACTTTATGCAGCCTACAGGCTGACATCGGCGTTCCGGGCAAACGGAGAGGAATTAACATGCGAGACATGCGGCGAATCGAAGAGGGGAGTGTGGGGATCGTGATGCTCACCTTCGTTTTGGTCGGGCATGCACGGTCGGCCGGTGGTGACGCGAAGAACGGCGACCCGTTTTGGCCCACGGTGGCGACAGTGCTCCGGCGAAGGCGAGGTGAGCACCGCGTAGAACGCGGCGAGGCGAAGCCAACGGTGTGGTCAAACGCGGCGGGGCTCCACCGGACAAGGTACAAAAGGCCGAAGAACGCCGCTTGAACTACAAAACTAAAACTCCGATTGCGACCAAACGTGTGGGAGAGGGGACTTGAGATTTTCGGGGTTGAGTGAGGATGAGGAGAGGCTCACGGGGCACCCTTTTATAGGGGTGGAGGTGGACCGAGGAGGGAGATCGACGGGGCATGTCTTTGAATGGCATAGTTTAAATCCCGCGAAAATAGCTCATGAATGAGGGGGAAACGGTAGGGAAACGGAAGAGTTAAACGAGGGGAGTTGAATGCAATTTATTTCGTGCAAATCCATTGAGAAAATCACGAGATATGGAAGGTTGAAGAAATGGCCATGGTGGCTTGCTCTCTGCGCATGCACGGGAAGCCAACGTTCTGAGGAAGAAGAAATAGGGAGGAGAGAGAAAAGAGAGAAAAGAAAAAAAAAGAAAAAGAAAAAGAAAATTCAGAAAAATTCCAAAAAAAATATTTTTAGAATCCTTGGAACCTGAAAAGATTTAAAAATGTTTTTCTTTTTCTAGCTTTAAATAATACAATAAATAATAAATAAAGCTTAAAAATCTTAGAAAAATTCATGGAAGTTTCTTAGGCTATTTCTAACTTATAAAAAAATTCCAACTCAAATTTTCATATTTTTCTTTATAAAATATTTTTTTATTTAACAGAAAGGTTTTTTTCTTTAAAGTTGAAAATCAGGTCAACTAGAATTTTACAAAAAAAAAATTCAAGCGACCAAATAACTTTAATTTTTATTTTAAACTAACTTAATTATTATTTTATTTTTTATGTTTTTTAAATCACCTTTTCATAACTTTTTTTAAGCCGAAAATCAAGCAATTAAATTTAAACAACCAAAAGTAAATATTTTCTTTTAAATTAAATTAAATGTTTTTTTGAAATAAACAGTTGGGCTGTTACAACAAGCCCACAGGCTATCGAGTGGAGAACGAAGCCTAATCCGTGATGTCGTCGAAGTACTCTCCTTCTGGAACCTCCTGCTGGTGGTACTCCTTTTCCTCAACTGAACAACATTGGGCATAAAGCCATGAGTAAATTGATACTTAGCAAGTCGTTTGTAACAAATGAATGCAATATAGTATGCAAGGCTTACTAATAGAAGGCTGAAAGGTTAATTTTCATAAAAGACATTTAAAGGTAAATACAGTAAATAGATTGAAAGCGAACTTTAAGTAAAACAATAATAAATAAATAATCAAAGGAATTGACATAACCACTTGTAGACCTCCCATCTATAAGCTAAACCAACTGCTTATGGACCTCCCATCCATAAGCTAAACCAACAGTAAATTAACCATCCACTGTCCAACCATGATCCATAAGTTTTCAGAAATAACTATACCTCGTGTGAAATCACCGAGCATTGTCCATGACCGAGGACGCGGCTATTCGAATAGTTTTACACTCTGCAGAGGTTGCACAACTGTACCCACACGATGTGATTAGCCTCAGCTTAAGGTAATCACAAGAAGGTCTTTACAAAGATCAATATCAATTCAATCCCGTCCGCTAGGGTTTCGCATCTCACCCCCCTTGCGCCACATGGAAATCAGCAATCACGGTCATCACAATGGTGAGATTGAAATTGAAACATCCCAAATTAATCATCTAGGTCCATCCCATACTAGACATGTGGTTTGCACGGTAAGACTCTGATCAATGGCACATAAAGTTAAGTCCTTAATTCTACCCGGGCGAGGCTACCACATCCCTCGAAGTGAACTTGCACTTCCCCCTTTATTGCACGATCACTCGCCCAAGTGCAAAACCAAGTTTGTATAACCACGCCAATGACACACCAATGTCATGGCACAAATTTTAATAAACGTGGCACCAACCACAGTTCCATATCTCATTAAGTCAAATTGATAATTCACATGTGATGATAAACCCAATCGTAAATTAAGCAAGGCTAAGCATCCTAATCGTACAACCCATGTGACAAATATCGTAGTATCACTAGTATGTTTCCCAACCTATGGTGACAATGGCATCATGGAATTTCAAAGTATCAAGGAGGGATTAATCAATTGGGCAATAACTACCAAGTACAAGTTCTGTAGTAAAGTAGCAATGCAATGTAATTTAAAACAAAATAATTAAATAATAGATTACAAACTGGGTTCAACATGATCAAAGGACATGACTTGCCTTGGTTATGCTCAGTGAGGTACTTTTGATCTTCGGGCGTAGTTTCTGCTCCTCCGGAATCCGAATCTAACGAGAGAGAAAATGACCAAAATAAGAAAAATACATAACATGATAAGCAAATAAACTCCAAAAATCATGAAACTAGAACCAAAACCTAGAGCTCGATTTTAGATGAATTTAGAAAAAAGAACGGGGTCAATCGGAGCTAGGACGAAGGAGAACGGGCTCTCAAAAAATTAACCACAAAGAAAATCAGGGAAATTGAAAAAGGGCACTGTGCTGTAGACTCGATCCACGGGAAAACCAGTCCATCGTGGACCCAGCGCACGGAACAGTGCCACGCCATCGGTGCGGGCGTGGCTGACGTGGCGTGCGCTGGTGCTGCCACGTGTCAGCTGACATGGCGACATGTGGCACCTGGGGGGGGGGGTGGACTCGGTTGACGTGGCATGCTACGTAGGCTAGGGCTGACGTGGAGGGCTGACGCGGTGGTGTTCGGCGTGAGGCGGCGCCGGCGGGATCCGACGGTGGAGAAGGGGATGTGCGGCGCGATCTGGGCCTTCGGCTCAGATTCGGTTTGACGGCGAGGATCAGGCGGCTCGGAGGCGGGGCAGCGGGGATCGCCGACGCGTGGCTGGCGTGCCGTGCGAAGAGTCGCGCGAACGCGGTGCGGCGCGCGCGCGCTCGGGACCGAGGCGGAACGCGCGGGTCCGGCGGACACGGCGACGCGAGCGCGACTCGGCGACGAGGAGGCGATGCGGCGATGGGGACGGCGCGGAGGCTCACCGACGGGATGGCGGCGGCGGCGGATCTCGGCGATGGTAGGACGGCGACGCGCGCGGCGGCGCGGGTGCTTGGGCGACGGCGGCGCGAGGCGAGGGCGAGCGCGGGCGGTGATGGACAAGGCACGCGAACCGAGGCGGCCACGCGTATAAAACACACGAACCGAGGAAGTCCCGATCGGTCATGGCGTGGCGCGGGATGGGGCGTGGTTTGGACACGTGTGCGGCCCGGATAGAAACACACGGCGTGGTTCTTTTCTCTTCTGAAAATTCAAATAAAATTCAAAAAACTCTAGAAAATAGCAGATAAATCCCAAAAATTTACCAAAAATACCAAAAATTTCTTGAGACATGAAGAATCCAAATAAAATATTTTCAATTTATGTTAATATTTATTTTACTCAGATTAAATCATTTTAAATTTCAAAAATTCATTTAAAGCTTGAATTAATTCCAGAAAAATCCAGAAATTTATTTTTAAATTCAAGGTATTAAAAATCCCAGAAAATCAGAATGTTACACACTTGCAGGAGATGACCTTCTTGGCGAGGTCAACCGCGTTCGGCATGGCTGATAACCATCGGAGTAGTAGTGTAGTGATTGCGAGGGGTTCGATCTGTTTTTGTCAGAGCCTTTGGATCATCAACATTGAGTTCTCCACAATCGACTTATCAGTACCTTTTCGAAGATCGGCCATCGTCACATTAACACTTGTCAGCCCGCGGTGGGTTTGTGTTTAAATTTTCTTTTATGCCTTTTAGAAATACTAGAAGGCTTCTAAAAATTCCAGAAGATAGCAAATGACTTCTGAAAATTCCAGAACAATTCTCAAAAATACTATAAATATAGGGAAACTCAAAAAAACTATTTTTGACTTTTAGAAAATAGATAAATTTAGTTTTCTTACTCTAGGATTTGAAATAAAATCCAGAAAAATCGAATTAAATTCCAATAAATCAAATGAAATTTTTTTGGGATGTTACAATCGGTCTTAAGAGCCATGACATTAGACATGTATTCCACCAAGCCACTCGTCTTTGATGGGGTCAACTTCCCATATTGGAAGGTGTCGATGTTCTAATATCGATTTTATGTATGATTTCTTATATTCGGGGGAAGCGCTAAAGGCTATAGTATGATCATGCAAAGTAAAAACACAATGATTTTACCAAGGTTTGGGCCTTCTTCTGAGAGAATAATAATCTTACATCATGTGCTATTGTTGTTGTGGAAAAGGCTTACAAGTATGAATAGTGAAAGGAATTGCACTGCTTACAGAATAAATTACTCCCTACTGGATTCTTTCACTCACTCTAGCCTCCCCTCTCTTCTCAAAATCTATCCTTTATGTTACTGGCAAATTGGTGGCAGTTGCTCCTTGCCAGGAGGCATCTTGATGTTTCGAGAGTTAACCGCTAGATGGCGGTTATTGTCAAAGAGATGTGGCAAGCAGTTCACCGTAGGACGGTTGTTGTCAGAGAGACGTAGGTAAAATCGTGTGCGGTTATGGAGTATAAACACACACTTAACTGACTTGTCAGACTACCCTACTGTGAAAGTAGGTTGATCGTTAATTCAGACAGTCGCAATAAGATCTTCAGTCAAGTAGTTATAGCAAGTCTTACAACTAAGTGTTCATAGCAAAAAGTTACGAGTAGACTACCGAAGCAGAACTTACGACTATGTAGTCGTAGCAGAATCTACGACTAGGTAGTCGTAGCAGAACTTACGACTTGGTAGATGTAGAAGAGCTTACATGGTAGTCGCTGTGAGACTTACGACTACTTTATAAGATTTCTCACTTATCGTTAAGGGGTATATTTGAAGAATATGATGACATAATAACTAAGAGGATTGTTATATCCTCATCATCTATCCCTCGAGCTTCAAGTAAAAATAACTTCCTCGTGCAAGCGGAGTCGTAGATGATCGAGGGCGTTGTCTTTCTGATCCTTGAGTAGGAGTGCACTTGGACAGAAAAGTAATTTTGCTCGAGTTGAGAAAACAGACTTCAGACGGATTCTTAATTTTCCCTCATAACTCTGTCCGCTTGTTCATTTCCCAAGAAAGTCGCTCAACTTCTGAGGAGGATAGGCAAAGCTTTCAATAAAAAGGCAACTTCTAGATGACCTTTTGGTTTTACTTTCTTCCATCGCTCCCGTTCCTCTTGTGTTTTCGAATGAGCAAGTCGTCTTCCACCTTCAATTCTCCTCCAAATTTGGATCACCTAGTCAGAAAAAATGGCGAAATAAATCACCAACTAGGCAGTGCCAGAGATGGATGTTCCCTAGCTAAGGGCCCTGGAAAAGACTGAGATAATCCTACCACGGAAGTTTGTCAGATGAATTGAGGCTGCTGGACAGCAATGGCCATCGGGGGAGATCGAACTCATCCCGATGTTCCAGGCTTTTTATGAGTGCGGCCTTCACCTTCCTGCTCATCCCTTCCTCACAGCGATGCTTGAGTTCTTTGGGATTGAGTTGGTGAACTTGGTTCCCAACTCGATCACTATGTTGAGTGTCTTTATCTATATCTGCGAGGCGTATCTGGGAATCTCCGCAGATTTGGAGCTCTTCTGCTACTATCACAAATTGAGCTGTCAAACCGGTATCGTTGAAAGTTGTGGATTAAAGCTCCATATTGGTAAGTCAAAGGCTTATATCCCAATGTTCACGAGGTCATCGTGGCCATTATGGAAGAAAAGATGGTTCTACTAGAAAACCACTAGCGAAGACAGCCTTTCCTTCATAGGGAAGGCAGCCGAGAAGAACACTTCCTGGAATTTCGTCCCAAAGGACATTACCAGGATAGCTTCTTACATCTCAGCTATCAAGGAGCTGTGGAACAAAGGGCTTACGGGATGGCCTGTAGTAAAGGACTACATCACCCGCTGCATCAGCCCTTTGAAGAGGCGAGAACATCCTATGTGGATGTACTCTGGTGCTGCCGACGCTACCAGATATTATGAGAATGGTACGTGTAGAAGTACTCTCAGAATTAAATTCTTCCATTTCCGAGATTAACTTTGGACATTGTATACTGATTATGGCTTAAATGGAACAGATCTTGACCTAGAGGAGATTAACCTCCGAGTCAAAAACATTTGCGAGAAGGCTCCATCAATGGACGTGGAGGCTCCTTGTATCTTGGTGGACGTCTCCATCGAAGAAAGAGAAGAACATCTAAAGGTAATCGAAACATTGATGTTACCTTTTAGCGCTACAAGCTGCTTGTAGAGCAGCACAAAGTTGAGGTCGATAAAATTAACACTCAACTAGTGGGTTGGAATAACTTTACCTTTCAACTAGTTCTTCCAGCACTAAACTAGCAGGTAAGAATAAGTTTACCTTCCGACTAGTCTTCTCATGAGTAATCTTCTAACCATTATTGCTCTATTTGCAGAGGCTATGGTCGAAATAAAGAAACTTATCAAAGCCTTAAAATTGTAGCCGAGAAGACATGGAGTTTATGAAGACCATCCTTCAAGACAACATCGTCATTCTTAACAAACTGCTCGTTGGATTTGGTGCTCAGAGAATATACCCCTTAGAGGACACCATAACCACGCATACGAGCATGATCGGACTTCAAGTTCAAGCACTCAAGAGGCATTAGACAACTCTGAAGACCGACCAAACCAACTCAATTTGGGATGCGGTCAAAGGGGCCATAAGCTTTGTCTTGGCAAAAACTCAAAGCAAGCGGCCAAAACCTGAACCTCCATCCAATCGGTCACAACTTCGGCTGCTCTATAGAAGAGGTAGCCCGATTGATCGAAGAACTTGAGCCAGTCGACCGCAAGGTCGTAGAGGAAATGCAACTCGAGTTAGAATAGTTTGGAAATTAAAGAGTTGTAATGAACATATCTGTATGAATGAAAATTTGGCTTTCTTTTTCTGCAATCTATCTTGTTTAGTAGTTAGTACTCGTAAGACCAAAAAAAGAAAAAAGAGAATGAATTTATGACTAAGAATAAGTTATACTAATAACTCTATCCTAGCACCCAATTATTTACTTAGTTTATGTGAATAAACAAAGAAAATAGTACAGAGTGAAGAATACAAAGAGTAGAGCAACTCGTCATACCATCGTTGTTGAATTCGATTGTCACATTCTGGTAGAAAAAGTAAGAAACACGTCAACGCTAGAAAGTTCCTTTCTTTAGGCAGGACCACATGTAGAGAGGAAAGGCTTCGGCTAGGTGATGTTACCTCGCTTTGACTAGGTTTATTAAATCCAATACATGAACAATGATGAGACAAATACTCAGAATTTCTTCTCTTATACATACTCGACATCTTCATAGACAAGGCAATCGTTTTGTGTTGATAGCAAGAATTAGAAACAGCACAACACTAGGAAGCTCCTTCTAGTGAGCAGGACCACATGTAGAAGGAGAGACCTCGACTAGAGGTGTTCCCTTCTCTGACAGTAAAAATAAATTGGATGTACTAGAAGTGGTCGAACAAATATAAAAGAATCCCTACTAAACATACGATAATAAAGATTTGCACAAACTGAAAACTTTATTGAAAGGGGTAGAAATGTTACACGTAGAATTTACGTAACTTGTCGATGTTTCAAGAGTTCGAGAGAATCTAGCCGTTCTCCATAGCAAGTCGCACAGAACCTAGACGTGTGACTTCGACCATAGTGTAAGGACCTTTCCACTTAGGGGAAAGCTTATTCTGATTGGACTGGGATTGGATTTTCCTCAATTCCATGTCACCTACAGCAAGATTGCGAGGTTGGACCTTACGATCGTAATACTTATGCATGGCGTGCTGATAGACTGCTGATTAGATTAAGGCTTGATACGTCTTCTCTTCGAGTAGGTTGAAGCCATCCACTTGAAGTTTCTCTTGGTTGGAGTCATTATGGTTTTTGACCCTTGTCGACCAGAGTTTTAGTTCTAGAAGAAGCGTGGCTTCAGTCCCAAAAACTAGGTAAAATGGAGACTCTCCTATCACTTGACTTGGAGTCGTACGAATTGCCCATAATACTAAAGATAATTCCTATATCCAAGCCCCCAAATGCTTTACGAGCTGATCAAAGACTCAAGTCTTGATTCCTTGCATTATCTGGCCATTCGATTGGTCGACTGCCCCATTACTCTGAGGATGAGCAACCGAGGCATAGCAAAGTTTGATACCCAACTCGTCACAAAATTCTTAGAACTTTGTGCTTGAAAATTGCTTACCCTTGTCTGTAATTATTCGACTCAGGACTCCAAATCGAGTAAGCACACTTCTCATCATGAACCTCTTTGCGACATCCGTTGTTATCCCAGTTACAGGTTCGACTTTGATCCATTTCATGAACATATCAATAGCCACAAAAAAAACTCAAAGCCCCCTGTGCCTTAGGAACGATCGTAGGATGTCAAGCCCCTAGGTTACAAAAGGCCAAGATAGTGGAATTGTCTAAAGAATCTGAGCTGGTTGGTGTATCTACCAACTATGAAATTGGTATTGTGCATGCTTTTTAACCAACTCTTTGGCATCATTGAGGGCTGTCAATCAGTAGAAACCTTGTCAAAAGACCTTTCTGACTAGCATTCTGTAAGAGGTATGATCCCCACAGATACCCCCATGTATGTCAGTAAGGAGTGATAATCCTTCTTTTTGCGATATGCATCGCATGAGAACCCCTTAAGCACTCCATTGTAGAGTACTCCATTGACGTCGTCGGGTACTCAACCCTTCTAAAGATATTGTAGATGGTAGCCATCCAAGTATCCTCATACTATATAGAGGTTGTCTCGTTAGGAGTTGTCTCTGGTGCTTTGACCAGAGATGGCTTCTGGAGTTGCTCTAAGAAGACTCTCTATGGTACTTGTGAATGGGAGAAGCTATTCGAGCTAATCGGTCTGCGAGAAAGTTATCCTTCTGACGGATATATTATAACTTGAAACCAAAAAAGTGCTTTTCAAGTTTCCTGACTTCTGACATGTATTGAGAGATGGACGAGTTAGAGCACTGGTACTCTTTTTTGACCTGATTCACGACTAGTTGAGAGTTCCCTCTCACGAGTAGTCGATGAATCCCAGGTACTTTAGCAACTCATATGCCAGCCAACAAACCTTCATACTCAACCACATTATTAGTATCTAGAAAGTGTAGTTGAATGACATATTTTCAGGTCTCTCCCGCAGGAGATTCCAGGACCACCCTAGCCCCTGAGCCACTTAGTGTAACCGACCCATCAAATTACATTGTCCACTAGTCGTAGGAGTTGTACTAGGGATCCTGAACGGGTTCAGGATTTGTCCATTTGGCTATAAAGTTTACGAAGATCTGGGATTTGTAACATCCTATTTTTCTGCTATATTTTTGAAGCCAGGATTTTAAAAATGAATTTTCTGGAATTTTCTGAAATTAATTCAAGCTTCAAATGAATTTTTAGAATTTTAAATAATTTAATATGATTACAATAAACATTAACATAAGTTGAAAATATTTTATTTGGATTCTTCATATCTCAAGGAATTTTTCGGTATTTTTGTTGAATTTTTGGGATTTATTTGCTATTTTCTAGAGCTTTTCGAAGTTTATTTGATTTTCTGGAAAAAGAATTAAACCCCGGGCTCCTCTTAGCCGCCCGATTTCCCCCTACCACGCGTCAGCCATCCGGGCCGTTCCCGCCCGCTGCCGTACCCTTTCCCGCCCGCCGCCTCGGCAGCCGATCCGCCCCGTCTCGGTTCGCGTGCATGTTCATCGCCGCCGCCGAACCCTCGCCTCCGCTCCCTCGCGCTCGCGCCGCCGCTCCTGGGCCGTCTCGTCGTCGCCCGTGCGTCCCCACGCGTCCCCGCCGCCGCCGGAGTCGGCATCCGCGCCGTCCCCGTCGGTGAGTTCCCGAGCCGTCTTCCTCGCCTGCGTCGCCTCCCGTCGCCCTCGTCGCCGCCTTTGTCGCCAGACGCGCCCGCTCCTCCCGCCTCGGTCGCCACACGTCGGTCATCGGCCGACTCCGCCTCCCGCGCCGCCCAATCCGAGCCGCTGATCTAGATCTGAGCCGAGGGCTCAGATCGCGCCGCACGTCACCGCCCCAGCCGTCCGGTCCCGCGCCGCCGCCGCGCCCGAGCCGGAGCCACGTCAGCCCTAGCCGACGTGGCAAGCCACATCAGCCCTACCGCCACGTGTCATACCACGTTAGTTGCCACGTCAGCCAAGATCCGCCCCAGGTGCTACGTGGCAAGCCACGTCAGCGGCCACGTCAGCAGTGACACGTGGCGGCACCAGCGCAAGCCACGTCAGCCCTGCCCCGCCGGCCGCGCACGTACTGTTTCGTGGACCGAGTCCACCGTGGGCTTGGTCTACCGTGCGCCTAGTCCACAGCACAGTAACCTTTTTCATTTTCCTCGATTTAATTTTAGATTTATTTTTCGAGAGCCCATTCTCCTCCGTCCTAGCTCTGATTGACCCTGTTCTTTTTTCTAAATTCATCTAAAATCGAGCTCTAGCTTTTGGTTCTGGTTTCATGAATTTTGGAGTTCATTTCCTTATCATTTTATGTGTTTTCTTTATTTTAGTCGCTTTCCCTCTCGTTAGATTCGGATTTCGGAGGAGCAGGTTCTACGCCCGAAGACCAGGAGTACCTCGCTGAGCATAACCAAGTTAAGTCATATCCTTTGATCATGTTGAACCCAGTTTGTAATCTATTATTTAATTATTTTGTTTTAAAATACGTTGTATCGCTATTTTTATTCAAACCCTTGTATTAGTAGATATTGTCCCAATTGAATTCATCCAACCTTGATACATTTGAACATCATGATTCCATTGTCACCATAGGTTGGGAAACATACTAGTGATGCTAGAATATTTGTCACATGGGTTGTACGAATAGATGCTTAGCCCTGCTTAATTTACGATTGGTTCCCTCATCACATGTGAATTATTAATTTGACCTAATGATATATGGAACTGTGGTCGGTGCCACGTTTATTAAAATTTGTGCCGTGGCATTGGTGTGTCATTGGCGGGGAGATACAAACTTGGTTTTGCACTCGGACGAGTGATCGTACAGTAAAGGGGGAAGTGCAGGTGCACTTCAGGGGATGTGGTAGCCTCGCCCGGGTAATGTTAAGGACTTAACTTTGTGCGCCATTGATCTGAGCTTAATCGTGCAAACCACATGTCTAGTATGGGATAGACCTGGCTGATTAATTTGTAATATTTTAATTTCAATTCTGCCATTGAGATGAACATGGTTGCTGATTACCATGTGGCGTAAGGGGGGTGTGATGCGAAACCTTAGCGGGCAGGATTGGGTTGAGGTAGAGTATTGTAAAGGTCTTGTTGTGATTTCCTAAGATCGAGGCTAATCACGTCGTGTGGGTACAGTTGTGCAACCTCTACAGAGTGTAAAACTATTTGAATAGCTGCGTCCTCGGTCATGGACAATGCTCGGGGATTTCACACGAGGGTTAATGTTATCTTTTAAACTTGATGGTTTATGTTGGAGGTGGACAGGTGGTTCACTGTTGGTTTAGTTTGTGAATAGGTGTTCACAAGTGGTTTATGTTTACTCCTTTGATTATTTATTATTACTGTTTTCATTTAAATTCCGCTTTCAATCTATTTATCATATTTACTATGAAATGCCTTTTATGCAAATTAACCTTTCAGCCTTCCTTTGGTAAGCCTAGCATATTATACTGCATACATTTGTTACAAACGACTTGCTGAGTACCAATGTACTCACGGCTTTACACCTATGTTGCTTAGTTGAGGGCGAGGAGTATTATCAACAGGAGGTTCCAGAAGGAGAGTACTACGACGACTTCACGGATTAAGCTTCGTTCTCCACTCGATAGCCTGTGGGCTTGTCGATTGGTCGCTACGCTTTATTTTGGATTTCCGCTGCTATTTTGTTAAGCCCTTCCGGCTAGAGATATTGTAAGCTTGGTCATAAGGTCGTACCTCTGAGATTTATCGATATTTGAGTTTTTCCTTTATTATATCGTGTGTATGGTTGTGATTACATCTATGTTTGACTGTGTGCACTAGCGTGATCCTAGACTAGTGTAGTTTACACAGAGAGTCCGAATTTGCATATTCGGGTCTCGATAGGATTTCACAGCTGCACAGGGCATGGAATGGAGGTTGAACTCCCCAAGTTCTACCGACCAGTTGGCCATATGCCCTGTTGTTTCCCTGTTCTGGAGGACCTCTCCTAAGGGAACCTCAGACTGCACAATAATCTTGTGCATCTAAAAATAATGCCTTAGCTTCCTTGAAGACATAAGGAGGGCATATAAGAGTATTTGGACGTGAGGGTGGCGCTCTTTAGGCCCATGTAAGACTTCGCTTACATTATAGACCAGTCCTTGAACGTTCTCATGCTCTACAACTAGCGCTGTACTTACTGCCTATAGCGTGGTGGATAGATATACTAAGAGTGTCTCTCCTAGCTTCGAAGAAACTAGAATAGGAGTACTCACAAGATATCTCTTGACATTCTCGAAGGCATCGTTAGCCTCTTTCGACCACTTAAAACCCTAGTGTTTCCTTAGGCATCGTTAGCCTCTTTCGACCACTTAAAACCCTAGTGTTTCCTTAGAAGCTTGAAGAATGGAAATCCTTTCTCACCCAGTCGTGTGATGAAATAACTTAGAGCTGTCATGCATCCTTTGAGTTTTTGAACCTATTTATTCATTGTCAGAGAGCGCATTTGCTCGATGGCCTTGATCTTTTAAGGGTTTGCTTCGATACCTCTTGCTGAGACAAGGAATCCGAGTAATTTTCTTAAAGAAACTCCAAATACACACTTCTTAGGATTGAGTTTCAAGCGGTACTTTCTGAGGTTTTTGAGTGTCTTCTGCAAGTCTGAAATATGCCAGATCATCAATAGAGGCTTTCAAGTTTCGGCCCATTTGATGAATAAAGGTCAATTGCATCAAATACTGAAAAGTTGGATCAATATTTTTCAGATCAAATAGCATTTTAACATAGCAAAATAATTCGAATGGTGTAATAAATGTGATCTTCTCTTCATCTTCTGTAGACATACTGATCTGGTGGTAACTGGAGTATGCATTTAGAAAACTTAACATTTCACAACCAGCAGTAGAATCAATCAATTAGTCAATACGAGGAATCAGGAAATTACCTTTTGGATAAGCTTTATTTAAATCATTATAGTCTATGCACATATGCCACTTACCATTATATCTTTTTTTATCATTACAGGGTTACCCAACTACTCTAAGTGATCAAATTCTCTTATAAAAGCCTACTCTTAGTAACTTGTCCAATTCTGATCTGATCGCTTCCCGTCGATCTAGTGCAAATCTCTGTAACTTTTGTTTTATAGGCTTCTTATCAGGCCATAGACCTAGCATGTGCTCGATCACCTCCCTGGGGACTCCGGGCATGTCGAATGGCTGCCACGCGAACACATCTATGTTTGCTTGGAGGAAAGTGATAAGGGCATCGTCCTATGTGGGGTCGGAATTGACCTCAATGCGAATGGTCTTGGAAGGCTCGGATGGGTCTAGGAAGACTTCCTTGACTTTCTCATTCGGCTTCAGCACAGCTTTAGACTTCGAGTGCTTGCTCGAAAGCTACTTCTTAGTAGCTTCTTGAGTCGGTTATTTATCGACCATCTCGAGGGACTTACAGTCACATGTAAGGGCCTTTTTTATCACAACACACTGTGATTACTCCCTTGGGACTTGACATCTTCAAACATTGATAGGTGTAATGAGCAGCAATCAGAAAGCAAGCCAGAGTTGGTCGTCCGAGTATGGTGTTGTACGTCGTATTGAAATCGACCACGTCAAAGGAGATCTTCTCTGTCCTGAAGTTGTTTGGGAAACTAAACATGAAAGGCAGAGAGACTTGGCCAGTGGGCTTGGCCGAAGAGCATAGTAGGATCCTATGAAATGAATATCGTACCAGCCTTATCCTGGTATGAGGAATCTGCATCTCGTCCAGTGCACTTACAAACAAAATATTTAAAGAACTCCCATCATCAATCAATACGTGATTCACTCAGTAATTGTTGATGGTGGGCTTAACCACGATCGGGAACTGACCGGGACGAGTCGAAGGGGTCAGATAGTCATCCTTCTTGAAAGAGATGGTGACTTCTAACCACTTAGAAAGATTATTGACAAAACGAGGGATGATAGAATTTACCTCACGCTCGATAGCCTTGTACTGCCATTTTGACTCGTACGTTGAGGACCCACCGTATATGTGCTTGATGGTGTGCTTAGAATCCTAGAACGACATCTCCTCATCATCATCCTCCAATGGCTTCTGACCGTTTGACTATCCCACCTCTGCAAGGGTAGGGAGCAGCCCCTTACCAGGGTAGTAATCCTCGAGTTTCTGTTGGAAAATCTGGTAATTGCGAAGGTTGTGCCCCTCTCTCTTATGAAAGGGGCACCACCTTGGCTTCTTATTCTTTTGCTTAGGAGTTTTGCCCCTGCCTCGATCGGAGTACCTCTTGGGGTTGCGTGGCTCATTGTCACCTACCGCCAAGACATTCTTCAAACTTTCGGCATGAGGCTTCTAACCTTTTGCTTTGTTCTTGGACTTCTTGGCCTTTCACTTCCTCTTACTGCTCTCGCCTTCCTCTCTGGGACCTTGGTGGTCCTAATCAATGGTCTTAGCCCATTTGACCACTTCAGCTGCAGTAGCGTAACGGTCTGCCATCTCAAAGAGCTCAGCGACGATGGTCAAAGGATGCAAAGCGATATCCTCAGTGATCCACTTGTTGCAGGCTCCCTGCTTGAATGCCCTTATAATAGAAGCATTAGAGACCTTTGAAATTTAGTTACGAACCTGACTGAATCATCAGATGAATTGTCATAGGATCTCATTGCTCTTCTGCAGCATCCGATACAGGTCGTCCTCTTTTCTAGGACAATTACACATGCCCTAGAAATTGGTCAGCAAGAGTTCGTAGAGCTGTTGCCACGAGTGGATCGACTCGAGTGGTTGGTTGAGCAACCATAATCAAGTGGATCCTTCGAGCATGGTTGGCAAATAGTTTGCCATGACTTGCTCGCCACTTCCCGCTGCCCACACTACAGTCATGTAAATCTGAAGGAACTCAATGGGCTTTTGAGACCCATCGAACTTCTCTATGTTCACTGGTCGAAACCGTGGTTGCCAGCGCGCTTCTCAGAGTTCTGCCACGAACGCCCAACATCTAGTAGCGAGTTCATGATGCTTCCTTTGCAGAAAAGGGTACTTGGTGTCACCGGATGATAGCAGTCGGCGATGCCCAGCAATTGGTAGAGGTGACCTGTAGTAGGCCTCATTCATATGAGGGGTATACACCTCGTAGTCCATCTGCTATTATAGATTCTTCGCCCGAAGTGGTGAACGATCTCCCTCTCGGTGAGGCCACTGATTCGGAGTCGTTCGTGGGACCCTTCTCCGATTAAAGTTGTGATTAGGGGACCGACGTGACTTGCCATTATGCTGATCCCACTAGGTGAGTTCTCTAAACGATTGGATACGGTCGTACCTATCCAACTCGAGGAGTTGTGTCAACGAGAGTGCTCGAGTCGGGCCATCATGTCATGGAGTCTTCGTGCTATCCCTTTGGCGAGGAGGTGGTAGCCTAGCGCTCAAGCAAGTTCTTGGGTCGGGCTTTCTAGCAGGCCGTTGATGCGTTGGAGCTCCTGAGACTCTTTGGACTGGTACTGAATGCGCCTAGGCAAAGACCTGTGGGTGGCCAATTGCCTCCTCTAGGCAGTCTCTGTTAGTGATATGCCCTAGAGGCAACATGGAGATGTATATATCACATACTATGTTTATGATACATTACTTTGTTCCTTGGAATAGACATCATCATTATTGATCAATGAGTATGTGACTTATTCATGAGACTCTTAAATACTAAAATGTTGCTATTTCTAAATGATCCCGATCGTATATCATATGAGGAACCAAATATGATTCAAAGACAAAGATCAGCATATGTATTGATTGATGATCATATCTCATGGATCATGGTATGGTGATACCAAATCAATAATATGGACATGTGTTAGTGAACATATGTTGGATAGACTGCCATGAGACAACTGCAGAGATTCCATGTGTCATCGCTGATCTCGAGTAGTGTTTATGTAGAATCCTTAGACTTGAGATCATCATGGTTCCCAACATGAGTAGTAGCTTATTTTGGGACTACTAAACACTACTCCGTGAATCGGGTAGTCATAAAAGTAGTCTTGGTTTGCCATGAAACATGTAGTGGTATGTGAATGATCAAGATAGAATTTGCCCCTCCTTATGGGAGAGATATCTGGGCCTCGATGTAATGGATTATGAAAGTGCATGGCTATGCCAATGTGATTGAGGAGTCAATCACAAGTTTATAATCCATCACGGAATCGAGAGAGTGATTGAGCTATTAAGAGGATGACACAGGTCTCGCCTTGAGCTCAATCTATATCGTGAGGCAAAGGGATTCGTACATGAGAGAACATTACAAGTTCAGCCGATATGATCTTTACATATACTTTGGGGTTAATATGTCTTACTAGAGGCCGCTATTAACAGGGTGACCGGAAAGGCGTTTCCGGGTCACGACCAAGTATACGTGAACCTACAGGGTCGCACGCTTAACGGGTTGGAACACTGATTCGAATATGATTCGGATATGGGCTCAATTCGGATAAAGATCCGAATAGACTCCTAATGGGCCTTGGTCCGCAAGGCCCACGTGAGGAGGTCTATATATATGGAGGCGAGGGGCTGAGGGGATTCGTCCCTGTTAACATCTAGCAAAACCCTAGCCGCCACCTCCCGAGCCAAACCCTAGCTGCTCACGAGTGCTAGTACACTCGCGATCGGCGTTCCAGCCCCGGACGTGTGGATACCGGTGGAGGCGCTGCTCGTTGCAGTGCTGATCGGCGTGCGTGGAGGAGACGATCTGTTCGGGACGATCGGCTACTTCCACTACTACCTCGACGCGCGTGATTGGATCGGTTTCTAATTCTTCTTCCGCTGCGCGTCTAAGTGGTAACGATCCATGATCCTTCCTTAGCATGATGTTCTTGGGTGCGCGGTAGAAAAGTTTTGTTTTCTGCTTCCGTAGCCTACGCGTATTCCTTCAGTCTCTACGATTTCTCCCACGCTTATCGGAGAACTAATCTCACTCATCACTGGAGGTCTCCTCGCCATCTTTCGGAGAGGAGAGGGAGTGTGCTTGGTGAATAGCATCCTAAGGGCCTCCTCCGGGAAGGTGATGAGGTCCTGTGGGGAAGGCCATGACCTCTCGTCTAGAATCTCCACTTATGGTGGAGGTCTACTCGTCTGAAGAATCCTCCAGCGACAACGCATTGTGGCTAGGAGTAAACTCCACCAGGTAGGGGAATTCTAGGTTACAACTGTCTCTGGTTAGATCTATGCTCTATGATGGGATAGACGAACTCTTATTGAGCACACCCTTTGCAGGTTCCAACAGAATGTTATGACCACCAATGATGCTGATCTTCTAGAATGCGAGATTTCAGGACTGGATAGAACCGAGCAAACCGCCATTGCAAGTGGACTCGAGCACTTTGGGACGGGCCCACTGTCGCGTTGCATGTTTGGCTCGTGGTCAGATTAACCCTTGCCATCTAGTGAAAGTAACTCCTCCCTTGGGCATACTACTGTGGGGGATGTGGATTCTCCCTCAGCCTTTCCCACGGTGCGGTTGATAAGGTCTCTGGATGAACCTTCAAAGACAGCCTCACAGCTGGAAGCAAGCATTGTCTGCTTGTACTCGTAGCAGGCCTTCATGTCGAGGTCCACGTACTCGGCCAAATCAAACCAGTTCTCCTCATTCAACACTCCTGCCATGAGGACATTAGAAGGAAGAAAACTTACCGACAAGAAGATTACCAGATTCTTAGAAGGGGAAATCCTCACAGATGGAGCCAACTGTCGATATTTTAATATCGATTTTACGTATGATTTTTATGAATTCAGGGGAAACGATCTCAAGGGATAGGCTACGAGTACACAGAAGACACAAAAATTTTTATGCAGGTTCGAGCCTTCTCCTAGACAATAACAACACTATGTCCTGTATCACCATTACTCAAAAAGGATGATTACATCAGAGTAATGTGAAAAGGACATGTCGTCTCTCCTAAATCCCCTGGATCCCCTCTCCCCTCTCTGACATCATCCCTTATATAATTGATGAAACACCGGTAGTTGTCACACGCCATAAGACACCTTGTTATTTCGGGAGATAACCATCTGGCGGAGGTGTATATATGTATGTATATTTGTATATATATATATGTGTGTGTGTGTATGTATATTTGTATGTATGTATGTATGTATGTATGTATGTATGTATGTATGTATGTATGTATGTATGTATGTATGTATGTATGTATGTATGTATGTATGTATGTATGTATGTATGTATGTATGTATGCTGCATGCGTGCATACACACATGCATATATACATACATACAAATATACATACATATATATACATACAGGGGCGGAGAGAGGGGGGCCTGGCACCCACCAAATCTACTAATTCATTAATTACATGTGTATAAGTGTATTAATTAGTGCCAATTGATGTTGAGAACTAACGCAGTCACGTAGCGAGCCAGGCAGCTAGGCGCCAGCGACGCTTCATATTTGGCTGCAGTCGACTCAACTTCCAAAATACCAAAAATCACCGCAGCGCGAGCAGGGGTAATTGTTCCTCTCTTCCTCTCTCTTGCTTCTTCTGCATCAGATTAGTTTCTCGAGGCGCATTGTAGTCACACTTGAATCATCCTGTTCCTTGCAGAGACGCCTCAAGCGATCAAGAAGAATGATTTTGCACACAACACCAGCGATGTAGGTTCGTGCATGAGCTCCTCATGTTACCTCAGCAAATTGAGCATTGCACATATGCCTTCCCTTGTGCTGTTTCTAAATTCTAACCCTTGTTGATGGACGAACATGCAGTTTTTTTAGATGAGATAGACAATTCATAGTTTTTTTAAGCACTAATTATTCATTCGGTTGGTGGTATTCCCTTATCTAATCAGTAATCACTATCTAAATTTTCCTTTACAATTTTAGATGATATGAAGAAGAGAAAGACAATTCATAGTTTTTTTAAGCCTGTTGGTTCAAATGCTAATTGTATTGAAGACATTAGAAGCCGAGGCTACCAGAGTAACGTGGAAGTGGAAACTCCTAACGTGGAAGGGGAAACTCCTAACGTGGAAGGGGAAACTCCCAATGAACATGTGGAAAATCCTAATAATCAGAGTAGTGTTGCTGCTGCACCATTAGAAGCCGAGGCTGCCGAGCATCAACCAATTGCAGCTACTAGATTTGAGAGAGACCCTTGTAAATGTGTTCAAATCTTAGAATTGCTAGCTGATCAACAAGATGAAGCTCGAATATTTTATATTTCAGTGGGCCCATATCAACCTTTGTTAGCAGAGTACCCACTCAGTGAATTATCTCATCGTCGCTGATTTCAATGCAGTTGGTTCAAGCAATTATCTTAGTTTACAAGCTTGTTAACCAGAGTGAGTTAACTAATGAATTTTAGTTCTAGTATGAGTACTTAAATAAAAAATTAAATACCGATAAAATGTTTTGAAAAAATTATATGATAAGTGATTTAAAATAACGATGAAGAAGTTATCTTATTTATTTATTTATTAAAAATTTATACATAGCTGAAAAAGAGCTGGCCTTGCTCGCTCTTAAGACCAATAGCGATTTGTTCACTTAATGCCCCGCTCATTTTGGCTTAAAGTCAGTTTTTGGTTTCTGTTTTTTTCACTATTCATAGTTTCGTCTTTTTCTGATTTTTTGAGCTTTTTTACCTTTTCTATTTTTTCTCGTATTTCTTTACATTATCTGTGATACGTTAACATATTTTTTCTATTTTTAAATTTTTTTAAATTTAATTATGTCAAATAAATCAATTCAACTATAATAAAATATAAATTACCTACAGTAAAAAAAATATAAACCATGGATATCTCAAACGGCCTGAAAGACTAATTTGTCTCACGCTCCCAAGTGAAAATATGGGATTCTGTTTATGTGGCAACTCGACCGTACAAGTCGACAAGAAAGAGTAGGTCACCCATCCATCATTTATTGCCTCGCCCTAGGAATAGCACCAGCCACCGGCCCATCCGCCGGGGCCTCCCCACCTGCCGCGGCGCCTGCGGTGGCACCGTCTTTTCGCCGTGCGCCTACAGTGGCGGACACTGTATCGCGACGTGCGACAGGGGACACGCGCCGGAAGGCAACGCAACGCAAACTCAAAACACTTCTCCGCTCCCGAGAGGATAAGGCTACGCGCTACGACGCGACTCACGACCACCCGGGGCCCATCTTATCGCATTCCAGATTCCGTCAATTCTAGAACTGGTGCGGGCCCCGCCTAAGAGGAAGAACGAACCTTACCGTGCACCGCATGCTATATCTGTCCGGCCCAACTCGTATAACTAAAAAAACATATTATTTAATATAATTGAACATAGTTATTCCTCTTAAATAGAATCTGATTTTAGATTAACATACCAAATTTATATTATTCGACGGAGGGAGTAAACACCAAATTGCTCTAAGCCCTCACCCAAATCTCCTCCTTCCTCCCCCTTCTTCTGCCCTCTCCACGGAACGGAATCCTCCTCTTATTTCTTTCATTCTTTTCCTTTTTGCGTGTGTTTTCTTTCCTCTGCTATATATTCCCAGAGCAAGCTAATTAAGCCGTTTTGTCTCATCTGATTTGAGATTTGCACATAATTTTTTGGGTGGGCACGCGCTTATGTGTATGATCAGTCGGCACGGCAGTGGGGGAGCTTGGCGAAAAGGTGGCGGGCGCTGTTTGGCTCTTAGTTGAAACTGCAAGGAAGCACAGGTTCGATTGGACTGGTTCGGTTCTTTTGTAAGCGGGAAGGTTCTTTTGATTGCTATGGACACACTCAATAGTTTGATAATATACCTAAAACCTTGATACTATGCGGGTGTTTTTTTGGGCTACATCTAATAGTTTTTGACTGTAGCTGATAGTTTTTGTCTACGCTTTTGACATGGTAGTGGATAGCAAAGACGCTGACACGGATAGCGCACACGGTTTTAAATTTGAAAACCTGTTTGAAGAATCCACTTCAAAAGACCATCTCATTTCAACGTTTCACTTTTTTTGACTTCCGAAAAAGCCAGAAGTTTAAAACAGAATCTAAAAGGCAAAACAATGGGGCCTATAAGAGAGAAGATGGTTGGGTGAGATTTTAGAAAACAACCACCTTAATGATTTAATACTAAACCTTAGTACTAGAGGGGTCCATATTATTGCATGGATCTCTCGTCTCTAGAGAGAGGTTAGAGGGCTTCATATTGTTGTATGACTTTTTCATATCTAGAGAGATAGGTTAGAGGGGGTCTATTCTTTTTAGCTTCTCAAAACGACTTTTGACTTTTGCTACAGTACCTAACTTTCAAACGGAGTATTTTTTTAAGATGGAGTCTACAAGTTAATTATAGTACACGTTAAAAGCCCAACATCTGTACTATCCAAAATCGCAAGCGAGTATCTCTCTCTCTCTCCATAATCTCTGTCACAAACAACTAAAATTCTACAAGTTAATTATAATACACGTTAAAAGCCTAACATCTGTACTATCCAAAATCGCAAGCAAGTATCTCTCTCTCCATAATCTCTGTCGCAAACAGCTAAAATTCAAAAATTTCAGTCAAAAGCTATAAGCCGCAGCAAAAAAGAACAGGCCCATATTGTTGCATAGATCTTAGAGAAAGGGATAGCTCATAAAAATAGTATCAAGTCCTTTCAATGCACCATTTAATTTGTTGCCACTATTTTCTTGGTTTTCTAAAAAAAATTGATACTTATAAGAGTATCAAACATATTCTCTCTTTTCCCTCTCTCTCACCTTAACAAAAATCTGATATTGTATAGCTATAGTATTAAACACAAATGACGATTGAAAATGTCCCAAGATGGATGCATTCAAGGGTGGAACTGGACCCCTGGCAAGGTAGGCTAAAGGTCGAGGGGTGAAAAAAATGTAGTGTGTAGCGCAAGTACTCTCAGCTCAGTCCGGGGTAGTTTTGCTAGGAAGATACGCTTTAGTGATGGTCCGATCCAAATCTAACGACCAAAAAGGGCAGCAATGTTTGGACACTTCGAAGAGTCATGCTCTGCTGATCATCCGATGTACATCGAACGGCCGAAATGTTATTAGTGATGTTTGGACCATCCGAAGATATATGCTTTAGTGATGGTCCGATCCGACATTCTTGCTAAGCACTTATTGACTTCACCATAAATACAAAAATAGCTGTGCAAAGCTTGTGCAGAAGACACCACCAAAGTTATTATTGATGATATTGGGGATTGTCAGTTTACCATACTTGTTGACGAGGCATGTGATGCATCTATCAAAGAGCAAATGGTTGTAGTTTTGTGGTTAATTTGTTGGTATTTTTTATGTCTTAGTAAGTCTAAGTTATATTAATTATGATTTCTTGCCCTATGCAGGTATGTTAATAACAAAGGCTAGGTGATAGAGATGTTTCTTAGGGTTCGGCATGTTTCTAACACGACATTGTTTTTGTTAAAACTAGCATTAGATGGTATGTTACAGTTTCATGGTTTATCAATCTATAGATTGCGAGGGCAAGGATATGATGGAGCATCAAACATGAGATGACAATTTCATTGAATGCAAAGACGTATATTGGATGAAAATCTGTATGCGTTTTAGGTCCATTGTTTCGCTCACCAATTGCAGTTAGTGGTTGTTTTTGTTGTCAAGTGTTATTCGTCAGTCTTAGATGTTTTTAACTACACCACCATGATTGTAACCTGAAGGATCAAAAATGGCAACAGAGGGGGGGGTGAATGGTGCCTCTTTAAACCTGCCCCAGATATTCACACCTACTTCTTCTCCGATAGCTATAGCAGCTATGAAGACAAGAGAGAACACAAGTGCTTTCCTAACAACCCTCACACTTCATGTATACATGGAGAGAAACAAATAAAACTCTAACTCCCCCTCTCATCGAGGCCTAATCCTCTCCTTTTGTAGATTCCACTAATGGGTTCACAACTTACTTTACCCCAATAGCTCCAACAACTTCAGCACTTTACCCATTCATTTCAAACCAAATCCGCTTCCACTTTGCAGCCTTGCGTATTTACCAAAATACTACTTCTGCACCTTCCTGGAAGCTTCCTCTTTGCTTGCTGTCCAAGCCTCGTAACCACCTCAAAACCTCGCCGTCTTCGACACCTCCCGACCGCTTCGACCTCAGTACCACCTGTGCCTAGTCCGGTTATCCGATGCCTCGCCACGACTTAGTTCTAAAGTCCTGCAGCCATCACAGATAAGAAAACATTACATAGCACCGCTCGAAACAATATAATCACATATTAGCATTAGTACATAATACTTAATCACAAAATACCCGAGACAAACTCAAACTTTTCAGAGCCCGAGTCAATTACTCATCATACACATAGGGTTATCTCTACATGGTCTCTCATCAACACTGTTAATGCTTCTTGCATCAGAAGAGATCAATTGGCCGAAGATCACCATGATAAAATTATGAACAAATTAGACTCTGATGAAATTTTCCAGGGAAGAGGAAAAAACCAACAAACTAACCTTGCAAGGTCTGGTGATACTTGTTGGGGCTCACATCATAAAACCTTGTGTCGTTTTCTTCTCATGTGGGATTCGATCCTAGAGGTATTAGAGAATTTAAGTGATAATACCACTAGTGCAACACAGAAAACAACAGCTTTCAGTTTGTTGGAAAAAAATAAAGAGTTTTGAATTTGTACTTATATTGCATTTTATGTTCAGAATCTTGGGTAAGACTAATGATCTATCACAATGCTTACAAAAGAAATAGCAAAACATTGTTCATGCAATAGGGCTGATTAGGATAACATTGAAGACAATTAAGGTAATAAGAAATGATGGTTAGGATGAGCTTTTTGTAGAGGCAAATGCTTTTTTGTCTCCAACATAAGATCATTGTGCCAAATATGAATGATACAATATCGGTTAGGGGTCGTTCAAGGGGTCGTAGTGGCCAGATGGTAACTTACTATAACAATTTTCATCATGACATATTTATTGTGGTGCATGACTAAATTATTGTTGAGATGAATAATCACTTTATTGAAAGATTGACCTAGCTATTGATATGCATTGCTTGTCTTGATCCAAAGAATTCTTTTGCTAACTATGATGAAGACAAATTAATTGAACTTACTAGGATGTATGGTATGACTTCTTCGAATATGATTGTGTAGTCCTTATGGACCAGCTTGGTATATTTATTACTGATGTGAGAGATGATCTAGATTTTGTAAATTGTACTGACCTTGGAATTCTTGCTGTGATGATGGTTGAGACTAATAGACACATAGTTTTTCCATTGATATATCGTCGCATTGAATTGATCTTGATTTTGTCGGTGGCAACAACAATCGTAGAAAGAGCCTTTTGGCTATGAAGATTATTATGGCTGATTCATGGAATAAAATGAATGATGAGTGGATGAATCATACTAGGGTATGTTGTATTGAATAAGACATATTTGCAAACATTAATGGTGATAAGATTTTAGAGCGTTTTCAAGGGATAAGGTCACGTAAGAAACAACTATCTCGTACTAGTGGTAAGTTAGCTTCTTATAAATGTAAACTTCGTGTTGTTCATATTTATTCATACACCTATTTGATTTACTCTCATATGTTGTCTTTACATGTTTTGGTTCATATCTAACTACCAATGAAGAAATGGCGGGATAGGATAGATATCAAATCTTTGTGATTTAGGTACTTCAATTGTATCTTTATTATGTTATATTGTTTATATTTTGATATCATGCTATATTTTCCTTATTATACTTTATGTTTTAATGTTGAACTTGATTTTCATATCAATAATGCAATTATGATGTACTTTTATTATATCGTCGTATGAGTATAAATTAGTGTTAGTTTTAGATTAACTTAGGGTATAATCAAATCCTGATTCCGTCACTGAATGCATTAGTTTGTGGATATGCAAATGCAAAGAGCCAATGGCGATAGTCGAGCGACTATTATTGTTTAACATTGATTAATGCCCACCCAACGCAACTGGAAACAAGCACATTTTTTGTTTTGGTTGTGGTTGGGCTTAGCTAAGCAAAAGCTAAGCATCACACGGATCGGCACGTTAGCAAGGAACATACACCCACTCTCAAACGCACGTACATGCAGAGGCTAAGCCAAGGTAGGCATCCCGAATTATAGTAGCGTAACTCGTCTCACACAAATATGTAAGAGCAGCACAAAGATCTAATAAACAATCAAGTAGAAAAAGATTAACTTAAAATTTTGGAATATAGCTATAGTTTTATGTCTGGTAAGCAGAGTTGAGAGCTATAAACTCAGTTCAAAGAACTACGGTCATGCTTAAGTTGGTTTAAAGTCAACTTCTTTTTCTAACTTCTACTTTTTTTTTTACTATTCAATAATTTCATCTTTTTCTTATTTTTTGTTGATTTTTTAGGTTTTTTCTCATTTCTTTTTTCCTATATTTCTTTGTATTGTTCGTGATAGGTTAACATGTTTTTTCTATTTTTATATTTTTTAAAATTTAATAATACTAAATAAGCTAACTCAGTTAAAGTAAAAAAAATCAGTTACAATAAAAAAAATTATAAACATAAGTTAAACTGAGTGCTACCTGTAACTGATAGCTTAAGCCATAATTGTTTGATCTGATTAGATAAATAGTATAACTGAGAGAAGCAGAAACTAAAAACCAGTAAAAAGCCGATTAGAACGGGATGCGTACTGACGCAAAGCAACGTGCATGTCTTGTTACAGTACATGACAAGATGATCTCTACCACATCAACTAGTACTCGTAGCCAGTACTAGTCGCCACGGGGGCACCCAAGCTATATGTTGGCTAGTTTGGTACGCCTGGCTATTTCTTGATTTGTCTTATCTCCGAGGACGCTCCTCTGAGTTGCAAATTAATATTTCTATCTAAATTTATATTATAACTAACTTATTATATATTGTAACTGATAATAACATAAATCATGTATAATACAAATGAATATAAAAAACAGAAAAAAACTTAAAAAAATTAAAAAGTTAGAAAAATAAAATTTAAAAATAGTAAAAAATAAACTAAAATTTAAAAATTTAAGCTAAAATGAACACGCCTTAGGTGCGGTTGGGTGGCATGGTCAACTTCATTATCGGCGATAAATGACGATAAGATGGGCCATGCATGTCGTGGACAAC
Source organism: Melocanna baccifera (assembly GCA_036346265.1). NCBI lineage: Eukaryota > Viridiplantae > Streptophyta > Magnoliopsida > Poales > Poaceae > Melocanna > Melocanna baccifera. The sequence goes on along the minus strand of CM070699.1, from coordinate 8,251,658 downwards.
GATCTGCCATGTCTAGATTAGCTACTAGGAGCAGAGCACTTTCCTTCTGTACTTATCCAAACGCAATTATGCACATAAATAACGATACCGATAACATCAGCACGGTGATCTCAACAGTCTCACCGCAGCACCTACTGCTACAGTACTACTAGTAAAAAGTTGCTGCGGCCTTGCTCTTCCAGATGGACAGGACACGAGAGGAGGAAGTAGGAAACAATAGTGCACTGTCTCGAACTCTCGATGCCTCCTGTTCTTGCCACGTGGCACGAGAAGGCCCACGCATCCGTCCATCGGCGCAGAGCATGGCAGTGAAAAAAGGGCCAAATTTCCATCCTTTTGCAAGGGGTAAAACTCATAAAGATTAGGTAAAAATCGAGTGCAGTGCTACAGTACACTCTTGGCGAACGCACACGGCAACAGTCTTGCGAGTAGTAAAATCGAGACGGTAAAAAATACTACCTGACCGTACGTACTAGTAACAGAGAATTAGCAGCAAGTGAATCTTCTTGTGTTTTTTTCCTGGAGCACTGCACGTACGAACGATGTTTTCTAATACCGGGCGAGGGCGCGGCGGAGCACCTGGGCGAGCAGGCTGGGAGCGCTGAGGTGGGGGAGGTGGCCCTCCGTCTGCAGGAACTCGACGGTGGTGCGGCCGCCGAGGTGGGCCCTGAGGTAGGCGGCGACGGAGGCCGGGACGGAGACGTCGCGGGTGGTCTGCACGACGACACAGGGGGCCTGCACCATGCCCAGCACGCCGCGGAGGTCGGTCTTGAACACGGTCTGGCAGACGTGGAGGGAGATGTCGGGGCGCATGTTGAACAACGTCCGGCTGAACTCCTGCACCGCCGCGGGCACGTCCGCGCCCACGGCCAGCGGCGCGTACCCCGTCGCCCACGCCAAGTAGTTCGCCGCCATCGCGTCGAACACCTGCTGTATCTCCTCCCGCTCGAATCCGCCGTGGTAGTCGCTGTCGTTCAAGAACCTGCTCCGATCCACGTTTTTTTTCCTTGCTTCGATTAGTTTGCAACACGAGGAAGGACTAACTGACTTGTGATTGAACCTGCTCGCTATGATTTGTAATTTGGTTTGATCGGTGTTAGTTGTTACCTGGGAGAGGCGCCGATGAGGACGAGCCTGGCGAAGAGCTCGGGGCGGCGGATTGAGGCGAGGATGCCGATCATGGCGGAGACGGAGTGGCCGACGAAGGCGCAGCGCGGGATGCAGAGCGCGTCGAGGATGGCGAGGAGGTCGTCCACGTAGGCGTCGAGGTTGTCGTAGCGGCGGAAGTCGAAGTGGTCCGGGTTGACGCTGCCGGCGCAGACGAGGTCGTAGAGCACGACGCGGTGCTCGCGCGTGAGGTACGGCAGCACGCGGCTCCACGCCGATTGGTCCGTCCCGAAGCCGTGCGACAGCACCACCACCCGCTCGCCGCTGCCCACCACACGCACGTTCAGCATCTGCAGGAGCTTCGCCCCGCTCGGCGCCCCGTCGCCGCCGCCCGCGCCGCCGACCATCTTCTTTTCGGAACTGGAGGCCGGGGCCGAGCCGCCGCCGCCGGGACTGGCTGGATGCGTGGATCGAAGCATGAGACTGGGATGCCGGGTTTAGAGCCAGAGGCGTGCTACTCTACATGGTGGGTTTTTTCGGCTGCAGCGGGTGGTTTTATAATTGCGATCGACAATTTTTAGGTCTTTATAAATACATGGTTTTGTGATTACGGTCGATAATTTTTAGATCTAGTGTAAATATTTATGTGATTAAATTAAATATTAATAAATTATTTTAAAAAGATGATAAAAAGTTATTTTATTTATTTGTTCAAGAGAAATTATAGGTAGATAATATAATAATGAACCAAATTTTGCAATCCTAATCTTTTGTGTATTCTATGGTACTCATTAGATCGGTAGTTAGCTTAGATAATATAATAGTGGTGGATATCATATCCACACACATATATAAGAAAATGGTTTCATACTCCTTGGAGTATATACTCATTCTTCTCATATACCACTTAAATGGTGTGGTTATACCTATTTATCAATTTGAGCATACTCTAGTAATAATTATAAGATACTCTGAAGTGAGTTTCATGAAAATTTTTATCAAAGTCTATTTTTTATAGTATAATTTGTGTATATACTTTTTTATGTTTGAAAAAGTGTATATAACAAAAATAAAAAACACCGATGAAATATTTTTAACCAAATTGTATTGGAGTACATTATGGGCCTATTCTTTTTCTCATGGTGATGGCTTTTGGTCACAATGATGGCTTTTGGTCATTTACAGAGATTACAGAAAGAGAGATACTCGCTTGCGATTTTTGATGATACAGATATTATTTTTTTAACGTGTACTATAATTAACTTGTAGACTCTATCTTAAAAAAAATACTCCGTTTAAAAGTTAGTCACTGTAGCAAAAGTCAAAAGCGGCTTTTAGAAGCCGTAAAGAACAGGCCCTATAATTAGTATTAAATTATATCAAAAGTGATAAATAAGTATAACATATTTATTTCAGTGGTATATTGGAAGTAGAAGTACACACACACATATATAATAATTCTATATTCTTAAAAGTACATATTCCCACTTCTAATTTACTCCTTTAATGGTGTTGTTATATCTCTTTATCTATTTAAGTATACTCTAATAATAATTATAAAATACTTCAAAGTGAGTTTCATAAAAAATTTTATCATAGTCTACTTTTTATAGTATAATTTGTGTATGTACTCCTTTTATACATGAAAAAGTGTATATAACAAAAATAAAGAGCTCCGATAAAATTTTTTCAACCAGCTCGCATTGGAATATCTTAGAATTAGTATTTAACTATACCAAAAGTGATAAAGAGGTATAAAACATTCGTTTATGTAGTATATTAGAAGTGGAAATATGTACTCCCGGGAGTACAAAAAGGCTTCATATATATATATATATATATATATATATATATATATATGGGGGCATATCTAGTGCAAAAGGGTATTTCAGTGCAAAGGTGCAAATAACGATATGAACCATCCGATCTAGATTATGTGGCTCAGATCAAGGAAGGTGGAGGTGGGTGGAAACCCATCCCACTTAAACACTTTTGTAGAAAACTCCCTACTTATATTATTTTTTATAAGGTAGGGTTTCCACCTTCCTTGATCCGAGCCACACAATCTAGATCAGATGATCCACATCGTCATTTGCACCTTTGCACTGAAATACCCTTTTGCACTAGATATGCTCCACACACACACACACACACACACACACACACACACACACACACACACACACACATATATATATATATATATATATATATATATATATATATATATATATATAAAAACAGGTATTGCAGTAAATAAGCGTAAATGAACCAGGTAACCAAGGTCTTACATCATTGGCCGAGGATGCTAATTATGAATAAAGTTTTGTAGCGAAAAAGACATAGAGCGAGGAAAACCCTCAGGATATCCCCATAGGCAATCGACTAGGGTACATGACCAAATACTCAGCGTCGTCTTCAACCTTCGATATATGGTAACAGTTGTTCACCAGTAGATCATTCGTTGAGCATTGAATTCATATAGTTGAGTAACAATGAGTACAAAAATACTTAACAAATCCTTATATCAGAATGCAATTGTATTAGTATATATCAACATGCAAGGCTTAGCTAAAAAGGATGAACTTATGTTTCTTTTAGCATAAAGCCAGTTTATCAAATGTCATACTGTAGGTAGTTTTCAAACATATGACTTAGCTATTTTTAACTAAACTCAAAATATCTAGTTGCAATTAGGTTCATGAGAATGAACTCTCTTCACAGTTGTTCACCAAATCCATTCCATAAGCTCATGTCATATCCACTTCTACACCAAGATACTATGTCCATTTCTATACCATAATACTATGTCTATTTCCATACCAGAATACCATGTCCATAACCATACTAAGATACCATATCCATAACCACCATTAACCAGTAACCATTTTGTGAAACTACGCAAGTGTGGCATTTTTACACTTTGTCCATGTCCAAGGCATGGCTATTCGAATAGATTGTAACACTTTACAGAGATTACACAACTTTACTCATAAGATATAATTAACTCATAATGTAGGCCATGACACACTTTTATAGGCGTGCGACTGAGAAAATCACAACAAGACCTTTGCAATGCTTAGTTGACTCAATCCTTAATCGAGTCAGGTGAGACGAATCAACAAACACAGATAATGTGCGTTATGGTAACTGACATTTCATCTCTATTACTACATAATGCCTCAAGTGTCTGTTGGTAATATTTGTATTGTATTTCATTTTCTATTAATGTATTTCTAAGCATAACCATTATTTATTAAAAGTTTTTTTTTACTAATGGTGGAGTATTTATAATAAGTATTCTAGAGTGACATGGTAAGGGTGATATGAACAATCAAAGAAGGGATAATTCATAACAATTGTATAGTATTATTAATCATAAATATTTAACATAACCTTTAATTGAATAATAAAAGTGAGCATGCACTTTGCAATTTAAAAGCAAAGTAATTGCATTTAAAATCTAGGTTCAACATAATCAACTATAAGGACTTGCATTGGTCAACTGTGGATAGCATAAGATATTATTTACCAGTGATGGGAGCGTCCGAAGCGTCAAAGTTTATAAACATGCAAGTAATCACCTTCAACACTACTTTAAATAAAATTAAAATAAACTTCAAATGCATTTCAAAAATTATGATTTTGGTTTGTTGGAAAGATTTAGAATTTAGACGAATTTAGAAACAAAAATTATTGAATATGGATTTTAAAAGAGGAAGTTATGGCCTTCCAAAATTTGAATCTACTAAACATTCATGAAAAAGGTAAATCTCTGACTGGCGGGGCTCAACCAGTAATTTGATTTTGGTTTCCTCTTTATTTTCCTTATGGGAAAGCTTTCGATGTATGATACGAGGTCCTAGGGGTCAACAACTATATTCTGGTGAATTGAGTCCATGGACCAGTGATTTGGCTGTGGGGTGCATTAGTTAGTGAAACAAAAGTTAAACCATGGCTTTAATTAAATTTTTAGCCATGGTGGGACCTACCTATCATAGGGACATTAACATTAACAACACAATAATTACAGGGTTAACTCTAATCACATTGGGGCCTATTTGTCATCAAGACAGAACAGGGCAAAGTAGATGGGCTCATAGCGGAGATCCTTACCGTGCTTGTCAGCAGTGAGAGAGAGTTTGTTGTGCTCGATCAAGGGGCAAAATGGGCTGTGCATGCCAAGCTATAGCTAGCAGAGGTGGAGGTTCCCCGTGAGCTACACTGTAGCACCGGCTAGCCATTGGTGAGCGGTGGCACTAGGTGGTGAGGTGATGGCAATGGGCACAAAGGCCATGTTAAGGTCAAAACAAAGTGCGCAAAGGGGTCTAGGGGTTGCCTAAAGCATTTCGTGCATGACTCAGGGACCTAGGGTCATTTTATTGGGTCGGCGGTGAGCAAAGCAGTGGCAATATTGTTGGCAATAGTGAACTCTCTATATTCTAAACTAACTTGTTAAATTAAAGGTGGGTTCATGCTCTATGAGCTAAGGTGAAGCTAGAGGACCATGCTTGATGGGTTTTTGCACGGTGTACCGTGCTGTCCACGGTGGCCAGCGACGGCAAGGAAGGGTCCGGTGAGGTTGTGGCACTGTGGCCAGTTCTAATGTCCAGTGGCTAGCCTAATAGTTCAGATTTGACCTGAATACAAAGGGAGCAGAGGGGTTTACTGGGATTTTGGGCGAGAGGCGAGAATGATGATGGTGTGGGGGTCTGGCCAACGTTGGAGAAGATGAGTGTGTTCTGGCGTTTTTGGAACAAATTGAGTGAAGAAAAAAAGCATGGATTAGAGAGAGGGATTGATAGAAAAGTTAGAGGGTTGCTTGGCCATGGATGGAGCTCACCCAAACAATGAGTGCGGTGGTGCAACAGTGAGCTCGGCTTGGTGAGTGTGGTCCATGAGCTCTTTCCCTTGCTCTTGAGAAAGAGAAGTTTAGAACGGGCAAGCACTAGCTAAAACATGGGTTGGTGTCCTTAATGGTGCGGATGGGGAGGTTGGGAGCATACCTCTAGTGTTAGTGATATGCCCTAGAGGCAACATGGAGATGTTGTATATATCACATACTAGGTTTATGATACATTACTTTGTTCCTTGGAATAGACATCATCATTATTGATCAATGAGTATGTGACTTATTCATGAGACTCTTAAATACTAAGATGTTGCTATTTCTAAATGATCCCTGATCGTATATCATATGAGGAACAAATATGATTCAAAGACAAAGATCAGCATATGTATTGATTGATGATCATGTCTCATGGATCATGGTATGGTGATACCAAATCAATAATATGGACATGTGTTAGTGAACATATGTTGATAGACTGCCATGAGACACCGCAGAGATTCCATGTGTCATCGCTTGGTCTCAAGTAGTGTTTATGTAGAGTCCTTAGACTTGAGATCATCATGGTTCCCAACATGAGTAGTAGCTTATTTTGGGACTACTAAACACTACTCCGTGAATCGGGTAGTCATAAAAGTAGTCTTGGGTTTGCCATGAAACATGTAGTGGGATGTGAATGATCAAGATAGAATTTGCCCCTCCTTATGGGAGAGATATCTCTGGCCCTCGATGTAATGGATTATGAAAGTGCATGGCCATGCCAAGGTGATTGAGGAGTCAATCACGAGTTTATAATCCATCACGGAATCGAGAGAGTGATTGAGCTATTAAGAGGATGACACGTGTCTCGCCTTGAGCTCAATCTATATCGTGAGGCAAAGGGATTCGTACATGAGAGAACATTACAGAGTTCACCGATATGATCTTTACATATACTTTGGGGTTAATATGTCTTACTAGAGGCTATTAACATGGTAATCTGGAAAGGCGTTTCGGTCACGACCAAGTATACGTGAACCTCTGTGGTCGCACGCTTAACGGGTTGGAACACTAATTCGAATATGATTCGGATATGGGCTCAATTCGGATAGAGATCCGAATAGACTCCTATTGGGCCTCGGTCCACGAGGCCCACGTGAGGAGGTCTATATATATGGAGGCGAGGGGCGGAGGGATTCGTCCCGCTTAACATCTAGCAAAACCCTAGCCGCCACCTCCGAGCCAAACCCTAGCTGCTCACGAGTGCTAGTACACTCGCGATCGGCGCCCACCCCGGACGTGTGGATACGGTGGAGGCGCCGCTCGTTGCGATCTTGATCGGCGTGCGTGGAGAGACAATCTGTTCGGACGATCGGCTACTTCCACTACTACCTCGACGCGAGATTGGATCGGTTTCAATTCTTCTTCACGCATTGCTGCGGCGTCTAAGTGGTAACGATCCATGATCCTTCCTTAGCATGATGTTCTTGGGTGCGCGGTAGAAAAGTTTTGTTTTCTGCTTCCGTAGCCTACGCGTATTCCAATAGTGGTATCAGAGCCATCTTGCTTAGTTTGCAATCTGGATCAGCGCATATATGTTGATATGCGATAGTAGTAGATTGGATCTATTACAGTCTAAATAAGGTTGCACGGGTTGATGAGATCAATCGGTCATAAGGGGTTGAAATTGGTATGAGTTGATAGCATCACAAGGCCAAAAAGATTAGTTCGTGCTCCTTCTTTGATGTACGCGCGACTTGCCCCTACCGGCTGGAATCACCATCGGGGCTAACTGCGCGCACAATCAGTAGATCGAGTCAACAGATCGAGGTCTTGTGTTGTGGTCTCCTCAAGTATACCGATCGCGATGATCAATATGATTGATCTAATGAAAATTGAGACATTTTGAATGGCTCGGATTTGGGTTGATTTGATCGGCTCGATAAGATTTTCATAGCGATTTCATAGATGCGATCTATGTAATTCTGTGAGGTTCACATTTTGACCGCCGTGTGTATCCCCCCCTTGTATAGCGTCTTGGGTTCACATCGTTAGGTAGAATGCGATTCTACGTCTAACTTGTTTTTGCAGAGAATGATGTGAATAGTATGGCCCTATAGCTTATTTGAATGTATGAGATGTATGTGATGCATGTAACATTCGTTCATGGCCTGCGTGTCATGATTATTTCAGCTATTGTTAGCTGTATATATTGTATTTAACGACCTGCGTGTCGACCTTAATGCTTGAATCTATCTTTGTAATCTTCGATTTCTAGCTATTATAGGTAGTAACCTAGTTTTGAGGTTACAAGCTTTTAAGCATGGTGGCCTAAAGGAGTGATGTGGAGGATGGAGATCGTCTACACCTACTTGGAGATGGATATCACCATTTTTGGGCCATACTACTTCACAGTTAAATGTGTTTATCTATGATGTTATCTATCTTATTCTTATGCAATGATATATGTGATATGTTGCTTTGGTAGGATAGAATCCCTCTTAAAATTAGGTGTTAATGCCCTTCCATATGCTGCACCAAAAGATAATGATCACCGCATAGTAGGTCTACCAAAGTAGAGTGCCATCGGTTATCATCATCATTTGGGGAAGATGTTGGACATCTACATGCGGAAGCATTTGGTTTACTTAACAAGGTTATCAAAATAGTTTTGGACCTTGGGGCATAGATTGGGGCCGAGGCATACTGATGTCACCCAATGTAGAGTCACATAGGGATGTGATTAGCAAAGTGTTGCTTACCCATGTCACTAGTTTTCTAGCCGTGATGCTAAAGCTCACTAGGAATTAGTGAAATGAGGATCTTTACCCACTATGTAACTTAGAGGGAGTTTTTGTTGCAAAACTCATAGTGGGAGTCTTTTGCTAAATAGTTTAATAAAAGATGAACATAAACATAGTGCTAAACTTTGCATATTCTTGTGTTGTAGATCATGTCACTAACGCCGCATCCAAAGACTTTTAATTTGCGATCTGTTCTTGAGAAAGAAAAACTCAATGGAACAAACTTTTGGATTGGTATCGCAACTTGAGAATTGTTCTCAAGCAAGAGCGCAAGGAGTATGTCCTTGAGTCTCCTTACCCGAAGACTTGCTCGATAATGCTACTATGGCTGCACGGAGAGCTTATGAGAAGCAAACGAATGATTGCCTTGATGTGAGTCTGTCTCATGCTTGCCACAATGTCCTCTGAGCTTGAAGCAATATGAGAACACGGATGCCTACAATATCATTGTGGGGTTACGTGGTATGTTTGAGAACCAAGCAAGGGCCGAGAGGTTCAATACTTCAAAGTCCTTATTTGCGTGCGAGCTTGCGAAGGAATCCGTCACCCTCATGTGATTAAGATGATTGGCTACATTGAGAGTCCGGAAAGCTTGGTTTTCCCTTAGCCAAGAGTTGGCTACGATGTGATTCTCCGCCGCTTCCCGAGCTTTGAGCCATTCATAATGAACTTTCACATGAACAACTGGACAAGACCACGGCCGAGTTGCATGGGATGCTAAAATCTGCCGAGAAAGCATTAAGAAAAGCAGAATCATGTGATGATGATGCAGAAAGGCAAGGGCAAGCCCTATGTCAAGAGAATCGCGGTCAAAAGAAAGAAAGCTCCTGATGCGATCGCGAGCAGTTCTAAGGCCAAGAAAGACAAGAAGGGCGATGCTCATCTTGATGCAGATTGTTACTACTGTAAGCAATCAGGACATTGGAAAAGGAACTGCCCAAAGTACTTGGAGGATCTTGAGAAGAAGAAGGGAAGTACGACTTCCACTCTAGGTATAAATGTTATAGAGATCAATCTTGCTACTTCATCAACCGATTCTTGGGTATTTGATACCGGATCGGTTGCTCACATTTGCAAATCGTTGCAGGGGCTAATAAGAAGTAGAAGTTTGAGGAGGAGCGAAGTGGATCTTCGCGTTGGCAATGGAGCAAAAGTTGCTGCGGTAGCTGTTGGCACCATGCCATTGTTTTTACCTTCGTGATTAGTTTTGGAATTGAATAATTGTTATTGTGTTCCATCTCTTTCAAAGAACATTATTTCTGCTTCATGTTTGCAAGCAGAAGGTTATGACTTTAAATCTATGGACAATGGTTGTTCTCTTTATTTCAAAGATATGTTCTATTGTCATACTCCATTGGTGAATGGGTTATACGTTCTTACTCTTGAAGGGTCACCGGTCTATAACATTAATGCAAAGAGGCAACGTCCAATGATTTGAATCCCACGCTTATTTGGCATCGCCGCTAGGTCACATAAATGAGAAACGCATGCAGAAGCTCCATAGAGATGGTATTCTGCACTTATTTGATTTTGAATCATTAGAGACATGCGAATCTTGTTTACTTGGCAAGATGACAAAGGCACCTTTCACCGGTCAAGGTGAACGGGCAAATGACTTATTGACACTTGTACATACTGATGTATGTGGACCAATGAGCTTAACAGCCAGAGGTGGTTTTCAGTACTTCATAACTTTTACTGATGACTTTAGTAGATATGGATATATCTACCTGATGAAGCATAAGTCCGAATCCTTTGAAAAGTTCAAAGAATTCCAAAATGAAGTGCAAAATCATTTAGGCAAGACAATCAAGTTTCTACGATCTGATCGTGGAGGCGAGTATTTGAGCCATGAGTTTGGCAATCATCTAAAGGATTGTGGAATTGTTCCACAATTGACTCCGCCAGGAACACCTCAATGGAATGGGGTATCTGAACGGAGAAATCGCACCTTATTAGATATGGTGCGCTCCATGATGAGCCAAAGTGATCTTCCGTTGTCTTTTTGGGGGTACGCTCTTGAAACAGCCGCATTCACACTAAACAGGGTTCCATCAAAATCAGTAGAAAAGACACCATATGAGATGTGGACAGGACAACGCCCTAGCTTGTCTTTTCTTAAGATTTGGGGATGTGAGGCTTATGTAAAACGTTTACAATCTGATAAGCTCACTCCTAAATCTGATAAATGCTTCTTTATCGGGTATCCTAAGGAAACAAAAGGATATTACTTTTATAATCGAGGAGAAGGCAAAGTGTTTGTCGCCCGGCATGGTGTCTTCTTAGAGAAAGAGTTTCTCTCAAGAAGGGATAGTGGGAGCACAGTGCAACTTGAAGAAATTCAAGAAACACCTGATAACGTTTCAGCTCCTACCGGAACCACAACAGGATGAACAAACTGTTGAAGAACCTGTTGTGGACACACCAGCACCACGTAGGTCAGAAAGGTCACGTCGTGCACCTGAGAGGTACATGTTCTTGACTACTCAACAACGGGACATATTGTTGTTAGACAACGATGAGCCTAAGACCTATGAAGAAGCAATGGTGGGACCAGACTCTGAGAAATGGCTTGAAGCCACGAGATCCAAATTGAATCCATGCACAGTAATCAAGTTTGGAACTTGGTTGATCCACCTGATGGTGTTAAAACCATTGAATGCAAATGGGTTTTCAAGAAAAAGATAGACATAGATGGAAATGTTCACATCTATAAAGCGCGATTGGTGGCCAAAGGTTTCAAACAAATTCAAGGTATTGATTATGATGAAACTTTTTCGCCCGTCGCAATGCTAAAGTCTATTCGGATCATTCTAGCGATTGCTGCATATTTCGACTATGAAATATGGCAAATGGATGTCAAAACAGCTTTCCTTAATGGAAATCGAGTGAGGATGTGTACATGACACACCCCACGAGTTTTGTCGATCCGCAATCGCTTAGAAAGATATGCAAGCTCCAAAGATCCATTTATGGATTAAAGCAGCATCTCGGAGTTGGAACATTCGTTTTGATGAAGTAATCAAAGGGTTTGGTTTCATCAAGAACGAAGAAGAGCCTTGTGTTTACAAAAGGCTAGTGGGAGCATATACTGGTCTTATATGTGGATGACATATTACCGATCGGAAATGACATTCCTTTGCTCGAATCTGTTAAGTCTTCATTAAAAAATAGTTTCTCTATGAAAGACTTAGGAGAGGCAGCATATATTCTGGGCATCAAGATCTATAGAGATAGATCAAAAAGGCTAATTGGATTAAGCCAAGATACGTACATTGACAAGGTGTTGAAAAGGTTCAATATGCATGATTCCAAGAAAGGTTTTCTACCTATGTCACATGGTATAAATCTTAGCAAGAATCAGTGTCCTAGTACACCTGATGAGCGGGATAAAATGAATACGATTCCATATGCTTCGGCTATTGGGTCCATTATGTATGCCATGCTTTGTACACGTCCAGATGTTTCGTATGCTTTAAGTGCTACGAGTAGATACCAGTCAGATCCAGGTGAAAGTCACTGGATTGCCATAAAGAACATCTTGAAGTACTTGAGAAGAACTAAAGATGTGTTCCTTGTCTATGGAGGTGAGGAAGAGCTCGTTGTAAATGGTTACACCGATGCTAGCTTCCAAACTGACAAAGATGATTTTAGATCGCAACTGGATTTGTGTTCACTTTGAATGGCGGTGCGGTAAGTCGGAAGAGTTCCAAGCAGCAGACGGTTGCCGATTCTACAACAAGCCGAGTACATAGCAGCTTCAAGGCGCCAAAGAGGCTGTTTGGATCAAGAAATTTATTTCGAGCTTGGTGTGATGGCTAGTGCCTCCAGCCCAATGGACCTCTCTCGTGACAATAGTGGGGCCATTGCGCAAGCCAAAGAGCCTAGATCGCACTAAGTCCAAGCATATTTTACGGCGATTTCATCTCATCCGCGAGATAGTGGAGAGAGGCGATGTGAAGATATGCAAAGTACAAACGGATTTGAACATTGCAGATCCGTTGACAAAGCCGCTTCTCACCAAAGCATGAGGCTCACACTAGGGCAATGGGTATTAGATACCTACATGGTTGACTCTAGTGCAAGTGGGAGACTGTAGTGATATGCCCTAGAGGCAACATGGAGATGTTGTATATATCACATACTATGTTTATGATACATTACTTTGTTCCTTGGAATAGACATCATCATTATTGATCAATGAGTATGTGACTTATTCATGAGACTCTTAAATACTAAGATGTTGCTATTTCTAAATGATCCCGATCGTATATCATATGAGGAACAAATATGATTCAAAGACAAAGATCAAGATATGTATTGATTGATGATCATGTCTCATGGATCATGGTATGGTGATACCAAATCAATAATATGGACATGTGTTAGTGAACATATGTTGGATAGACTGCCATGAGACACTGCAGAGATTCCATGTGTCATCGCTGGTCTCAAGTAGTGTTTATGTAGAGTCCTTAGACTTGAGATCATCATGGTTCCCAACATGAGTAGTAGCTTATTTTGGGACTACTAAACACTACTCCGTAATCGGGTAGTCATAAAAGTAGTCTTCGGGTTTGCCATGAAACATGTAGTGGGATGTGAATGATCAAGATAGAATTTGCCCCTCCTTATGGGAGAGATATCTCTGGCCCTCGATGTAATGGATTATGAAAGTGCATGGCCATGCCAAGGTGATTGAGGAGTCAATCACGAGTTTATAATCCATCACGGAATCGAGAGAGTGATTGAGCTATTAAGAGGATGACACAGTCTCGCCTTGAGCTCAATCTATATCGTGAGGCAAAGGGATTCGTACATGAGAGAACATTACAGTTCAAATGATATGATCTTTACATATACTTTGGGGTTAATATGTCTTACTAGAGGCCGCTATTAACATGGTAACTGGAAAGACGTTTCCGGTCACGACCAAGTATACGTGAACCTGCTGTGGTCGCACGCTTAACGGGTTGGAACACCGATTCGAATATGATTCGGATATGGGCTCAATTCGGATAGAGATCCGAATAGACTCCTATTGGGCCTCGGTCCACGAGGCCCACGTGAGGAGGTCTATATATGGAGGCGAGGGCGGAGGATTCGTCCCGCTAACATCTAGCAAAACCCTAGCCGCCACCTCCCGAGCCAAACCCTAGCCGCTCACGAGTGCTAGTACACTCGCGATCGGCGTTCCACCCGGACGTGTGGATACCGGTGGAGGCGCTGCTCGCAAAGGTTGATCGGCGTGCGTGGAGGAGACGATCTGTTCGGACGATCGGCTACTTCCACTACTACCTCGACGCGAGATTGGATCGGTTTCCAATTCTTCTTCACTGCGCAAGGCGTCTAAGTGGTAACGATCCATGATCCTTCCTTAGCATGATGTTCTTGGGTGCGCGGTAGAAAAGTTTTGTTTTCTGCTTCCGTAGCCTACGCGTATTCCAATATCTAGTGGCCTGAATTTGAGAATAGCACCAATTGCTGGAGTTGGGGGAGAAAGAGGACTTCGGCCAAATTGGCATTCATATGGGGTATTCCTTGCCTCCTCATTTGAAATTCTGCTATGTCAAGAATCCATATGGGGTATTCCTTATAGGTGAGATCTATCTTGAGGTCGATGGTCTCTAGCGGTGTTTACTACTGAGGGACTTGAAGACACTTCTTCAGCTAAGGCAGATGGAAAACATTGAGGATGTTAGCCATCTCTGATGGTAGTCCTAGCTGATATGTGACTTCTTATCTCTTAGTGGTGATCTGAAAGGGCTCGATGTATTGTGGTGCCAACTTTCCATGAACCTTGAATGGCTTCATGCCTTTCAGAGGCAAAACCTTGAGGTAGACAAAATCTCCAATCTTGAAACTTAGTTCTCATCGATGATGGTCGGCATAACTCTTTTTCCTAGATAGGCTGCTTTAAGTTTCTCTCGGACTAGTTAAACACATTCTTCTGCCTCTTTCAACATGGCTGGTCCAGTTATAGATGGCTCTCTTATCTATGATCATAGGAGAGGTGTTTTACACTTTTTGCCATATAGTGCCTCAAATGGTGGTATATGTAAACTAGCTTGGTAGCTATTGTTATAGAAAAATTCTACGTAAGGAAAACTCTTTTCCCAGTTAGTGTTGAAGGTGAGCATATATGTGCATAGCTTGTCCTCTAAAATCTGGTTAGTTCATTCTATCTATCCATTTGTTTGAGGATCATATGCAGTGCAGAAGGCTAGGCAAGCTCCTAGGGCTTCATGAAGACTTGCCCAAAATTGTGAGGTAAACTGGGTTCCTCAATCCGACACAATTCTTTTTGGGGCTCCATGTAGATAAACTATGTGAAGCATGTATAGTTCGACCAGTTTGCCTCCCCTATACATGGCCTTAACTGGAATGAAGTGGGTTACTTTGATGAGCTTGTCCACTACAACCCATATGAAATCATATCATATTTGTGTCTTGGACAAACTAGTGATAAAATCCACAACCACTTCCTCTTATTTTCATTCTAGGACTCTTAATGGTTGAAGTAGTCTTGTATGTCTCTAGTGCTTGACTTTAACTTGAAAGCATATGTCGCATAAGGCTACATATTTGGCTATCTACTTTTTCAGTTCAGACCGCCAGGATCTTTCATTTAGAGCCAGGTACATCTTGGTACCTCCAAGGTGAATTGAATAGATGAACTTGTGTGCTTATTTGAGAATTAGGATCTTGATGTCCTGATTGTCGGTTACACATATACGTTTCCCAAACAACAAGGTGTCTTTTTTGTCTATGGTGAATCTTGGGGCTTGGCCTCTCTTCACTCCTCTTTGGTCTTCATGGCATCTTTGTCAACTTTCTGGGCTGCTCTAATATGAGCTTATAACGAAGGTTGAACTTCAATCATGGCAATGCGGCCTTAGTCCAAAATTTCTAAGTTGAGTCATTTAAATTCCTTATGAAGCTCTAGTTGACATTCTCTAACTACGGTGGTATTGCAATAACCTTCATGCTTAAGACATCTGCTACCACATTATCCTTTTTGGGTGGTAGTGATGATGAGGACATTATTTCCTTGGATACACACAAACTCATCCACAAGATGCTAGGCAAGAAACTATGGCAAGAGTATGTGCACAATAGTTGAATTATCAAGTGAGCTTGTTCTTAGGGTTGTTTAATTTAGCTTCTGAAAATGAGTTGTTATCTGATGCATGTGATGTGATTGTGCTTAGGAACATAGGTAAGTATCAAGGATAGGCACATGGAGTCATGGACACACTTGGGATGAATATTGGAGGTCATCATGTCACTTTGAGGCTAGGACAATGAAGAATGACAGCTGGGTATATTCTAGAATCCAGTTCGGCCTCTAGAGACATCACTAACTTCAAACAAGCATAGAAGATGCATATAGAGTCTAAATAATGTGATTTTGGACTTATTGAAAAGTTTATAATGTCCCCTTTCCAATGGTTCTAGCTCTACCTCAAAACTCCACTTGAGCACATTATAATCCATGAAATAATTCTAAATCAGTTCCAAATCTAGGTCCTGTATCAGTTTGAGCCCAACTAGAGAGTTGTAGTGGGATATTCTCTCACCCTAATAGACATGCTCCCCACGTCCCTAGCCCCTCAAAAACTGCCATGGATGCCACTTTTAGGGTTCTGGCTTATTTGGATTGTTTTTTGTTCAGAAAACATCGATTGTGTACTTGTGTTGACTAGACTAACTACGGCGACTTCAGACATCTTCATTGTTTAATGAAACTTCATATTTCATTCATAAATTCAGATTCTTGCTTGATTCTCAATTGCTTGTAGGAAAGATCATCTGTGTTAGGCACGGTTGGTAATGACAAGGGTGTAGTGTAGCGATTACAGGATGGACTTGGTCATTTCGATCAAGTAGCCTCATCATCAATGTCATATCAATTAATCATAGTTATCATTGTCATCAGATGATCAGGCTAAATCCCCTCATTAAGTGAATACTGCGATCATAGTTTTTTGATCAATTCTAACCATCTCCTTTGCCTTAAGTTCATGTTCAACTAGGTAAAAATGTACTTTGGACTCTTATGATCATATAGATCTCACAACGATTGTCGACAAGATAATGTCTCCACAACATCAAGGCATGAATTACTTATGCTAACTCCAAATCATGGATTGGATAATTCTTTTTATGTGGTCCTAGTTGCCTAGAAGCGTAGGCTACTACCTTACCTTCTTGTATTAGTATGCATCTGACTCCTTGTCAAGATGCTTCACAATAAATATTGAAGTCCTTCTTGACATCTGGCAATAATAGCACCGGGCAGAAGCTTACCTCTTCTTTAGTTATTGAAAACTCTATTCACAACTCTTAGTCCAAACAAATTTTTTTTCTTTCTTGAGTAGTTGGGTGAGAGGTCTGGCAATCTTAGAAAATCCTTCGATAAATCATCGGTAGTAATTGGCTAATCCAATAAAACTTCTGATTTTTGTTACAGATGAAGGTTGTTTCCAATGGAAAATGGATTCTACTTTAGATGGGTCTACAATTACTCCTTCTGTAGACATAACATGTCTAAAAGTGACTTACTTTAGCCAAAATTTACACTTGCTGAACTTAGCATAAAACTTATGCTCCTTAAGCTTCTCCAGAATTAGTCTCAAGTGCTCTTTAGGTTCTTCCTCAGTCTTGGAGTAGATGAGGATATCATCAATGAAAACTACCAATAACTTGTCTAGGTATTCCATGAATGTCTTATTCATCAGGTTCATGAAGTATGCTGAGGCATTAGTCAGTCCAATCAACATGACGGTAAACTCAAATAATTCATATCTAGTTGAGAAGGCTCTCTTGGGGATATCCTCCTGTATGACCTTCAGAAGTCATCAACTCTCGAGTTACTTTCTTCTAATAATGTGGTCTCTTTGAATAGTGCAAAGGTGTATTGTATAGGCATCTGCTTGCCCTCTTGGTCCATATAATTCTCTTTGTTGGATTGACGGTCATACCACGAATATATGAAAGACTAGCTATGATTCCTAGAATGTTAATAGTACATCGACTGATGATGTAGTCCGAGGTGTCTTTCCATCTTCTAATTTCACTGAGCTATATTCTCATGTCAGGTCAATCATCCTCACTATTAATAAACCACTAATCTTATAAAGATCTCCATTCCCACTTGAGTAAGATTTAGTATGTTGGCCATTCTATCCAAATATCCTGATTTACCATTATAGGTTTACTACCCTGATAGTTTTACGAATCCTATCACACCAATTATTCTAGTAAAAATTCCATCAATAAGGCATTATCAACAAATGATCTCATGCACATTTAGAAAAAGAACTATAAACTAAGCAATAGGCTTATCCTCAAAACATTTCCATAAGAAATCACAAGGTTTGGTAATCCTATCATAATTCCAATTCCCAACTTCATTCAATTATCACTGAATCTCTTCAAGGCAGTAATTGTGGTATCTTCATTGATTCGAGCTCCTTGGGACCCTACAACATCATTTATTCAATCCTCCGAACATACTTCCTGATTTAACCTTCCAACATTTCCCCAATGGTATTGTAATTTCTCTAATTCGAGGGTTTCCTAATCTACCAACTTTTCAATCAATCTAAGTATATCCTCATCCTATCTCCAATAATTAATCATATCTCCACAAAATATTCTAGGATAATTCAAATTCATTGGGGTTATGTATTAGATCAAAGTACTTCCATCTTTCAACCATCCCCTTAATTTAATGGACCACTAAAATCAATCATTTTTCACAGTATGTTGGTAATCCTCCTCGAACAATCAAATACATTTGAACTACGATTCCTCCAAATCCACCAACCATCCAATCATCTCTACCAAATTTCCAATAAATCTACTTAATTATGCATATTAATCAAATCATCCTTATTCACTCAATCGTACATCCTCCACAATTTGCTAAGACATAAGTTTAGCACTTTGTTCATACTCAATCATTCCTTTAATCCACCAATATCAAGCTAACACCTGAAATAGGAAATCACTATCCCTTATTACTCTACAAAGCAACTTAATTCCCTAATACTATTCCTAAATAATTAGTTGCCAATAATTCATTCGAGGTTTCCAATTGTATACATCAAATTACTCCTATAAATCCAATGCATGGGTTCATTTAATCTAAATGGTATCTCCTCGGAGACCCAAGAAGTATAACATCTTATCTAACTCTTGTAATTTATTTAATCCATCAAGACTTTGCATCTTTGGCTAATGCTAATAATCATCTAGTGCTACCATTCCACCTATAATAATTAGCTATCATACAAATCTCCTATGTCATCATCCATACGCATACCAATTCTTATTCTGGGGCAATAGTACTCATCCATCCATCGTCCAATCTCTTAATTAGGCACTCATGTACTAGGTTCACTCTTTGCTCGAACTGCTTCTACTTGCACTCGTTCGATGCATTTTTCTTAGTTGTCTTGGGTTGGTTATCTGTCATGCCCTACTCATTGAATTTGATGGTGCTTTCAGCAAGGGATAAGAGGGAAAAGCATGAAGTGATGGAAGACTTGCGGGGCAACAGGGTAACCAAAAACCAAAAACCCAATCCACAAAAGATGGTCGGGTGGTCACAAAATCACACCAAATTATGATTAACCCTTCTGGCAACTGGAAACACAGAGCCCATGGCTAGAAGGCAGTACACAGAGTTGCAGAAAATGACAACAACACAAATCTTGTCGTGATGGGGTTACATACCACACATAAAATTTGTTAAAAGCAAACCTATCCTTATTCTAACTAGTTCTCACATTCTTAAACTACTGCTAAGGTTTTGAAGTAGGATGAGATCAGGGAAAACAACAACATGCTTTAACTTAGAGGAAGGTGGGATAGAACATCAAACATAATAATAGTACTCTTTGACTATATGCTAAAATAGGCTTTAAAATTATAAATTTTGGATAGAACTTTATACATTTTTGGAGGAAGCTTTTGAAGTACAGGCCAAATTAAGTTTCGACAGAAAGGCCTTGAAAACAAGTTTTCAAAGTTATGATCTATGTTTAAAAAGGCCTAAATAAATAGGTTTATAAGGGACAGGGCTTCAAATGATTCGAGGGTATAATCTTTCAAAATTAGACTTGAAAAAAGGGGGTTTTGAAAAATGGCCTTGAATAGAATTTGAAAGTAGTTTTTTTAGGGAATTTGATTGAAAATAAGTTTTCAAACAAGCGGGCTTTTGAAAACATCATCTTTATTATTTTGAGAAAGTAATTAGTTTTTGAAATAATTCATAAAATTCTTGTCAAGTTATCCTTAATGAAAATTTTGAACATAGAAAGGGTAAGAAGTGGATCAGCATGCGCTTGCTTTATAATAGTATCAAGGGTAAGATAAGAGAGGCTAAGATAAGTAAGAATAAGATAGGAAAGATCAAAAATATATTTTTTTGGAAGTGTTTTTATTTATGAAAAATATTTTTCAAAATAAAGTTTTTAGTTTAATGGCCATTCTAAGTAAGATCATGTCCTACAATCGTATGGCCCTGATACCACCTCTGTAGCAACTAAGATTTGGCAATCCGAATCTTCTGTGTATTTTGAGCTAGTCCCTAGATCGGTAGCTAGCTCACTCAATATAACAATGGCAAATGTCGCACCCATACATGCGTATAAATAAATAGGTATTGTAGTAAATTATAACATCTTGTTTTTAGAGCCTTTTTGAAGCTTTTAAAATAAAATTTATTAATTAGATTTTTTTGGAATTAATTATAGATTAAAATAAATTTTTATTAATTAAAAAGATTTAATATGATTAAAATTAACATTAACATGTGCTAGAAATATTTTATTTGGGTTCCTTGTGTCTCAAAGAATTTTTTGAGAATGTTTTGGGTTAACTTGCTATTTTCTAGAGCTCCTTTTATTTTATTTGGATTTCTAAAAAAGAAAAATCTCAAAAACATGTGAACAGTACCAGGCCAGCCCGTTCCTGTTCACCGGGCCCAATTTCCCACATAGCCGCCCGATCTTTCCCTCCCTACCGCGTGTCAGTCATCCGGCCGCCTCGCATGCCACCCGACGTATCTTCCCCTTGACCCACACGTTAGTTGTCGGGAGTGCCCTGCCGGTTTCCCTCCACCTCCGTGTATAAATGACGCGTGCCACCTTCGCCTTTTGCATCCCAGAGCTGCTGCCGAGCCTCGCCGTGAGATTCTCCGCTCTCACCGCTTGTGCACGTTCACCGGAGTTATAAAATTTGTGTGCCATGATATTGGTGTGTCATTGGTGTTAGTTATACAAAATTATTTTTCACTTGGGCGAATGATCGTACAGTAAAGGAGAAGTGTGGATTCACTTTGAGGGATGTGGAAGTCTCACCTGAGTAATATTAAGAACTTAACTTTGTGCGCCATTGATCTGAGTCTTACTGTGCAAAGTGAGTCTAGTATGTGATAGACCTAGCCGATTAATTTGGGATATTTCAATTTCAATTTCGCCATTGTGATGAACATGGTTGCTGATTTCCATGAGGCGCAAGGAGGGTGTGATGCGAAACTCTAGCGGACGGGATTGAGTTGAGGTTGAACTTTGTAAAGGTCTCTCCCTTATAATCACATCATGTGGGTACAGTTGTGCAACCTTTGCAGAGTGTAAAACTATTCGAATAGTCGTGTCTCCGGTTTTAGATAATGCTCGGTGATTTCACATGAGGGGTAGAGTTTTCATAAAAACTTGGTCGGTTATCTGTAACACCCCAGTCGAGCAAAGACCCGGAATGCTACAAAACTAGAGAAGAAACAATGCTAACTAATTACGTAATACAAAATTTTGGCAGAACCTCCTTTGTTTATCTATCCAAATCAGAGATTTCACAAGTAATAGCAATTATAATAAACAATCCTCAAGTAATAAGTTCAATGCTAAGCATTTAAATTAAAGGGTACTAAATCATTCATGGATATAATACTTAGAGAAAGAGCATGAGCATCATGAATTTTCTAAACTCTGTTTACAAGTAACATCCAAGGATAAAATCAAATGATACTTAAATGTTTCTTGCATTCTATATTTATTTCTTTTCCTTTGTTTCCTTTATGGGTGAAACGTGCCAGTGCAACAAGTTTAATCTTTCCCTTTCCCCATGCATGCCGATCTCGTAACGGTACCTAAAAGAAACAACAACAACAAGAGTGAATCCAACGACTCAGCAAATATAATAGAAAATAGCAAGAACATTCATGAACATCACTTCACCCATTCATCTATGAACCATACAATAAGTCATGCTATGCAAGATGATCAACAATCTCTTTATCTCTTTCTCTTTTGCATTTTACCGATAATGTAAAGTGTGCGTCCGTCGATGCACACCCATGCCTGTACCACCTGGTATAGGGACCAATTGCCCATACTCCATAAGTATGGGGACCTTTAGCCCGTTATGTCATCAACACAACGGGGACCTCGGCGCTTAGTCATCTCGTGACCAAGACTTCAATAGATCAGCATGATGCATATGCGTGAATGATTCAATAAAATAAATCTCGCGTGCACATTAACCATGCTCCAAAAATATTCATGAATACTGTAAATTGCAGTCACCCATAAACAGCATCAATACATCCTTACCACAACCATGACACGGATATATTCAAATTATGGATCAAACATCGACATTCCACACTATCAAATTTCAAACCATCATTATACTTGCCTTCACCGCGAGAAAACGGCGGACGTGCAGAAAGTGCCGCCTCTGGGATCTGTCCTCCACCTGAATAATAATTATAATAATTACAGTAGTGAACCTTTGCCCAAATAAAGACAACCACGAACTAGCAACTTCGTCTAACTTGGTTCCAATTCCCAAATCCTACAGGTCATCCCGCTCCCCTCTGAGGAGAGTCAACTTCAAAAATTCATAAATATTGGTACAGGAGTCCGAATAGGGTTTTCTTTGACTTTTTGGAAAGATAATTAAATTATCTAACTAAACCTAGTTGGTGAGCCTCCCTGATTCGGCCATCTTCTACCCACACCATCCAATTTTCTAAAGCATCAATTTTCACGTCGGGTACTCTGGACAGAGCACTAAAAATGCCATAACTTCCAGCCCGAGTGTCCAAATCATAATTTTTTGACCTTCCTGGAAAGCTACGACAGTTATCTACAACTTTCATAATATGGAGATCCTCTGTTTCTCCCGGTTTCTAGTCGCCCAATCCAATCTACCAAAATCTGACAAAAAATTCCTGATCTACAGAACAGCCTTTACAAGAAAAATCATAACTTCTGCCAGATAGGTCTGATCGACGTGTTCTAGCACTTAATGGAAAGATAACGATGTCCTCTACGACTCTCTAGGAGAGGTCCAAACCTGAATCCCCACAAAACTACCCCAATACAGCTGTCCAACGAAATCTGTCCTAGCAATTTAGAGTACCGACATTGCTACCACAACTAAAATATACATCTAATTGGGGAAAAATAGGGGTTACCCTTGATGAATTGCTGAAGAACACGACGAACACCCCATGGACTCCTCTTTTCCTCTTCCCCTTTTTCTTTCTTTCCTTTCCTCTTCCCTTCCTCCGGATCCGCAGGGAAGAGGGGGCGCACAAGGGCAGGGAGGAAGGGGAGGGGCGGCGCACAAGGCAGGGAGGAGGGGAGGGGCGGCACACAAGGGGAGAGGAGAGGGGGAGAAGGGGTGGCAGCCAGGGTTTGGGGGAGGGGCGCCTCCCCCCTTTTTGGCCGGCCACCTCTTGGGCCAAGGCCCAGGCCCTCAGAAATTCCCCCTCTAGAAATCTCTATGTAACTCTTTTATATCTGGTCCTTCCCTCCGATTAATCGATTAATTCTCGAATCACTTTTTGGAGTATTACATTATCATTGAAAAGTAAATGGTTAGTTCACTATTGGTTTAACTTGTGAATAGGAGGTTCACAGGTGGTTTATTCAATTCTGTTGATTATTTATTTATTAATATTTTTCCTTAAAATTCACTTTCAATCTATTATAGTATTTACTTTAAAATATTGCTTTCTACAAATTAACCTTTCAGCCATCTATTAGTAACCCTTGCATATTATATTGCATTCATTTGTTACGAATGACTTGCTAAGACAAATGTACTCACAGCTTTATACCCACTGTTGCTCAGTTGAGGAGGAGGAGCTATACCAGTAGGAGGTATCAGAGGGAGGATACTTTAGTGACTTCACGGATTAGGCCTTCACTTCCCAGTCGACTACTTGTGGGCATGTCGAATGATTTCTATGCTTATTTCAGTTTTTCGCTGCAAGATTTGAAGCTCTTCAGGCTATTAACTGTAAGCTTGACCATAAGGTCGTACTCTAATAATTATTAATATTGAGTTTTTCCTTTATTTTATCATATATATGGTCGATATTTTATCTATGTTACATTGTGTGCAATAGCATGATCCTGGACTAGTGTGGTATACACAAAGAGTTTGGATTTACATATTCAGGTCTCGACAAAGGTAGTACTAGAGCCATATCGACTGTAGGGCGAAGCCCTAGTTAGAGTGGTCATCTTAGCCTAATTTCAAAACTTATTTTCTAAATCAAACCAACCAAATAGGATATTTAGTAATATTTCTATTTCCTTGCCTCTTTCTTAAGGTTCTCACTCTTTGCCTTATTCTCAAAAATTTGTTTTTCTTAAATCCGTAAACTAATCTCCTCTCCCTTATAATGCCTTAGATGTCTCAAGCTTCTTAAAGCTAGTCTGGAGAGTAGTGAGAACTTCTTCGAGTTTTGTTGTGGAACTTTGGATTAAAGAGATCGCTAGTTTATCTCACCAAGGATGAGAAGGCAAAAGGCCAACGTATTGGATGCATCACCAGGTTGTACTTCACCACCAGAGTTGGCTACCAAGTTCTACACCATAGCTTCAAGAGTACCAGCGCTTGTGGAGAGTGGTTAATGCAAGGAGCTGCGCATAAGGCTATACGACGTCTTTGCAAGTTATACAAGATCAGCATGCCCAAGCTCATTTGGAAGTTCAAGAAGAAGTATGTAGCTACCCCCAGCATAGCAAAGCAAGCCAGGGAGGAACCTCAACCGCAGTTGCTAGTACATCTACCCTTGCCTACGCCACCGAGCCTGGAGGAGAGGCAACATATAGCAGTCAATCGTCAGGAGTACCTTTGGCACTTCATTTTAGCTATAACCGAGGAGCAGTCACCATGAGTCCACAACTCGTGGGTGGTTTACAGTGACTCAGAGGTGGAGTTTAGCGAGCCCTACTTGTTAGGACCCGAGTGGGAGCCCCTAGATTAGAGAGCACGAATAGAGCGTTGGTTTTATTTGCAGCCCTATTTGCTGTAAATTTTACCCTTAAAAGCATTATATTGCAATCATATCAAACTTTTATTAGAGTTATTTGCCCAGTTTTATTGTTAGCCTCTTGGCTAAGTGTTTGCTTAGTCTAGGTTTACCATTAGAAATCCCCTTAGACTAGTTTATCCCTTATCTGTGCTTTTCCCTTTCACCTTTTGTGCTTTTGAATTCAGCGGTTATTTCCCTTTTTAGAGCAGCAGAAAGATGGTTGACACCAGGAACTCAGCAGGCCGTAGTCAGGTGAATTAGGATCCGGGGAATTGCGCCACCAACCAGCCAGCTTAGGCTGCCCCAATGGGTTTAGATCCAGCGCTCAGTTAGTTTTTGGCAGCCTAGACGCAGATGATGCACACCATGATGCAACGGCAGAACCAGAAGACAGTTGCACCTTAGGACGCTTGTCAGTAGTCCAGATTCATAAAGTTTATGAGGACAAAACTGCCCACCTACTCCCGGTCTTCAGAGCCCTTGGAGGCGCACGATTGGATTCGTTTAGTTGAGAAGAAACTAAACTTAGCACAGTGCATAGATCGAGAGAAGGTGCTATATGCCGCGCACCAGCTAGAGGGAGCTGCCGCAGAGTGGTGGGAGAATTATTGCACCGCTCATGAGGACCAGGACAACATCTCTTGGGCAGACTTCACCGCCGCATTTTCGTCATGCCCGCATCTTGGATGGAGTGATCGAGATGAAGTAGTAATTTATGAACTGTAGCACAGGAACATATCGGTGAGCGAGTATCACCCAATTAGCTCACTATGCATCAGCAGACGTAACCACAGACAATGCCCGCCAGAAAAGGTTCAAGAAGGGATTGAACACAGGATTGAAGGTACAAGTAGTGGGCAATGATTATGCCAGCTTTTAGAATATGGTGGATAAGTCTATGCTTATTGAGGAGAGTCACCGCGATCTTGAGGAGTCTCACAAGAGAAGGATGATGTAGTAAGGATCTCAGATGCATCAGGCTCAGAAAGCTCATTTCGGCACATATCAGCCTGCTTGGGTGCTACAGCAGCCAGTTTCAAGACATCGGCCCTAGTGCCACGCTAGTTTCAGTCAAGACATCGTCCTAGTGGATCAGGTAGACAGTAGTAGAGGAGTGCTAACCCAGCAGCTTTCGTCACTTGCTACAAGTGTCACGAGTCGGGACACTATGCTAGCAAGTGCCCCTAGAGGCAAGCTTCGACGCCAGTCCACTTCAATCCGGGAGCCACACCAGATCGGACTCCTACCTCGGGAGCAGGACGTGGAGCACCCCAGGCGTTAGGCCAGGCCAGTAGAGCACCGCCATTAGTTGTGCGAGGTCAGGTGAACCATGTCACCGCAGAGGAGGTCCAAGTAGCGCCATAAGTTGTGATTGGTAAGTTTCTAGTCAACTCAGTTTCTGCAACAGTTTTGTTCAATTCTGGAGCTTCACATTCATTTGTTTATCAGAGTTTCACTTTAAAGTAACAGTTGAAAAACTGTTGTTTTTGGATCTGTTCTTTTGATTTAATTCCCGGGCTTCGAGTTGAGTACGAATCTAGGCTGTCCAAGAGGATAGCCATTCAAGCAGTGGAGTTTGTCGCTGACCTTATCCCACTAGATATCCAGTCTTTGGATGTGATTTTGGGAATGGATTGGCTTAAAAAACACCAAGCAGTATTGGATTATGGAAGCAGAGCGATAATCTTGACCAGTCCAGGTGGAAGAAAAGCAAAGTTTATAGCCAGCATGAGTGAGCCAGAGAAGGTCATGGTTTGCTAGAGCAAAGCGATCATGTTAGAAGATGATAGTATCCCGTTGTATTCTCAGATGATCTTCCCGGAATACCACCAGAGCGAGAGGGCGAGTTTTTGATTGAGCTAGTACCCGAAATTTCTCCGATATCCAAGAGACCATATCGGATGCCTGCTAATGAGTTAGTGGAATTAAAGAAGCAAATTCAGGAGCATGTGGATAAAGGCTATGTCAGATCGAGTTCATCCTCGTGGGGAGCATCAGTGTTGTTTGTCAAGAAGAAGGATGGTAGTCAGCGCATATTTGTGGACTTCCGATACTTAATGAGGTCACCATCAAGAATAACTATCTTTTGCCCAGAATCGATGATTTGTTCAATCAGCTGAAAGGAGCAAGAGTATTATCTAAGGTTGATCTGAGATCAGGATACCATCAAATGAGGATTCGATAGGAGGATATACCTGAGATAGCTTTCTCAACTTGTTATAGTTTGTACGAGTTCACAGTGATGTCCTTTGCTTTGACCAATGCTCTAGCTTATTTCATATATCTTATGAATAAGGTGTTCATGAAATATTTGGACAAGTTCATCGTTGTGTTCATTGATGATATTCTGATTTACTCCAATGATGAGAAAGAACATGAGAAGCACTTGAGAATAGTGTTGTAGAAACTAAGAGAGCATCAGTTGTATGACAAGTTCAGCAAGTGTGAGTTTTGGATGAAGGAAGTAACTTTCTTAGGCCATGTCATGTCTGCAGAGGGAGTCACAGTTGACCCAAGAAAGTAAAGGGTGTGCTAGATTAGAAGTCACCTTTATCAGTGATGCAGGTCAGGAGTTTTCTTGGTATGGCAGGGTACTATCGCTACTTCATTGAAGGATTCTCCTGTGAGATCCCTTACATAATTGCTTAAGAAGGAAAAGAAATTTATGTAGACGCTAGAATGCAAGAAGAGTTTCAGAAGCTAAAGAAGTGTTTGACCATATCCCTAGTGCTGGTGTTGCCGGATATAAACAAGGATTTTGAGATTTATTGCGATGCTTCCCACAAAGGTCTGGGATGCGTATTAATGCAAGACAAGAGAGTGGTAGCTTATCCTTTGCGTTAGTTTAGACCACACGAGAAATATCCCATGCATGATTTGGAGCTAGCAACTGTAGTGCATGCTTTAAAATTTTGGTATCATTATCTCATGGGTAATCGATGTGAGATTTACACAGACCACAAGAGTTTGAAATATATCTTTACCTAGGATGAGGTTAATCTCAAGCAAAGGAGATGGTTGGAGCTAATAAAGGATTACAATGTTAGAATACATTATCACCAGGAAAGGCCAATATAGTGGTAGATGTTTTGAGCAGAAAAATTTATTGCAATACAGTGATGGTCCAGAAAAGTAAGCCAGCATTGCATGAGGAATTCCATAAGCTTAGCTTAGAATTGGTCGAGGAAGGAATTGCATCCAACTTTGGATGGTCAGATTTGTCAAGCTCAGGTAGAGGATGAAGAATTCTAGTAGATCAGGGTCAACATGAGTAAAGGAAAAGCGTCAGATTTTTAGAGGATGACAAAGGAACCTTGTGGTTCAAGCAGCGATTGTGTGTGCCAAATAAGGAGTTAAAGGAGTTGCTACTCAAGAAAGCTCATAAGTCTTTGTATTTGATTCACCCGGGCAGTACCAAGATATTAAGGATAAATATTGGTGGCCAAGCAAGCGTGAGAAAGCAGAGTATGTTGCACTATGTGATGTGTGTCATAGGATAAAAGCTGAGCATCAGAGTCCAGTAGGTTTGCTACAACCGTTAAAATTCTCGAATGGAAGTGCGAAGAGATTGGTATGAATTTTATGACAGGATTGCCCAAGACCAAAGATGGGTATAATTCAATCTAGATAGTTGTGGATCATTTGACAAAGGTTGCTTATTTTATTCTACTCAAAACAACCTACGCGGGTGATAAATTCGCAGAGTTGTATAAGTCGAGAATTGTGAGTCTCCATGGAGTACCAAAAAAAATAGTGTTAGATCATGGATCGCAGTTTACTTCGCAATTTTGGGGTAGTTTTCATGAAGCTATAGGAACTCAATTGAATTTTAGTACAACATATCACCCCCAAACTGATAGATAGACTAAGCGTGTGAATTAGATTCTCGAGGACATGTTGAGAGCTTGTGTGCTAGATCATGGAGCCAAGTGGGCAGTTGTTTACTTTTTGCAGAGTTCTCTTACAACAATAGTTACTAGGCCGGTTTGCAAATGTCATCATTTGAAGCCCTGTATGGCAGGAAGTGTAGGACCTCTCTCAATTGGAAAGAGACGGGGGAAGGCCAAGTGTTTGGGCTAGATTGCCTAAAAGAAGCTGAGGAAAAAGTTTGATTAATACAGGACAGACTAAGGACTACCCAGGCCCAGCAGAAGAGTTATGCGGACACTCATCATCGAGAGTTGAGTTTCGAGCCAGATGATTATGTGTATCTAAGGATCACACCATTTAAGGGTATCAAGAGGTTTTAGATAAAAGGGAAGTTTGCGCCAAGGTATGTTAGGATGTTCAAGGTCATAAAGCGCATGGGAAAAGTTGCTTATCAGTTGGAGCTGCATGCGTCCTTAGTGGGATACATGAAGTTTTTTATGTGTCCTAGTTAAAGAAGTGTCTACATGTGCCAAAGGAAGTGTGCCAGTTGAAGCCATCAATCTTCAAGAGGATCTGTCGTACAAGGAACATCCTGTCAGGATCTTGGGAGTGTGAGCCGAGATCTCGGGGTCGAGATCCCGTTTAAGGGGGAGGGGTTTGTAATATCCTATTTTTCAGAGCCTTTTTGAAGCTTTTAAAATAAAATTCATTGATTAGATTTTTCTAGAATTAATTAAAGCTTAAAATGAATTTTTATTAATTAAAAGGATTTAATATAATTAAAATATACATTAGCATGTGTTGAAAATATTTTATTTGGGTTCCTTGTGTCTCAATGAATTTTTGAGAATTTTTTGGGTTTAGTTTCCATTTTCTAGAGCTACTTTTATTTTATTTGGATTTCTAAAAAAGAAAAATCTCAAAAACCTGTAAACAGTACCGGACTAGCACATTCCTATTCACCTGGCCCAATTTCGTGTGCAGCCGCCTGATCTTTCCCCCTATCACGCGTCGGCCATTCGGTCGCCCTGCAAGCCACCCGCTGGATCTTCCCCTTGAGCCACGCGTCAGTCATCTGGAGTGCCCCGCACTGTGCAACCGTGCGTTCTCGCTCACCTATCCGATCCGTACTCCAACCACGCGTCGTGCATCCGCACCACTTGGCACAGTTCACCATTGTCTCCGCGTGGGACTCCGCCGGCGCCATCCGCTCCGTGCACGCCTCGGCGTGCATGTCCAACTTGGACTCCTCTTCGTCTCTATCGGACTCCGGAGCGACGACTCCTAGTCCCTCTGTGTAAATCACACTATTCCAAGAAAAGCTAGTGCACACAGGGTCAACAATAATGTATATCATGCAAAATAATCCCACTTTATTAATATGGCAAAGGTACGACCTTAAGGCCAAGGTTTACAAATAAAGGCTCATGGCCAACAAAAATAAAGTAGCGGAAGAATAAAGCGTAGAGGTACAGCCCATCCTACCTGCCCACAGGCGAATGACTGTAAGACGCGACCTAGTCGTCACCATCCTCACTGAAGTCGCTGACATCAAACTCTGACAACAGATTTTAGCAAGGTGAGTACATAAAGTACTCCCAATGTAAGTACATAAAGTACTTACACAAGTTACACCAGAAGTTTTTAACAGAGTGAATGCATGCATAGGGATAACAAAGGAAGGCTTAATAAGTTTATTTGTGCGAAAAAACAGCACTGAATTTAAATACAATAGCATAAGTGCAAAAGCTGAATTTTTAATACATCATATGAAACAATATTTTAACCAAAGTATTGTCGTTAGTGTAGGCTCCGACGTACACTAACCTAACCACGGGCATCCCACCCGGACCATTATCAAAACCACTGTTGTTTGTCTGAAAACCAAGTTTTATAAAAACCAAGTCTAATCTGTGAAGACTCTACTCAGCATGTCCATGACCGTGGACACGGCTATCCAGATAGTTTGTTACTCTGCAGAGGTGTACAACTTTACCCACAAAACACGATCATCCCATATTGCCACTAGATTAACACACTTCCTTTGGTGTGCGGCGAGGAGATCATGACAAGGCTGTTACAATGATCCATAGCCAAAACAGTCACGCCGCCACTAAAGTTTCACCATAACTTGAATCCACGAGTTGGAGCCCCTTCTTGAGCCATGTGAGACTTCTCGCGGCCTACGCCACGCTCACATTCAGCCTATAGCGATACCGTATTTGGAACTTCACAAATTATTTAGCCAGGTCCGTCCCATACAAGACTTGTGGTAGTACGAAGTGACTTCGTAAAATGAAACACAGAAACAGTCCTTAATCCGACTTAGGCTCAACCACATACCCACATGCACGACAATCAACCAGGTGTCACCAAACACGAGGCATGCCGGCACCCACCACCTAACCAATAGCCTAAGTCCAAACCATAATTTTCTATTTTCATTTTAAAACAATTTTCATAAACCATCCTTGACTCACTGAAGTGAAGAATTCATTTTCAAATCATCATTTTATGTGAAACAATTGGTCCCACTTGAATTATTCTAAGCTAGGCTAAGCAATTCTATAAAATTTCCAGCCAATACTATTGTACTAGCTAGGTTTTTCATCTAAG
This sequence comes from Melocanna baccifera, assembly GCA_036346265.1. NCBI lineage: Eukaryota > Viridiplantae > Streptophyta > Magnoliopsida > Poales > Poaceae > Melocanna > Melocanna baccifera. The sequence continues at coordinate 8,220,088 of CM070699.1, read as the reverse complement.
GTGACAAGGCATGTAAGTCCGAGATCAAAATTGGCTATAATCAAAGGAGTATGGGCATAACTAAACTTTAAAACATCTGTAAACTATACTTGATTAAAGATATGCATGCATATACAGTAAAACAACATAATTAAATTTGAAATAATAGGGTCAACATGATCAAGGGTGTAACTTGCCTTGCTCGAAGTCCTGCTGCGAATTACCGAAGTCGTACTCTCCCGAATTGTCGTAATCTAAACGCGAAGAACCACAACAAAAGAAATTCAAACAAAATCCAAATAAAATCCAAATACACTCCAAAATTGTAATATATATATACTGGAAGATAGTATTTGAATTTTTGGATGTGAACTAAAATTTTTGAAAGGAATTGAGGCTTTAAAAAGAACTAGGAATTATAATTTAATTTGAAATTTTGGGGTTACCAAATAGTATTGAAAACAAAATTTGAATAATATTCAAAAATTCAAAATAAGGCCAGAAATGGAAATTTCATGATTTTAGAAAAAATTTAGAAATTTGAATGGGTCAATTTGGAGTTAAAATGAAGAAGTTATGGCCTTCTAAAGTTTAAATACAAAGAAAAAGAAAAAGGCTATTTTTGGATTTATTTTTAAACCAAAAAGGCCGTCAGCGAGCATTTATTTTCCTGAAGGAAAATAAGATAATGACGTCAGCACCATAATTGATTTTCAGCCGAAATAATTTTGTTCAAAAAAACAGCTTTATGACGTCAGCATGACGTCAGCCCTGGGGTTTTAAAAATCAGGTGAGAAGCTGACATGTGGGGCCGGTTTGTGGTGGACCGAGTCCATAGATCAGACGCAGCTGACGTGGCATGCGGTTGTCGGAACGCGCGCGTAGCGCTAGCGTGGCACGTGTGGCGTACGTGGCCACCACTTATGCGCCACGTGGCGGTGTCGGCCAGAGGAGGCGCTCGGGCGTGCGGGCTCACCGGCGCTCCGGCGAGCGGCGGCGCCGGCCGATGGTTCCAAGAGTGAGAGGGGAGCGAGGGGATCTCGAGAGTTCTGTCTGGGAAGATTGGGGGTGGCTGGAGGGGACTGTCGACGGTGAGGTGCGGCGGCGGAAGGAGGAGATCGACGGCGAGGAGCTCCGGTGACGTAGACGCTCGGGGAAGAGGTGGAGGAGGTGTGTTGTGCATCCCTGATGCTTGGAGAGGTGGCGGCGTGGAGTGAGGCGGTCCGAGGAGCCGAGAATTGCTCACCGGAGTCCTAACAGTGAAGGGGGAGGTGGCCGTACGGTGCGACGATGCTACGGGTGCGATCGAGTGGAATTGAGAGAGGGGAAAGGGTGGCGTGGTGAGGGGGTGCCCGGCAAGGGTTTAAATAGCAGAGGAGAGGAGTAACAGATGCCCAATTTCTCGCCGGACTTGAAGTGGCCCCGAGCACTAATTGGCGTAATGGCGAGGTCAAGGAGAGGGGTAACGGGTGGCTCTGGTGCGGTAGAACATAGGGAGGAAATGCGCATTTGCATGGGCGGTGATGGCGGAAGAAACCAAAGCTTGAAAGCTTCGGTTTCCAAGTTTTAATGGCGGCGGCGGCATTTCGGGAGGAAGGAGAGGGCGGGGAGGAAGACGACTGGCAGGCGGGTCCCGCGAGTCAGCGAGAGGGGAGAAGGGAGGAGAAAAGGGGCGGCGGTCTGGATCCTTGACACGCGGCGCACAAGGCTGACCTGGGCCGTTAGATGACACGCGAAGGGGTAAGTGAGTGTCAATGGCCGAGATTCCAACCGGCAACTGGGATTAAATCTGAGCCGTTGGGATTTCGGACGAAGGGTTAAGTGGTGTTATGTGGCAGGGATTCGATCTGGCAATAGCGGGCGGCTTTGATCAAAACATGTGTCGACCTGAGGGATGGTGGGGGCGGTGAAGCGGTAAGTGGAAGGGTCGGCTGGGATTAAATCTGGCAGCGGGAAGTTTGCCCGATGGGCGACAAGTGGCGGCCAAAGAGGTAAGTTGGAGCGGGCGGTGAGGATTAGAACCAGCGGCGGGAGCGGCTCCGATGCGCGACACGCGTCAGCCGAGGAGAGAGGGAAGGCGGGAGAGGCTGTGGACGACGGCGATTGAAGCGGTGGCGGAGGGATTAAATCCGGAGCGTCCACGTGTCAGCCCGAGGAGGTTTTCCGATTTTAAATCTTTTAATACATTTCCAGAAATGCTAAAGGCTTTTAAAATACTCAGAAAAATATCAAATAAATTTTAAAATTTCAGAAAAATTCAGGGAATCATCTGGAATGATTTTTGAGATAATAAAAATATTTTCAAACCATTTTGGTAATTAGATTTTGCAGAAACACAATTTAACTTTAAAAGGGAGTTTTTTTAAATTTCTAGAAAATCCTAAAAATTTTTATAAAAACAGGAATGACTTAGGAAAATGAAATAAACTTATTTTTGACTTTGCAAAATGAAATAAATTTATTTTGGCTTTTATAAAATGAGAATGTTAATTTTTTTTTCTCACTTGAAGGCTTGAAATAAAATTCAGAAAAATTCAATAAACTTCAGAAATTCAATTAATTAAATTGGTTTGGTTTTTATACTAGTACCCTTTATTTAATAATGCATATACTTTTCTTTTAAATTATTTTCACAACAATAGCCTCTTTTTGAAAAAGAATTTCTGTAAATAAATTTTTACAGACTTAAGAAAGCAAAAGCAACTGTTTTAATTAAAAATTAAATCAAATATTTTTTTTGAAATAAACAGCTGGGCTGTTACTGTCTTCGAGCCGGTTTCCCTTTGCCTTCGTGCATAAATGACATGCACTGCCTCCGTCTTTTGCTTCCCAGAGCTGCCGCCGAGCGTCACCGTGAGATTCGCCACTCTTGTTGCTCATGCATGTCCACCGGAGTGTGCCGAAGTTCGTCGTCTGATCGTGACTTTGAAACCGGACGTTTGCGCCTCATTCCCATGACCCTTCGCCATCGTACGTCGCCGTCGGTGAGTCCCAGTCGTCGTCCGGTAGAGTTTAAAACTATTCGAATAGCCATGTCCTTGGTTGTGGACAATACTCGGTGATTTCACACGTGGGGTAGAGTTTTCATAAAAATTTGGTTAGTTATCGTTGGAAAGTGAATAGTTAGTTCTGTCGAGACCGGATTTTTGAATCCGAACCGTCTGTGTATTACCACACTAGTCTCAGATCAAAGTTAGTGTGGACAGTTAAACAGTGATAATTACATAACCAACAACGCTTTATTACAATAATAGAGAGTTAAGCCTTATGACCACTTTATTACAACTAAGGTTACAAAACCTCTCAAACAAAAACACAACAAAAGCAAAAATAAACTTTGATGATTGCCCATCAATACACCACAAGCAATTGATTGGGGAAGCGCAACCTAATACTCTGGAAATCCTTCATCGAATCCACACGCGAAGTAGTCGTAATCCCCTTCTTGGGCTTGATAATCCTCTGTGAGTTATTTTTGAGTGTACCATGTGAGTACACAAAATACTCTATAAGTCTTGGAAAAAATACAGTAGATGCAGGGCTTAACAAAGGAAGGTTAATATGATTCTTTTACACAAAGCGATATTTTATTTTAAATACAATTATATATTTTTGTAAGCATCAATTTAACAAACTAATTGTAATAACTGAAACTAGATAAATTTTTTAATGAAGGTTTCAACCACCAACACTAGTACACAGGCTCTAACCACCAAGGTTTAAGATTATGGGTTCCATCCATTGGCTCCATCTGTCAGTACACACTCCCGAGAGTTCCATCCACTCCCAAGTTCCTAAAATCTTTACTTTGGAACCAAAAACCAAAGATCTATCATGTAAAAGAGCACCTTGCTCGCTCATGACCGTGGGTATGGCTATTCAAATACTTTTACACTATGCAGATGTTGTAGAACTTTACCCGCAAGAGATAAGTTATCTTAATAGCCAACATGCTTCCTTAGGCATCAGACTCAGATAATTTATCACAAAGCCTTTACCTCACTCCAGTCTAACTAGACACCAACCGCTGTGGTTTCACCACTGAAGGGTTAAATCCACCACAGTCATAAGCCCCCTCTTGTGCCGTATGAGTATAGTATATTCCTATGCCTCACTGTGAGTAAACCAGTACACCCTAGTACTCACTTACCACTAGTGATATCTGAACTAAACCTTTGTAAGTTATTCAGCTAGGTCATACTCATATAGACTTGTGGTTGTACGGTAGTGCTCAGTTTGGATAATCACAAGCGTCGGTCCTTCATTGACTAGGGCGGAACATTCGCAATACAAGTTCTTGTGCTAAATCTACACCAATTCAATCTTATCATCCGCCCAAGTCAAAAATCAATTTCACCATTTTAATTTATTTTATAAACCAATGGTAACACCTATTGCTAAACACTTGGTAAAAATAATTGTTTAGAAATTTGATAACAATATTCCCACCCATAACGTTTTAGTGACCGATTACCTTGCCTAAGCAATTACTACCGTTATAAAATTAACAAATAGCATAATAATCTCAATACTAAGACAAGAAAAATCTAGGGTGACAAAGGTACATGGTAATCAACGTCAAAGGAGGGTATAACAATTATTGGATTAACTAATAACCATACGACAGAAGTTATCATTTTATGTAACATAGCAATGCATCTAAATTTAAAATAATAAAATAATTTTAGTAAACATAAGTACAAGATGATCAAAGGAGACTTGCCTTCTTGTACACTATCATGACCTTCGGGCTGCTACTCGGAAAAGCCTTTAGTGACGTCGGGTTCTTAGCGCGAAACAACCAAACAAACAAACAAAAATAAATAAATAAAATCACAAATATACAAAATATATAATGGAAGGAAGATATTGAATTTATATGAATTTAAGAAAAATAATCAACGGATTTAGAGTTCGTATGAAGGAGAACGAGCGATTCAAAAATTATTGGAAGAGAAAATCCTGAAAGAAAGAAAAATCAGGAATATTCTGAAGAATATTCCTATGTGAACAGTAACAGAGTAGTGTTTTGGCCGTGGCGCCCGTGTGAAAAGACTCGAGAGGTGAAGACAACTAGCAAAATAGGTTGCTTGTGGCTCGAGGAACATGTAGGAAGTGGCGGCACGTCAAACGGAGCACGATATCGACGTGGACGACAACAATGGCATAGGGTTGGAGAGAGATAATTTTTGGGCATGGAACATGGAGAAGTAGGGTGAGCATGGGCTAGAATGTGGCGAGGTAAATCTAGAAAAATTATCGGCTAAGCTAAAAACTCACCGGAGGCGATGCAATCATCGTTTGAATAACAACAGTATAGAAAAAGAAAAAACTTAATATCTCGGCGCTCGGTGGAGCGAATTGAAAACCATCTGACCGGTTACTACCTGGGATGGTTTGACACATTTTGACGTGGAAAGATTTTTGAAAGCATCACGGGATAGATGGGGACGCGAAGACCATTGGCGGCTATGGCTAGATGCTAGAGGCAAAAATTTGTGGAAGGGTTTTGGAGGAACAGAGGGGAACACGGCGTAGAATGCATCGAGATGAACTCAACGATGTAGATGGCTCGGCCAACGGATTAGCGGAATGCAGTGGAGAAGCCTTTAGGTAACCGATGGGCTGACATCGGCGTTCTAGACCAACGGAGAGGAGATAGAAGGTGAGGTCTGTGGCAAAACAAAGAGGAGAACATGGGGAATATGATGCTCACCTTGGTGGTGATCGAACACGCGTGGTTGGCCGGTGGCGAGGGGAGAAATGGTGACGCAATTTGGCCCACGGTGGCAATATGCTCTAGCGAAGGCAAAGGGAGCGCCGCGTACAACGCATGAAGACGAAGCCGATGATGTGGTCAAAAGTCATAGAACTTCACTGTAGGTGACGCAATAATTCAAGGAATAGTGTTTGAACGGAGAAACAAAAATGTGGATTGCGATCAACAGAAAGGGAGTGGGGACTTGAGATTTTCAGGGATGGATGAGTGAGAGAAGGGGCATACGGTGCTCCCTTTTATAGGGGCTGAGGAGGACGGAAGAGGGAGATCAAGTAACCATGTCAAATCAAGATAAATGTTAATTTTTGTGTAAATACACATGTATGAGGGGGGAAATGGTCGGGAATGGAGGAGTCCTGACAAGAGAAGTTGAATGCACTTGATTGCACGAAAAACCATTGAGAAAATCAATAGTTTTGAAAGCTTGAAGAAATGGTAGAAAACGTTCATGGTGGCTGCGCACGGACGCGTAACATTTTGGATGGAGGAAGAAGAAAGGTAGGAGAGAGAAAAGAGAGAAGAGAAAAAAAGAAAAAGAAGAAAAAATTTGAAAAAAAACTCAAAAAACATCTATAAAAACCCTTGAAATCTGAAAAGACCAAATATAATAATTTTGGATTTAATTAAAGTTTATTTTAATTTTAAAAATATTTTTTTTCTAGCTTTAAATTAATAAAATAAATTATAAATAAAACCTAAAAATTGTAAAAAAAATCATAGGGGTTTCTAAAGCTATTTTAGACTTATAAAAATATTTTTAACTAACATTTAGATATTTTCTATATAAAATATTTTTTTAAAGAAAGGATTTTTTTTAAAGATAGCAAATTTTGGGATATTACAAGTTCACTGTTAGTTTAGCTTATGAATAGGATGTTCACAAGTGGTTTATTCAATTTTATTGATTATTTATTGATTAATATTTTTTCTTAAAGTTTACTTTCAATCTATTTACAATATTTACTTTAAAATATTACTTTCTACAAATTAACCTTTCATCCATCCATTGGTAAGGCTTGCATATTATATTGCATTCATTTGTTATGAATGACTTGCTTAGTACAAATATACTCACAGTTTTATGCCCAGTATTGCTCAGTTGAGGAGGAGGAGCTATACCAGCAGGAGGTACCAGAGGGAGGATACTTCAGCTACTTCACGGATTAGACCTTCGCTTCCCAGTCGATTGCCTGTGGGCATGTCGAATGGCTTCTACGCTTATTTCAGTTTTCCACTACTAGATTTTCAGCCCTTCAAACTATTAACTATAAGTTTGGTCATAAGATTGTACTCTGATAATTTTTAATATTGAGTTTTTTCTTTATTTTATCGTGTATATGGTCGATATTTTATCTATGTTACACTGTGTGCAAATAGCGTGATACTAGACTAGTGCAGTATACATAGAGAGTTTGGATTTGCATATTCAGGTCTCAACATAAATAAACGTAAATGAGTCAGATGGCCAAGGTCTTACATCATAGGCCGGGGAGGCCAAATATGAATAAAGTCTTATAGTGGAAAAGACTTATAGCAGGGGATACCCTTAGGATACACCTACAGGAAATTGATTGGGGTACGTGGCCTAGTACTCAACGTCGTCTTCTACCTTCGATAGATGGTGACAATTATTCACCGGTAGATCATTCCTTAAGCATTGAAATCATATAGTTGAGCAAAAATGGGAACAAAAATACTAAGCAAGTCCTTATATCAGAATGCAAGTGTATTTGTATATATCTACATGTAAGGCTTAGCCATAGGAGGATCTTATGTTTCTTTTAGCATAAAGCCAATTTGTCAAATGTCACACTATAGCTAGTTTTCTAACCTATTACTTAGCCAAATAACTAAAACCAAATTTCTAGTTTCAATTAGGATCGTGAGAATACCATATCCATTCCATAACCTTATTCCATATACATTTCCATACTAGAATACCATATCCATTTCCATACCAAGATACCATATGCATTTCCATACCAGAATATCATGTCCATTTCCATACTAGAATACCATATCCATAACCATACCAAGATACAATATCCATAACCACCATTATTTAGTAACCATTTTATGAAAACTATACATGTGTGGCATTTCTATACTTTGTCCATGTCTGGCGCCACCGCTATTCGAATAGATTTTAATACTCCACAGAAGTTGTACAACTTTACTCATAAGATATTATTAACTTATAATGATGAACATTACATGCTTCTATAGGTGTGTGACTGAGAAAATTATAACATAGCTTTTACAATGCTTAGTTCTGATGCCTTCCCCTACTCCAGAGTTGTAACCTCTTAGCGCTGAGGGACCACCATTATAAGGAAGTTACTTGCCCTTCACGTTAAAGAAATTCAAGGGGGGCAGTGACCATTACAGGTCACTCCCAACATAATTACAACAGAAATCCACATATGAAACCACTGCGCAGGAGTCCACACTAAAACTAAGCAAATTAGATGGCCAGATCAATCCCATACTTCACTTATGGTTGGACGATTGGGTGTAGAAAAGAATGGCATAAGATTGGGTTCTTAATCGACTCGAGTGAGACAAACTAACAAACTCATATATCATATGTTACGGCACCGATCTCATTCCAACTACTCACCCGAGTCTCTACCAATTTATAAAACATTCCCTATCTCCAATGGTAACCCACGTTCCATCTCCATTGCTACAAAATATCTCAAGTGTATGTTGGCAATATTTGTGTTGTATTCCATTTTCCACCAATGCATTTCTAAGCATAATCATTGTTTATTAAAGTTTTACAAAGGGTGGGGTATTTAAAATAAGTATCCTAGGTTGACATGGTAATGGTGATATCAACAATCAAGGAAGGAGATAATTTATAACAATTGCATAGTATTGCATAGTATAACTAAGCATCAATATTTAACATAACCTTTAATTGAATAATAATAGTAAGCATGCACTTTGTAATTTAAAAGCAAAGTAATTGTATTTAAAGATTAGGTTCAACATGATCAATTATAAGGATTTACCTTGGTCAAGTGTCATAGTGTAGGGTTTTGTTCGTCATCTATGGGAGTATCCAAAGCATTAAAGTCCATAAATGCACAAGTAACCACATTCAACACTACTTCAAATAAAATTCAAATAGACTCCAAAAATTATGGTTTGGTTTTGTTGGAAAAGTTTTGAATTTAGATAAATTTAGAAACAAAAATCACTAGATTTGGATTTCAAATGTGGAAGTTATGGCCTTTGAAAGTTTGAATCTACTAAAAATTTAGGCAAAAGGTAATCTCTGACAGGTGGGGCTCGGCTGATAATTTTATTTTGGTTTCCTCTTTATTTTCCTTATGGAAAAACTTCAGCATATGATACGGGAGTCCTCGGGTTAGTGACTAGATTCTGGGGAATCGAGTCCATGGAGTGGTGATTTGGCACTAGGGTCCATTGGTTAGTGAAACAAAAGTTAAACCATGACTTTAATTAAATTTTAAGGCATCATGGTGGGATCTACCTATCATAGGTTCATCGGCATTAACAGCACAGTAACTATCAGGTTAACTTTAATCACTATGTGTTGGACCCAGATTTTACAATCCAGAATTCTCTGTGATTCCACCGCACTATTCTTTGGATCAGTAGATAGTGCTCACATATACATTACTGAACATCAAAGTACATATAATGCGGAAGCATAAATATAATAGTAGACTTACTGAGGGGCCGAACAAGTTGAAATCAATAGAATGCAGCAACGAAAATGGAACATATAGGTGGGACCCTCAGGAAACCAACTGGGGTTCGTGACCTAGTTCTTGGCCTTTTCATCTCCTTCACCGTCATGACTTGATGCATTACAGAAGCACAGTGATTATTTGAGTGAGCAAGGGTGAGCACAAACCACCATGCTCCACAAGCCAATACACAACATGCAAATAAATAACATGCCTGGCTTACCAAGGAAAGGCTTGGGTTGTTTTATTTGCAAAAAATTACTTTTAAAGATACAATACATATAAATTCCCTGGGACCTAGCAGTTTGAACTAAAACATGATATTTGGGTAAAAGAGTGCAATATTAGTAGTAGTACAGATTTCATCTACCGTTACATGTCACCTACATCATATGTAGTTTTTCAGTGCCATATCCACTTGTTATCCCAACTTGGATCGACCGCCTAGGGCAACACAAAGACCAATTTTCATCCCACCCACAAAGTTTTTGAAATAGAACTATATCCATTTAAAGTTCCCAATGTTCATCCATGACCATGGGTACGGCTGTTCGAATAGTTTATACTTTGCAAAGGTTGTACACTTTACCTATAAGATATGATTATCTCACAATGTCGGCCATTACATGCTTCTATAGGTGTACGACTGAGTAATCATAACATGGATATTAGAATGCATCTTCCTAGTAGGGCCATGTCCGCTGAGGTTTCACTCCCTTAGGGGTATGACCACCCTTCCAGAAGCTCCCTCTTGCGCCGTCACGTCAGAGGATGTAATGCTCTAGTCCTCGCTTAGGTTTATGAAAATTTTAGCGGAATCGCGGAGTTTCTCAGTTTTTCGGTGAATCGCGGGAGGCGGGAATAAAATTGTAGAATTGTACAAAGTGAAAATATAAATTAATTAATTAAAAACCAAGAGTTTGGGCTGCCTAGAGGGGGGCCTAGCCACTTTGGGCCAGCCAGCCCAAAAGGGGCCCAAGTCACCCCCTTTTTCTCGCCCCAAACCCTAGCTGATTCCACTCCCACCCCTTTGGCCGCCCCCTTGCCCCACACGCCCCTCCCTGCCCTCTCTCTCTCTCCCCATGGCTTCCATGGCTGAAAAGAAAGGAAGAAAGAGAAGAAGGTAGAAGAAGAAGAGAGGAAGAAGGGAAGGAGAGGAAGGGGAAAAGGCAGAAGGAAAAATGGGTGATCTTGTGGGATCACCTAGGTAATTTTCTCCACCTCACTTTTCCTTGTTTTATATGTGATTAGGGTTCATGGCGTGGGATTAGTAGGGTTCTAGCAGGGTAATTGGCCGATTAGCATTATTCTGTTGTCTACGCGTAGATTGATTCGTGTAGCACGACTGTTCGTCTAGATTAGAGCATCAAGATTATTTTTTCTGTGGATCTGGCCAACATGAAAGTTGTAGAGGACGTCGAAACCTAGCTTCTGTATTTTTTAGATTTTTTGGCCATGGGGTTTGGGCGCAGCAGAGTCAGGAACTTTGCTGTGTAGCAGAGGAGTAATCTAAAACTGGTTGCTGTTCAGGTGTAGTTTCATAGCGGTAGATGAATTTTATGATTTTGCTCCCAATAACAAAAGTTGTAAGAAATCATGTAAACTATCTTCTCTAAACAATCATGAATTTTAGAGCATTATACAAAAGGTGGGATTCGTTAGAAGTTTGCTGGCTAGATCGTCAAAACAGAGTCTGTCCATTGTTTTCTGTGATATTTTACACCCTTTTAGCAGCAGATTAAAAATAGGATGCCTACTTAAAAATTGTAGGTTTTTCCTGTAGTTTCCAGAAATATCTCGTTTTCTATGCCTGGCATAGTAGTTTTAAAGATACAAAAAAATAAGCAGCGCTGCTGTAGTCGGCTGGGCGTAGGATCGACAAGCTGAGAGGGTATTGTTGGGTTTTGGCTTAGCGGTATTTTATTTCCTTAAGTTGTAGATACCTTGCTGTAGTCTTGTGCTGAGAGATAATTTTGGATAGGTGGCTTCACTCCTGACCGTGCGTGAGCGCTTCGCTTCATCGGTAGAGGCAAGTAAACGTACTAGATGTGCTACCATTTAACTCGTTAATCATACTATATTCATATTAGATAATTCTCTTAATATGAGATGCTATGCCGTTGTTACATGCTTTCTTTAATGTGGTCTATGTTGTAGCATTTTAAGAATCAATTGTTTATGCTTTTGATGGATTAATTATGGTTATGTGGTATTATTTTTAATGAAATAAATATGGTTGTAGGGTAGTATTCTTTACGAGGATATTGTGATCTAAGTGGTAGTATTCTTAGTGAGTACATTGTGGTCTTAGTGGTAGCATTCTTAATGAATATATTATGGTCTATGTGGTAGTATTTCTTATAAATGGATTAATTATGATCATGGTAAATTGAATGTGGATTATGTGGTATTGTCCTTATTGAATCATATGTGAATTATGTGGTAGTATTCTTGATGAATATATTGCTGATCTTTGTGGTTAAATTCTTGTGAATATTGCTATCATATCATGCATAACATGACGTGTCATTTGCATCGTGGATGTCGCCGCACATAGCCGTGACCGTACCGGTACAGCATTGGATATTGCCGTAATACGATGCACACTCTTACCTTGTTAAGTAAATGTGTAGTGGATCATATGCATTCATATACATTTTCATTGTGGATGGATCATTTGCATAATTATGCAATGTGTTGTGGATGAATTATTTGTATACTTATGCAGCTTCTTAGTTTTTTATGTGGAATTCGCCCATGAGGGTCACTAGTGGTATGAGGAATATGACTGTGGTCGTGGAGTGAGGTTCACCCCCTTGTGGTATGGTAGGGGTTGTGGTTGTGGCATAAAGTATTTTTCTTGTGGTAACTGTTGTAGTGACTGTGGTTATGGAAAATAATATGGTTAGTGAGAAAAATATGTTAATTCTTTACTGATGTTGGTAGTAGTGGTGGTTGCGGTTATGAAGTAGGCCAACGAGACTTAATTATTAATGTTTTATGGTTGTTTGTAGTAATTATGGTTAAGGCTATAAATGCGATTATTGTGGGAAATAACTGTTGATGATTAAACTATTATAGTTTAATTATCTTGTTAAACAGTTTGCTTACTGAGATTTTTATCTCACTCTTGTTTCCCCCCTTCCAGGTGATCCTTGAGCATGCATGGGAAGGGTAGAGCAGCACAACACTATTACACACCATTTCATGATTTATGTTGTAATGAATATGAGAAATCTCTAGTTATTTATCTTTTTTCCTCATTGTTGATCACTTTTAATTAATAATGCTAGACTATGGTTCAGTTTATTTGGTTAAAACTATTAGTGGTTGTTCCTTAATTAATATTTTTCCATTACCTTTATTTCGTTATGCTTCCACTTAGCTTATCATATTTTAGGAGATGTTGCCAGTTTATTACCTTGTAATCTGGCTAGTAGTGGAGTGGTTTAGTGGTATCCCAGGGTAATGTGGGTCCTGGGGTGTTACAAAGTATGTGGCCATCCTCTTCCCACTCGTGGTGACACCGGCGCAACCCACACTAGATCATGCAAATTAGTTAGCCCTGCCTATATTTTGCCAGTTTGTGGTTGTACTACTTTACATTGGGAGGCCATCACAAATTCAGTCCTTAGAGTTATCTAGGCAGTTCTACCACACTCCACACTCTTGCGCATCCACCCAGACAAATAAGCAATTTAGGATTTTTGGAGCATAAAATAGCCATGCTAAAATATACCTGTCATTATCCATCCATAACTGCCCCAAACTTCTTTCTCATGTTTAAAAGTGATGCTTGGGCACTTTTGATGCCCCAAAGTATCTAAGCAGTACTAAGCAGAGTGTATAAATGTAGACTTATTTCCAAAAGTTACCATTATAATTTTCCTAGGATGACAAGGCTCGCATGCTCAAAATATTCCAAAGGAATGTAATATTAACAAATGGAATAATGGGCATGTAACTAGAATCTTAAAACTATCATAGATTTGCATATGAAATAACAACATGCGAGTTGATAAGTTAGATAGAAATAAATTTCATCAAATGTAGGTTCAACAACATCAAAGTATTGACTCACCTTGCAAGGTTTACCGCGGTCTTGAGCTCACTCAAAGCTTTCTCATTTGATGGTCTTGAGATCCTTGTCTTCATCTTTATCTGGATCTTGGACTTGCTAAACAACTGAATTCAAATAGATGCAAATAACTCAAATGGTCCAAATAAATTAAACTTAGTCTTATTGTAATTACACGGGTGATCCGAGACAAGGTTTACTAGGTGCGAGTTATTTTCAAAGTCAGATAAAGTGAGGAATGACAGAGGGAAATCCGCCAAGACAGATGTCAAACAAGGTTCATGATGAGAGGAATATTCACGGGAATATTTCGCTTCGAGTTTAAGGATGGATAGTCATAGCCGACTGTAGAATACCATGTCTCAATCTTTTTATTAGTAACTTCTTTTGTTATTTTTATTTATTAAGGAAATTCCATGAGTTAGGGTGGACCTATGGATTTATGGATTCACAAACCATCGGTATACTCATATTACTCTTCTTAATTCTTATCTCTAGGGAATTCACGGTGTTTTATTATTTGAGTTTTAGTTGTCAAATAAATGAATGATTGATTAAATGATTAGTTCAATAATTTACTAATGCTTGGGATTTATTATTATTTTGAATATCTAATAGCCTAGGAGTCATTTCGTTTTTAATAGACGCACATAGTTATATTTCAGCAAGCTCTTTCATTTAAAGATGATCTTGGAAGGAGATGCCGGTGATATTTACATGCCTTCACTTTAATATATGGTTTAGTTAAGTTTTAATTGATTAAAAATCTATGTATGTGGGTCTAGATTGATATATATATGTATATATATATATATATATGTATATATATATATATATAATTACATTTCAATACCATTATTAATTAGATCTACCATTAAGATTTAATTATTTGTGACTTGTTAATGATAGGGATTATATTTTCATAAAGCCTAGCTTGTTATTTCATAAATTGCACTTCTTTGTACATTGCAAGGGCATTAACCATGAACTACGGCCTCGTACGTCATTTTTAATCTAACTTGCATTCTAAGCTAAGGGTTAGTTGATGTGCTAAGAATCTTTAACACTATTTTCTTTATTTTTAGCTTAATAGTTATTTATGTTAGCTACTATTCAAAAGATCTTTCATAGCATTTGAAATTTAATTTCTACAGTTACACAAAATTCCAATGAGATCCAAAATTCATGGTTTTAGTTTCATTAGATAGATCTTGAATTTAGATGAATTTAGAAATTTGTTTTACTAGATTTAGAGCTGAGATGAATAAGTTATGCCTATTTAAAGTTCTCTGTTTGAATTAAACCAAAAATTACAAAGGGAGAGACATCTCTCACTAATAAGTGGGGCATACGACAGTTAAGTTCGGACTGATCTAACTGAAGGAGTGTGTTTGGGTTGTCCAATCGGTTGATGGATGTTTGGACCACTCGATCAGCCGTCCGATCAACCGATGGACGTTCGAACCACCCGATCAGCCGCACGATCATCCGAATGGCTTTTGGACCGTCCGATCAGTCGATGAAGGTTTGACCCATCTGAGCGGTGAGGGCGTGCAAGCCATCCGATCAATTGGGGGTTGTTCAGACCGTTCGATCGTCTGAAGGAGAATGTTTGGACCATCCGAACGGCCACCTTCATCAACACAGGGCTCACGTCCCTTTTTGACTAGAAACGAAAGGGGCGGCAACTAGGCGTGAGAATTTCAAAAATAGATTGTTCATGCCCGCACGCACCTGTAGCCGAAGCCTCGCAGCCAATGTGGCCGGGGCGATGGTCGGCGGTGACCATGGGTGGCGGCGGAACAGGGGAGGTGGGGTTTCGGTGGTACACAGTACCGAAAGCCAATTTGCCACCATGGGAGCATCTAGGCATGGAGAGAAAGCTACCTTGGGGGTTGGCACGGCTTGAGAGTGGCGGTGGTGGTTCGATGGCGTGTGGCGGCGATGAGCAGAGTAGGTGCACGGTGCTGACGATCTATGGTGTACCCTGCTTCAATCAAGGGGTAGAGAAGACCTCAGTGGGTACTAAGTACACTCCAAGTCTAAGTAATTAGACTCTAACTCATCGAGGAGATGGGGACGATCACGGCCGGAGTTTAGGAGGATGGGATTCTCCGGCGAGCTAGGGGTGGTACTAATGAAATTCGGTGGAGGTGGAGGGAAAGTGGAGTCGTGCGATGCTATCTATGCCTTGGTTCGGTATTTATAGGCCATGTGGGAGCTTGGCGGCATGGGGTGGCTCTGGCGATGGTCATGAGCTGTCCCGGGGTCACTCCAAACCAGCATCAGCGAAAAGATGGCCACAAGGGCGATGAAAAGCAGTGTGTAGGTGATGAAATGGGTGGTCAAGGTGTTGGCAGCGTAGGACGTGGAGCTCACCTCACGAGTGGTCTAACTTCGCATAGGCGCACGACAGGAACTAGGCATGACGATGGTAGGGTGTGGGGTGGGTCATGCTGACGGCTGTGCGACATGGTGCACCGCAGGGTATGGCATCGGTGTGGCTTGGCGATGGAGATGAGAGTGGTGGTGTGGGCGCGCACTGTGGCTGATCTAGGTAGGCATGGCGTGCTGGTCCGAGTGATGTCTCGTCGTCCTTCGGTCGGGCTGCAGGTCAAAAAGAGGAGAGTCTAATGCGACGATGCACTGTGGTGATGCGAGCGACGGATACTGCAGTGTAGATGGCTGATGACAGCGGCATGGGCGTAGGAGCACATTGACGTCCAGCGGTCACAAGGGGGAGGCACGGCAAGGAATACAGGCTGCCATGGTAGGGGCCGATGGGGAGAAGCCCTACCATGGCAGAGCACTGACAAAAGAAAGAGACAACACAGGGTTGGCCTAGCCAGGCCGAAAAGGCCAAATAATTTTTGGGATTGAGTTCACTAAAAGTGAAAGAAAAGAAGGAAGGGAAGAAGGGGAAAAAAAAAAGAAGGGTTCAAGCCTAATTTGAAATCTAGATTTTCGGTTTAGGTTTCTTGGTAATCCAACTTTGGATTTAGATTTGAATTTTCACTTGTTATTTTGAAGAGCTTAGCCTAACTATTAAGTTTTTAGGTAAAGATTCTCTTATTCCCATTTTTGATTAAATTTAGGGCTTTGTGTTGATTGATGGAATTTGGATTTAAAGTTTTAATTTATTGACTTAATTATAAATTTAGGCTTTCATGTTTTTAATTCACATATCATTGCTTCCAGGTTTTCTGCCCTTTCATTGTTAGCACTTGGGAATTATTCCCGGTTGTTAATTTGCATAACTTGAACACCCAGAGATTCCAAATAAAGTTCCAGAAAAATCAAAATAGAAATCCAGAAGAATTTCATATGCCAACAAAATATAGCAAAAGTTTTAAATTCTTCTCATTTTTGAGAATTTTTGAAATTGGGATATTACACTATGGGCCTACCTGTCTTTGAGATAGAATAGGGAAAAGTAGAGGGGCTCATGGTCGAGCTCCTTGCCATGCTTGCCGATGGCAAGGGAGGGGTCGGCGTGCTCGGCCAAGGGACAAAATGGGTTGCACATGCCAAGCTCTAGCTAGTGGAGGCTCCTGGTGAGCTGCACTGTAGCGGTGGCTAGTTGTCGGTGTGCGATGAAGCTGGGCGAAGAGGTGACAACAAAGGCGCAGAGGGGCGAGCATAGCAATGGGGGGGTTCGGTAGGTGTTGGAGATGATGAGCGTGTTTCGACATGTAGGCACCAAATTGAGGGAAGAAAAAGCATGGATTAGAGAGGGATTGATAGCGAAGTTAGAGGGTCGGTTGGCCATGTTTGAAGCTCAACTGAGCAATGGGTGCGGTGACATGGTGGCAAGCTTGGCTTGTTGAGTGCGGTTGGTAAGCTTTTTCCCTTGCTCCTGAGAAATAAAAGGTTGGAACGGGTGAGCACCACCTGACCATGGGTCGGTGTCCTTAATGGTGCGCATTGGGACGTTGGGGCTTACCTCTAGTAGCCTAAATTTGAGAATGGAACCGGTGGCTGAAGTTGGGGGAGAAAGAGGAGTTCGACTGAATTGGTCTTATCTTGGCGAGGAAATAGGATAGAAAGCTAGGGGTTTTGTAGCGTGCAAGCTTGCGTAGGCTAGGCAGTGCTCGAGCATGCCTTAAATAGCGGAGGGGCATTGCATGAGCATGGCGCCATGGGAGCTCGTGAAATTTGGACATTTGTAGTACCCTGTAGCCCCGAAATTCCCGAACTAGCACCGGTTGCGAAATAATTCCAGATCTGGCCCCCTTCGCACCGCACGACTGCAGCTCCGACAGCACGACCGCGAGGAAGCCGACGCGTGTCCGATCATGCGGTACCGGACCGCACGACCGGTGCTGCAGTAGAGTCGTGCAGTCCGGTACCGCACGTTTACACTGTTCACCGGTCATGCGGTACCGGTCCGCACGACCGAGCTGGCACCGCGCACATCCATGTGCTGATGTGTATGAAATTAATTTATGAAATGAATAAAATTGTATTTATGAAGTTGTATTTAAAAAATATTTACATGTACAGAATTAATATTTGGAATGAATAAAATTTTGGATATGTATAGAATTAATTGTAGATATCGTATTCATTTATATGTATATGTAAAGTTATTTTTTCCTGAGCGTATAGAATTTATATGTATTTGTAAGGTTATATTTAGGCTTCTATATTTAGAATAAAAATAATTTTGGATATATAAAATGATGTTTGAAACATATGAATTTTATGTACATTCCAGTTTACTGCTTGTGTAATTTTGTTGTAACAACTATCTGAAAAAATATTTGGAACATATTGAACACATGAAGTTTGATAGTAATTCTTTCATCTTAATGTAGTTATAAAAATGTGAAAACTGATACATATGATTAATTTTAGAGTTTGATTACTTACTTAAAAGTATATTTAAAACATTTGTAAAAATCATACTTCTGATTTTTTCGTTGTAGGCATTGCAATATAAGTAGGAGTTTGAGAGGTTTTTGCATTCCAATTGAGCTTGAAAAGATATGTGAAAAAATGACTTAGAAGAGTGCAATAATTGGGAGAAAATTTGTCCATCTGGACCAATATGTGAGGATCAAAAGTCATAATTATTCCTACATCAGATTATGAACACATTAAAAGATATGAAAATCAGAAAAGTGCTCAAAATTATGCGAAAGTTTGTGCATTCCAATTGAGCTTCGAAAACTAGCTGAAAAAATGACTTATAAGAGTGCAATAATTCTGAGAAAATTTATCCATATAGATCAATATGTGAGGATGAAAAGTCATAATTATGAATACCTCAGATTATGAGTGCATTAAAATATATGAAAATCAGAAAAGTGCTCAAAACTATGTGAAAGTTTGTGCATTCCAATTGAGCTTCAAAAGTTACCTAAAAAAGTGCCTTAAAAGAGTCCAATAATTCTGAAAACATTTGTCAATATAGACCAATATGTGAGGATGCAAAGTCATAATTATGACTACCTCAGATTATGAGCACATTAAAATATATGAAAATCACAAATCTACTTAAAACTATGAAAAGTTCTGAAATTTTAGCAATTTGTCAAAATGAGAAAAGTACAGATTGATGTCTTTTCATTTAGTTTTTTTTGTACATGTAGATATTGAAGTCCTCATATGGCATATTATTTAATCCGTCTGAACATGCTATTTATATTGCTAAAAGAGATTAAGAAGAATATTGAAATGACAAGATGAACATACGATTAGCGTAGAAACGGCTGGTAAATAAGAACATAAGCGATATTGAGGACATGAAGAATTGAATGCAAAGGTAAACATGAAAATAACATAGCGCACAAAGTTACACGATAGAAAACAAACCGACACACTCCTACGATACATGTGCGCGTTGTTATGCGGACGAAAACAAACACGAACACACACAACCTAATAACCGGGGCCATTCACGGGACGGTAGCGGAACAAGCCCACCTATTGCGTGGACCGGGCCATTTTCCTTCCCGACGACATCCGCATCGAACTCCTCGGTTGCCTCTTTTGCCTTGGCCGCTAGCTCCTCTTCCTTTCGCGTTCTCTTTCGCGAGCCAGTGCTCCTACGCGTGCACGCCGTGATGAGCTTGCGCCTCCGACGATACGCTCGCCTGCTCTTCGTTCCGACGCTCCGCCTCGCGAATCTCGGAGTCCCTTCTATCATTCCACTCGTGGAAGTCGAGAGTCCACTGGTCGTATTGGTGGATCTCTTGGTCAATCCACTTGCGATACCCGCACAGGGGTTCTGGGCACTGCGAGTACAAAAGAAATGTTAGTGCGGACATAAAACGAGAAGTAGTAGGGAGGAACACGCTGTCAGCGGTTCTTACCGGCTGCCGATAGGTGCGTGTGTCCCAACGTCAGTCCGGATAGTCACTGAAGTAGTTTGCGCAACCCCAGTAGCGCATACCCAGGCTAAGCCGCTGCTTCGACTTGACAAACTTACATGGATCTTGACACCAACAGAGGGGAGGCCTCTCCCCCTCTGGCGGGTCTTGCGGCGAACGCGTCGTTGGAACCGCCGGGATAGGGTCGGTGCAACGCGGGATATCTTCTCGGGGAGCCGTCCTCCTCGCACGCACCGCTTCTTGGGCCCGCTCCGCAGCTGCCTTCGCCCGTTCGTCGCGGGCCGCCGCAGCTCTTGCTATGTCGCGAGTCTCCTCCCATTGCTTCTGCATCTTCTCCCATTGTGCCTTCTGCCGCTTGTCCATCTTGAAGGTGTGGGGTTTGGATTCTGTAGTGACTTATCTCCAATCCCTTTCACCTCCTTATGTACGCTCAGGGGTTGGAATGGTATGGATAATTTCGAACCATGAAAAGGTGCCCTGTGAATTAATGAAACAGTGCAGGGTTGGCCCATCTCAACTGTGCACAAAGCAATACCTGTGCTTGTGCCATCACAGTAAAGTAAAGCCGCCCGTCTCATCTTGTCAATGCGTAAAGCGGACACTCTTTCCCCTCACTGCGTAAAGTGCCAAGTCTTGTGTCACATCGCCCAAAGATGACTCGACTCGCCTCGCCTTGTCAATGCGTAAGCGTGACACTCTTTGCCCTCACCGCGTAAAGCGCCAAGTCTTGTGTCACATCGCCCAAAGATGACTCATCTCGCCTCGCCTTGTCACTGCGTAGCGTGCCACTTGTCCCGCCTCGTCTTGATATGTCATCGTCTACCACCGCGTAACGCCGACCTCTCTTTCCCGCAGCGCGTAAAGTCGCGCGCCGATCTGTCTTTGCGCCATTGGTCATGTCGACGCACAAAGCCGCCCCGTCTAGTCTTTGCGATGGGTGACCTCACCCGCTTAGGTGGGCACGCGTAGAAAAAATGAGCAAGCCATAAAATGACATGATGACACCCGCTGAGGGGCCCCGTGACTACCCTACCCTTGTGAACACGTGTCGCCACGCTGCTTTTTTGGTCCCCGGTCCCTACGTAGAGAACTCTTTAAATTGATCAAGCCCCACCCTTCTCCGTCGTGCGTAAACATACCATGTCGGAAGTAGAGGGTCCATCGGATGTGGGTCACCAAGGAAGATCTTCCCTTGGAAAGGAGGGAGAACTTGGTCCACGATCCGCCGATACCAAGCCGCCAGCTCAACCCGCGTGGCGAAAATGCGAACACAATGAGGACGCGTTGTGCAGGTCTTGCATGGCCCAATCGATGGCGAGCGACGTTTCTTCCGCTGCCCACACTCGTGGGTAGAAATTGCTATGATATAATTTTCATTACTACTTATGGTTCATCCTTGGTAATCGTTTTTTCCGCAGATGGCGAAATGCGACTTCTCACGTTGGATCGACCCTCCTAATGAACGGTATATTGCCATCTACGTGACTACAATATGGGAACGAATATTGGAGTTGGAGGAGCGAATCGAGACTCTCAACGAGGAGAACAACGACCTCCACCAACAGATACAACGCGAGAGGGGCAACGAGGAGGTCGTGAACATAGGAAGCTCGTACGATCCCGGATGTTGCTGCGCGAACCCTAGCTGCATATGTGCGTGCCACTACAACGACGCCACCACGCCCGAGGCGCCCCTCAAGAATACTCAATGTGGGTGCCACGAGGTTCTTTTGGCATGTAGGCAACGCGGTGTATGCTTGTACCTTGTATCAGTACGTTTTCTACGATGTGGAGTAGAGAGTGGTTACGTTAGTAGTGTATCGTAATTTATTTGTTGTGTTCGTCGACCTGTCGCTGCGAATAACTGCTAGTGTTTTAATGTCACTGCTAGTGTTCGTAATTTATTTGGATGTAGTGAGGGTTTGAAGAAGCCTTTGGAATCGCATGAAAATGTTATTTGAGTCCTACGAACCCAATGGGGAGGGTCTACTCCAATTGGAATCTATTAAGAAGCATAATGTCCTCAAACTCTGAGAGAATGAACCTGCTGTTAGTAGTAAGTAGATTCTTTCCCGGCTATTGCATGCGAAAAACCGAGATAATAAGCTTATAAAGTTGGGACGAACATGGCGCGTACATTTTTATTACATGCATAGCATATAGCATGATATCGGACTGACCGACCCAACTGCTCTCACGACCTCTCGTGCGGACTGGGTCTATTACATCTTGTCTACTGGGTGTAGCGTGGTTGTTTCCCCTTTTTGTCGCGCCCTGAAGATGGCTCCGCTGCATCCTTCTTCCTGTCACTCTTGCTCTTGAGAGCTGCCTCACGAGCTTGAAGCTCTTCCTCCTGACGCTTGATGGCTGCTTCACGCAGAATCAACTGCTCCTGCCTCCTTTGCAGCCCATCCTCCTTGCCCTTCGCATTTAATTTGGTCCACCCTCACGCGGCGCTCTTGCTCAAGCCGCATCTGTCGTTCCACCTCGCGAGCCTGAGTCATCTTGGCAAAGTATTGTCCTTTGTTTTCCACCTGCACTGGCCGGTTCCGTGGCCATGCCGGCGGCACCCGATCCACCCATTCGATGAACGTGCAAGCCTATGTGTGGCGTGGTAGATGTCATGAATCAAGTTGAGAAACGGTAACGAGAAACAAAGGATTTAGTTGTCGTTGTTACCACAAAGTCGTCATCCAGGTCTGGACACTTGAAGAACCTACGGCCGTAGTTGGATCGTTGTACTGCGTCCGTCGATACGCACAACATCGTCCGGAAGCCGCAATGGCACTTCGGGCGCTCATGCCACTCCGGCACTCCAAATGGCTCGGACCTCCAGGAAGACATTGTTGTGTAGTAGTATTGTGATGTCTTGAGGAGAAGATGTGGTATGGAAGACATAAGTGGCCTTTATGTAGGCTTTTCAGAGACTTTAGTGTCGTAATAAATTCCAGGGTTGGCTTCCAGGTGTCCAGTGTAGCAATAAATGGCTCTATGTAGGCTTTTCAGAGACTATAGTGTCGTAATAAATTCCAGGGTAGGCTTTCAGCTTTCCAGTGTATGGAATTAATTTTACATATCGTAGCCTTTACGCAAAGCAATGCCCAGTCTTGTGCTGTCACTGCGTAAAGCGGGACCGTATCGTCTTGTCACTGCGTAAAGCTCACCTCTTTGCAAAGCTGGCCTCTTTCGTGTTGTCACTACGTGTCAGTTTAATATTCTGTGGCCTCTGTTAGTGAAGCCCCCCACCGAGCCTATAAGAGTGAGGCATTCCTCACCTAGACCCATGCATTGCTCTCCCTCATCTCCTGAATTAGTTGTAGCTTTCTTCCGTGCTCACTCCCCCGAACGCTGAAATGAGTCATCTCAGCACCTCTTCATCGGCACCCACGGTGATTTGCCCACAATGCAACACGGTAGTTAGACGTAAAACCTCACACACCGCTGCGAATCCTGGTCGACACTACTACAAGTGTCCCTATCACTCGGTGAGTACGATTGTTTCGGATTCGGTTAAATCGTGTAGGTATGTTTTAAAATCTTCTTATCATGAAACGCAGAAGCCCTCGCGGTTGCCGATTCGGGTGTGGGAGGATGAATCGGGCACTAGGACGGACATCGCTCGCAAGAGAGAGGTGTCGTGGGGGGTAGCGAACTCGTCGAGATGCGGCATCGTTTCGATAGACTGGAGTGGAAGATAAATGTAATGTTGTGTGCTATTTTCTATCTTGTGTTATGTTCATTCTTATCGTGAATATGTACAGCTGTAGGTTGTTCTCGTCTATGGTCGTAATGTTTTATGCTATGTTGTACCTTCTGTTTGTTGTTATCGTATGTTCTCCTGCTGGGGAGTTAATCTATGTATGTGTAATGCATTGAAGAAGCTGCAGTGTCCATATTGCAATGATGCCGTAATTGTAGGTAAAATAATTTCACAAGCCCTTGACAGTACAAACATAACAATTGCATAAATGATTGCACGGAACCATGCGACGTTACAACATCTTAATTACAAAAACTCATTCCGAATCTTCTCGTCGCCGCCTCCGACGCCGCATGTGGTCCTCTGAGAAGGTGAACCTGGGGGGCGAGTGCAGTACATCGCGAAGGTCATACTGCGAAGCCTGCGACCGATGTTGTCCTGCGTATGGCCCTGTGGGGACTTGTGTTGGATGGGCGAATATGTTGCTCAGCCATTCAGTTGCCGATGGATCTATGTCCTGCTAACAATGTATAGCAGAATTAGATAATGGACAGCAACATTAATAATAAATAGTAATACCACATGGTAATTACCTGGGTAGTCTGGAATGTGTCTGACCCACCGTGAAATTGATGGACCTGTTGCTCCGTATAAACCTGTAATTTTTTTGGCAATGCGATGAGATGGCATTGAAATAGATGTGGTTAGCTTAGTACGTTAGTGCGTAACGGGGTATGAGGCTCTCAAAATGATGATGCCGTAGGAAAATCGCGCATGTACTCCTGCGTTGTGTACCCTTGATAGGTTTGCCCATGCCACCTATCCCGGTCTTCTCTGCTGGACTGCACGCCAGGGGTGAACGGGGGCAACTGCACCTCCGGTTGGTGCGCCGAGTCACGGTCGCTCCCTGGAGTGAGGGACCGTCGGCCTGGAGAGCACGCTGTCTCCTCCGTCGCCCTCCGTGAAGACGATGGCTGTAGCAACGTGCTATCCTGTCGCAAATGCTTGCGAAGAACATGTGGTTACACATACATGGCAATCAAGTGGACGAACAAATAGTTGGCAATTATCCAACCGACGGTCCGAAGCGCGTGGAGGACGATGGCTGTAGCAACGTGCTGTCCTGTCGGAAATGCTGCGAGAATAAGATGTGGTTAGAGATAAATGGCAATCGAGTGGACGAATAAAAAATTGACAATTGTCCAACCGGTGCGGCGCGTGGAGGACGAGCGATCAAGCCGGGCCGATCGCCGATCGCGATGGACGTGGCGGCGATGGCCGTGAGGACGATGGTCGTCTTGATGGTGCTGGTGCATCACGCACTGCGTGACCGTGTCGCATAACAAAGATCGCTCTGTGGCGACCACAACTGAGGGTTCGTATCGCAGACATGGCTTCTTCATAGATATTGCGCATTGAAGTGGTCCAGCGGTCACTTGAATTTGCCCTCCCACGGTTCAGTGCCTGAGCAGACTCGCCGCGATACGATGTAACCGCGCAATCGTAGTGAAACAAAGACCGAGTTAAAACGTAATGCTTCACGTGTTAATTACATATCAATGTCGCATCGCCTCGCCGTTACGTGCCGCCGATGCCGGCTCGACTCGCTCGCATACCCTCGTGTATGACCTCGATCGACGATGTGGCGGTTGCCCGAGAAGCCTACTACGGTGCGTGAAAGGTACCACCGAAGGTATGAAGTATACGTGTCGAGTCGTACTCCGTGTCTCCTCGTAACCATCGTGTCCGCTGGTCACGCCACATGTCCGCCCACGGCCGTATGATCCGGCCTTCGTTGGCTCGGCCTCACCTCGATTGCTCGCAAGTTAATCGAGACATTACACGCTTAGTAGGGGCACAAAGTAATGCATTAATTAAATTTACCGTGTACCGACATACCGGTGGGTCTTTGGGTGCAAGAGGCGCCTGCCAGGTGGGATATGCTTTGTACAGCCGAATCGCCTCATGACTCGGTGGGTTGTATGGCTCGACACACCGCGAGAACACCAACCGACATGTCGTCAACCAAGACATGTGATCCAGCCCGCATCGAGATGATAATCCATGGGGGCCGTGTCCATAATGAACCGTGCGATCCATGGCCACCGGACTATGTCGGCGCGTGGAGAGTCTCGAACATGTTGTGGAACTCCGGTTACACACGCCTCGGTCTCTCCTTGGCCCACCGTAGTGACCATGTGTCCAACGCGCACCCATTGTGGGCCCATCAACGGGGTCATCGCCATCATCAAGGCCGTAGAACTGCGGGACGAACTCATAAGGGTGCACAGCAGGATCGAAGTAAGGCCTACCAACGGGAAAGTGTTCCCACGACCACAACTGAAGAAGGATGTAGCAGACGGCTAGGACCGGCTCGCTGGCCGTACTACGCTGCGAGGCATCGCACAAACCCCGATATGTGGCACTAAGAACTGCTGATCCCGAGCTATATTGTGGCACCTCGGCAGGCCACCCATCGCGCCAATGACTCGCTAGGTGTATGTAGCTCGGTGCACGGAGTCTCCGTGGTGGTAGGGAACAAGACCCACCCGAACGAAATAGCGGTGCGCAACGGCGCGCCCACACCGTGTCCTCATCTGCGTGTCCAGGACATGTCATGAACTGTCGAAGCCATCCATGAGGCACACCAACTACGTTGTTCGGGAGCGGATGACCGAACCGGTGACCCAGATGGACCTTCCAATCTGGGTCCTTTGGGGGTGGTACTACAGCAGCACCATGAATGGGTAAACCTGTAAGCATCGCCACGTCCTGCAGAGTAACCGTCATCTCACCCCACCGGAAGTGGAAGGTATGAGTCTCCGGCCTCCAACGATCAACAAGAGCCGACAAAGAACGCCAAGATCATACCGAACGCATGTCGTATATCCAACATACGTGCAATGGGTAGCAGACCGGTGTACCGAAGTAGTGGGATGTACCGCGAGTCGAGAGGCTAGTGCTCTCGGGGGCTCCTAAGGATGAAGCACGGAGGCCCGTCTCCTGAGGTCCATGACAGGCATCGGTGCCCCTCATCCCAACGGGGGTCTAGCAACTCGTACGCCATCTCCTGCCAACGAAGGAAAACAAGTTAGTCCACATTGTTAATAAAATGTGCAAGCAATGACAACAAAATTAACACCAAACGTAACGACAGGGAAACATACGTGACGTACCAAACATACATAAAATGTGCACACCAATATGACCCACACAACAGGGAAACATATGAAATGTAGCAAAACATACATAAAATACGCACGGTAAAATGTTGCAGGCTAATGTTCGCAACATAGAGACATAGAACCATCAAAGCGTACACATGGAAGCAATAATGAGTATAGCAAAATATTATGCTTGCTACTACGGAGCGTTGCTTGATGATGGCCTGTTTGGGCACTGGCTGAGGGAGTGCCCAATCGTCTTACATAGCCTACACTTCGGACGCCGAACTCGATCCCCACGCTGGCTATCATCCATGTCATTACGGATGCGACGGCTTTGTCGTCTTCCACGACCGACATGCTTCAATGCATCATTAGGCACCCACTTTACCTCCCCTGGCCATAATTCCCTGTAGTGCATGTCTACCCCGTATGAATGAAACTCTGCACTCCAGGTTGCATATAAGTGCTGCATGTCGTAGTACTTTGAGATGTACTGCGTCGACGCCTGCTTCCATACCGCGCATGCAGCGTACACATGCGAGCATGGCTTGTGCAGAAGCTGGGGTTTGTTGCAGGTGCAATATGCTTTTTCATCAATCGTACATACCTGCTTGCGATCCCCTCTAATGTGACCCATGACGTATACCTGCGAGGCGGATCTCGAACTTCTTCCTTAAGCCATCTATGATTTGAGGAATGTGGGAACGACCCTTCTCCATCTTCTTATCCATGTAGGCCTGCATTATCTCAGAGTATTGTTTGTTTTCGTCCATGTGCTTCTTCGCCATCATGGCTCTATTCACAAAGTACCCAACAGTCCGGTTCCAAGTCTCGTCCACAATTGCCGTGATCGGTAGGGATCTGACGCCCTTCAAAACACCGTTGTAAACCTCGGACATATTGGTCGTCATGATTCCATACCTTGCCCCCCCGGTGTCATGTAACAAAGACCACATCTCCAGGTCAGGCGCATTGGATTGAACCCACTGTGTGAACACCCCAACTCTTGTGGAGCCTCCCTCTATGGACCCAGCTTCTGTCTGCACACGCTTGCTAGCCTCCTGATCGAGTTGTCTCCACAAGGTCTCGAACTTCCGCTTCTGGTTCTGCATACATAGCTTCTTAAACATCTTCATTAGGTCCTTGCTACGGAACCTTCTATGGAAGTTCGCTACGAGATGCCTCATGCACCAATGGTTCTTCAGATCATTCCACTAGAAGGGGGCTGCGTCCCATTCTGCATCATTCGCAATGCAGACAACAAGCCTGCATTGCGGTCCGAGATGACACACACTTCGGGGCGATCTTGCACTATGACTTGTTTCACATTTGCAAGGAACCAAAGCCAGCTCTCCGTACTCTCATTCTCCACAATTGCAAATGCCACTGGGAGTAACTGGTCATTTGCATCAGCTGCAACTGCGGTAAGGATAGTACCCTTGTACTTGCCCGATAGAACGCCCCATCCATCGTTAGCACCGACGGTACCACCGAACCCTTCAATCGCCTGATGGAAGGCCCAGAACACTCTATCAAGAATCAAACAATTCGGGCCCTCCGTAGGATGCACTCTCTCCTGCCTGTTAATGTACGTGCCTGGGTTTGATTCTGCAATTTGCTGTAGCATTCTTGGAACCAGGTCGTACGCCTCCTCATAAGTCCCAAACATACGGTGCAAAACCTTTCGTTTCGCCCGCCATACCTTCTTGTAGCTGACTTGAAATCCCACCATATTCGCTACCTCTGCCATTAGAACCTTTGGAGAAATGGACACATCTGCCACGATGAGGTGGCTCACCAGCTCCGCAACATAAGATGATGTCATGTTGCGGTGCCTATGTATTGGCCCCGCAAGCTCGCAACTGTGATCATGTAGCACCGTTATCCGAAACACCGTGCCAGCGCCCTTATACCGCTGTGCACGAACTTTGCCAGGACAGGACCTGTTGACACACTTCACAATGTACATGTCCGGTTTGACTCAGGCACCCGAGCACGTCCGGCTAATGTTCACGGCATATCTAGCAATAGCTCACTGGCAGCACTCTTATTATCAAGCATCGCCCCAAAATGAGTGTGGCCTCGCTGAACCCCATTCGCCTCCTCCGCTGTGGCAAAGACTAGGATGCCGCTGCGTTGTCATCCGATCCGACGACACGTGCGCAACGCCGGTGGTCACAACACCACCCACCACCCTCTATTTGTACCTTCGCCTCCGCCATCGCTCATCCTCTCCGAATCGCTCTGCTTCACATTCTCGCCCTCCTCGCCCCACTTCTTCCACCTGATCCGCAAGGTACTCATGACAGTCAATACGGGCGGCCCACCACCTCTCCCCCACACCTTCGTTGGCCTGAAAATTGTCCACACGCCTCCTGAGGTCTTCATCACCCACTTCCTCGCCCACATGTTCTCCCGCATGTACTACATCTTCACCTGTAGCATCATATCCAACCTGTCCTGATGATTCTGTCCTCTCCACGAACTCCACATACACCATTGGCTTGGCATATATCTCAGCATCAGGGTTGCACACGACCTCCATGTAGTTGGCCCATGATGCATCATTGGTCACCTTCAGAAGTTGCCACTTGCTCTCCCCTGCATCACCCACCATTGCGGCATAGAATGCCTCGATCCGTAACTTCTTTCTTGCGGTGTACCGATCGAATGCCGAACGGACATACCGACGTAGCTTAGACAAGCTCATGGCGTTCAGACCGGGTGCCCGGATCATAGTCCGGCGACAATTTGACTGGTCCACCCCATACGGCCCGTCACGTACGAGACCACTGCCGTAGAATATGAACAAATCTTGAATCTCAGCCATGGCGTACCTAACATAAGTGCATAATCAACCATCTTAGTACACAACATGCAATAATCGTACCATCAAACCCCCACTACCGCATTGTAAAATTAACAGTGCGGTATTTCATACCTCTTCCTACGGCGTACAAAATCGATTAGTATCTCTTTTGTATTTGTAAATCTACAATTTATTTCTAACTATTTTATTTCCAAATTCTACCATACATCAAATTACATATTCATTTATTTTTATTTCCATTTCTAATTCGTATGAAAATACATTACAACGTTATTTTATTTTCACTATCTTTTCAGATTAAGCTTGTTTCCATTAATGCAAAAACAATTACTAATTTCTATACTGATTATACAAACTGTCTCTAATCTAAATGTCATTGCTATCACCTACAAATGCTCTAACATCAATATTTAATTCTTCAACACCTACACATGTAAGCACATATATTCACCAAAAACTAACTACATTACAACACGTAACTTCAACAAAAAAAAATACGACATCATTTACACTACAATAAATCTTGAATCATATGTGCATGTTTACCTACACATACACACCGTATCAAAGATTGACTTATAACAACATTAACGAAACACGGTTTACCTAATTACGGCTAATGACATTCACAAAAAAATACTTGCACGGGGCCAAAAATTACCTCTTCTTGAAGCTCGCGACACGATCTACAACTTTTGTATTTGCAAAATCTGTTGATTTCAAACAAAACCAACTCAAAATCTTGAGTTTCCTCTCTTTTTTCCTCCCTTCACTCTCTTGTTCTTGCTTCACTTCACCGCACCGCGAACTGCAAATGATTGAATTTCTTCGCTTCTGTGAGACATAGCGCTCTTTAAGTGTGTATTCGGCATTCTCGGCGAGGCCATGCGTTTGTGCTACAGCAGAGACGCGTGTCTTGTGGCGTACAAAAGATTCGAGCTCGTGATGCTTTCGGCGGAGGGAATTGACAGCAGAGAGACGTGCGGTCGGAGGCACTGGTCATGCGCTCGCCGCAGCAGTCGCGATCGTCGCGGTGCGGACCGCCGACGCCGCTGCTCTGATCTGATCGTGCGGTCGGTACCGCACGCATCGCGATCAGAGCAGCGGTCGGCGTCCGCATCGCACGATCGCATCGCTAGCAGCGGTCGTCGCGGTCGGCACCGCACGCTCGCCACGTGTCGCGTCGCCCGGGGTCGTGCGGTCAGGAAGGGTGCTAGTTCTGGAAATTTTTCGCGTGTGGTGCTACTTCTGGAATTTATACGGTACACAGTGCTATAATGGTCCAAATTTCGGAGCTCGTTTGGCATCAGAACTCGTAAATAGGGGGTAGGAAACTGAGCTCAGCTATGTCGGTTGTGATGGGACGAGGTCGCAGCGACCTGGTGCATGATGTCCACTGGTGACATGATGACATAATGGCTCTAAGTATCCTTGGTCGCACAGGAGAGAAGGAGCCATTGAGCGAGAGATGACGTGTGGTGGCATGGGGTAGAAGCACACTACTCTCCCATACGCAGCAGACATGTGGGGCCATGGGCCTACCTGTAGTAAATGAGAGAGAGAAGAAGGGGGAAGTCGACGCTAGCCTAGCCTTGGTTGCCTTGTGCACATGTTGTGGGCCAAGAGAAAGGAAAGGCAAATGGGACGGTTAGGCTACGGGCCAGCTGGGAAAGAAGAAAGAGGCTGGGCCGTAGAGATAATTCGGCTCAAAGGCTAGGGAGGGAAGAGAAACAATTTAAACTTTGATCTAGGATTTGATTTGAGTTTGAATTTGTAATTTGGATTCAAAAAGGGATTTGCACACATATTTTTTAGGGAAAAATTATTAGCACCGAATTAACTTTAAAAAATTTTGATATTATATTTTTGGGCCACGAAAATTATTTTAAAATCTTAAAACTCAGGCAAGGTCTTAGAAAAATTTTAAAATGCACCAAAAATTAAAAATCCATTAAAATTATACATGTTTTATTTTGAAGCAAAGGGCTGTTACAATAGGCCATAAGCTGAAAGGACTAGAGCTATATATTGAGCCGTTCTTTTTAGCTTATCGTTTATAACTTCCTTTGAACAATCAAACGGGACAGTTTCTCCGCTATTGTTTCAAAGCAGCTTATTGGCATAGCCTTTTAGAAGCGACTTATCGGTTTTTGGTTCGTTCGCACGGATGCTTGTATTAGAGCCAAAAGCCATAAGCCACAGCCGAACAGAATGCACCCATAGTTGCAATGGCCATAGGAGATGATGGTCTCTCTCCACAAACTTTGCTGCCTTTCTTGCTTTGTTGTACTACTACTAGCTTTGATCTCTCTCTCTACCTCCTCTCTCTGCTTTATTCCCCTTTCTCTCTGCTCTTTCTTGGTTTCTTTAGTTTGTTGTGGTGTTTGTAGGCTTGCAGATGTGGGTGATGAGGAGGTTTGTTTTGTTTTGTTCTGTTTAGGGGGCTTGATTGATGCCCAACTATCCAGGCCACAGCAAATAAAAAGGAGAGGCACCTATAATTCTCTAGTTTTTGGTATATATTGCTTTGGTTTTTCTATGACTACCCAGTCTCTTCTCTGCCATACATGTCACTGTAATAATTTAGTATTTCGACTCACCGTGCATCTTGAAAACATCACTGTCTCCTCCTTGAGTAATTGCATAAGAGGAGCTGTGCACCACTGTAATTTTTAGTACTAGATCAAGTTTAGTAGAAAAAATTAGTTTCTTGAGACGAACAATGGCATTGAGTAGTTACATATGGATAAATTTGATAGAGAAATCATCACTGTCTATCAAGGCGGCCAAGAAATTCAGAACATATTCCCAAATGATTGTGATCATATTGTCCATCTTAATCATGACCGAATTGTCATCGAAGCGGCTTATCAGTTTTTGGTTCGTTTGCACGGATGCTCATACTAGAGCCAAAAGCCATAAGCCGCAGCCGAACAGAATGCACCCATTGTTGCAATGGCCATAGAAGATGATGGTCTCTCTCTACAAGCTTTGCTCCCTTTTCTTGCTTTGTTTTACTACTACTAGCTTTGATCTCTCTACCTCCTCTCTCTGCTTTATTCCCCTTTCTCTCTGCTCTTTCTTGGTTTCTTTAGTTTGTTGTGGTGTTTGTAGGCTTGCAGATGTGGGTGATGAGGTTTGTTTTGTTTTGTTCTGTTTAGGGGGCTTGATTGATGCCCAACTATCCAGGCCACAGCAGATAAAAAGGAGAGGCACCTATAATTCTCTAGTTTTTGGTATATATTGCTTTTTCTGTGACTACTCGGTCTCTCCTTTGCCATACATGTCACTGTAATAATTTAGTATTTCGACTCACCGTGCATCTTGAAACATCACTGTCTCCTCCTTGATTGACTGCAAAGAGGAGTTGTGCCCCACTGTAAATTTCAGTACTAGATCAAGTTTAGTAGAAAAAATTAGTTTCTTGAGACGAACAATGGCATTGAGTAGTTACATATGGATAAATTTGATAGAGAAATCATCACTGTCGATCAAGGCAGCCAAAAAATTCAGAACATATTCCCAAATGATTGTGGATGGATACTTCGATGGAGCGCAGACCCAATCTTGACGATCCGTGGATGATTCAGTGGAGCCTTGAGGCCTCATTTTCTCCCGTTCATTCTTTCGTGCTGCACGCGGTGGCCATGCGCGTAGCACCACACTTGAGACCCTATCTGAAATGTGCGAATGTTACGTGTTAGAAATAGTCTCACAAAGATTGTGGGGAAGAAAAAAGTTCAACTTATAAATGTAAAGAAGATCTCACCCATTGAACTAGTCTTTTAGAGAGAAAATTCAATAACACTTATAAGGTTGTTGCTTTCAGGTTTGCATATGGCAGCCCATGGGCTTAGGAGGTCAACCTATTTGGACCTGTGGCTTAGGGAGTGAAACCCGGTTGGATCTAGGCATATGATCAGGGTCCAGATCTGACATTTGGTATCAGAGCCCAAGTGTCTGATATCTCTTTGGACCTCATGGTTGCAGAAATGCACAACCAATGTGTGGGGGGAGAATGTTGGGAATAGTCCTGCTTGGGTTGTGGAAAAGGAAAAAAAAACACAATTTATAAGTGTGAGAGAGATCTCACTCATTGAACTAGTATTTTGAGGCGGAGAAGGCCAATACTACTTGTATGGTTGTTACTTTAGGGCTTGCATTTGTAGCCCATGGGTTTAGGTGCTAAACCCATTTGGACCTATGGCCCGGCAAATGAAACCTGGTTGGACCTACGCATATGGACACAGCCACGGACAAGGCGAAGGACGAGGTCACGATCGCATCATTGATTAACGAATTCCACGTAACTCCGACAAGACCAAGGTCAAGTGTCAACTGCAACGAGTAGAGCACTTTGCGAAAGCGTATCCAAAGCCAAACCGAAGAGAAAGGGCCAATCTTCAGAACGATGAAGATCTTCAAGTGTTGATGGTCGAAGTATGTGAATCATCCATACAGCTCTGACGCCTGAAGAGAAGGTGTTCTTGCATGAAGACAAGGTGATGCCGAAGTTTAGCGGCACCCAAAACAAAGCTTAGTATCTTGATACTGGTGCAAGTAACCACATGACTAGTTGCAAGGAGAAGTTTGCTGAAATTGACATGACCATAAAAGGAGCGGTCAAATTTAGAGATGGTTTGGCTGTGGATATTAGTATTGTATCACTAGATAGTCATCCATCCTACAGTGACAATGAAATCTTGGCATTGAAATTATCAATCGAGGAATTAATCAAATTGGCCAAAATCTACTAGTTACAAAGGTTTGCAATAAATTAGCAATACATGATAATTAAAAATAAAATAATAAATAATAAATTTGAAATGATAGATTCAACATGAATAAAGGTCATGATTTGCCTTGACTTTATTTAGTTAACAACTCTTAAACTTCAGGTCCTGCTTCTGCTCTTTCGAAGACGTTATCTAACGAAAGGGAAAGTGAATGAAATACAAATAAATTCAAATAAAATCTAAAAATAACAAAACTGGAACCAAAATATAGAGCTCAATTTTTATATGAATTTAGGCAGAATAATCATGTCAATCATAGTTTGTATGAAGGATAACAAACTCTTAGAAGATTTGCTAGAAAATAAATTTCTGAAAATTTATAGAGAAAGGAGAATATTCACTTTGGAATTAATTAATAAAAAATCTAGTGGTTGACAAGTGGGCCCTACTAAAATTTTGGATTTTTGCAAAATAAAAATAATTTTGGAAAATAGGATTAGGGACTTAAGGTGGGTCCTTGGTCTATAGACCAAGTCCACGGCTATGGTTCTATTGTATTATTGCTTAGGAAGTGAGGATGTCATAGTACTGTCTGTTAATGCATATACAATTTGTTAGTAATAGTTTGGGTTTGGTCTAGTGCGTCACAAAAATCTGCAAGACCTTTTCCTTTGCAACATTATGTGATCTGGTTCTACGAAATGCTAGTAGGTTAGGTCCTAATGATGTTGCAGTGAATTTATGGCTTCTACCACTGCAAACTCCAGGCACTTAGTTAATTTTGTAATTGTAGGTTGCATGTACACAACCTCGTCAAGTGGCAGCCATGAGTGTTGCAGCAAGGGTGTCTCAAGAAATGGGTGTTAAACTGGGACATGAGGTTTGTTTTTTTTTTTTGTTAGAACTGTCATGTCACATTATAAAGTGTCAAATTCTGAAATGCGTTTATGCGATGGATCTTCCATCACATCATTTGACATTTCAAGTGATAATAATTATATTTAATGCACTCTACAGGTTGGTTACTCTATAAGGTTTGAGGATTGCACCTCGGAGAAAACATTGATTAAATACATGACTGATGGCATGCTTCTGAGGGAGTTTCTTGGTGAACCAGATTTGGCTAGCTATAGGTAATCGTTAGTAAAGCAGTTCCTTTCTTCCTTTCTTTTTTATGTTACAAATTTGATTTGCAAAATTGCACATACCTCGCTTATCTCTGTTTATTTGTGGTGCAGTGTTATGGTTGATGAGGCTCATGAGCGTACACTGTCTACTGATATCTTATTTGGTTTGGTTAAGGTTAACTGGCTTGTCTTATGGTTTACTTATGCTTGTTTTCAGACTATTAGATGCACAGTCAATTCCACTTATACGTAATGCTTTGCCTGCAGGACATTGCTCGGTTTCGGCCTGACCTAAAGTTGTTCATTTCAAGTGCAACCCTTGATGCAGAAAAATTCAGTGACTACTTTGATTCAGCTTCTATTTTCAAGATACCTGGGAGGTGATACCCTGTTGAAGTTCATTATACCAAAGCTCCGGAAGCAGATTACATAGATGCAGCCATTGTCACTGTTTTACAGATACACGTGACACAACCCCCTGGTGATATCCTGGTATTCCTTACAGGGCAGGAGGAAATTGAAACAGTTGATGAAATCCTTAAACACAGGACAAGAGGCTTAGGCACAAAGATTGCAGAACTTAATATATGTATATGTCCTATTTATGCAAATCTGTCTACAGAACTTCAAGCCAAGATATTTGAGCCCACTCCGGAGGGTTCTCTGAAGGTGGTCCTGGCCACCAAGATAGCAGAGAATTCATTAACCATTGATGGTACAGAGTATGTTGCTGATCCAGGCTTTTGTAAGATCAAGTCATACAACCCCCGTACAGGCATGGAATCTCTGCGTACCAACCCTATCTCAAAGGCTTCAGCAAGGGCAGGAAGATCTGGACGGACTGGACCAGGGAAATGCTGCCGTCTATACACGAGTTATAACTACTGCATGACCTTGAAGATAATACTGTTCCGGAGATTCAAAGAACCAACCTTGCAAATGTCGTGCTAACTCTTTAAGAGTTTTGGTATTCATGACTTGGTTAATTTTGATTTTATGGACCCGCCTCCGTCAGAGGCCATTTTAAGAGCTACCTTAGATAGCGTTCAAAATAGTGATAGCTTTTAGATTTTACTGAAATTTCACTGTAGTTGGTTTATTTTTTACTATAACTGAGTTAACTTATTGGGAAAAATTAAATTTAAACAAATGTACAAATAAAAATGGTATGCTAATCTAAAGCGGACAATGCAAAGGAATATGGGAAAAAATAAAACACAAAAATTCAAAAAAAAAATAACGCCAAAATTACTATAGTGTTTTTGCTACAGTGCATCGTGACGCTGAATGCTGAGAAAAAAGCTCTAATCAGCGCAGCCAGGCCCTGGAACAACTTTTGCTCTCTGCGCACCCAGCAGTCGTGGAGAGTTGACCAAGACTGGAAGACGAATGGCAGAGTTTCCATTGGATCCTATGCAGTCAAAGATGATAGTAGCTTCAGAGAAGTATAAGTGTTCTGATGATGTCATCTCTGTTGCCTCCATGTTGTCAGTTGGCAATCCTATGTTCTATCGTCCAAAGGACAAACAAGTCCATGCAGATAATGCAAGGTTGAACTTCCACACTGGCAATGTTGGGGACCATATAGCACTACTCAATGTATTCTCCCCTGTCCTTGTACTTTTATCAGCATGTGCTCTTAAAAGTCATGTGGATTTAAGCAGTCAAGGGCTAATTTCCTTATGATTCCTTTCAGGTTTATAACTCGTGGAAAGAAACAGACTATTCAACTCAATGGTGTTTTGAGAACTATATACAGGTCAGTTCTTATTTTATGATTTGGTTACCTGCTTTCTGGTCACTCTGGTTTAAGATAGTTTATTATATAGATCTGAGCAATATTAGCAACATTCTTTGCCCCACTTGAGATATTACCTTTATTCAGATTTTGTCATGTTTCATTGTGACTAATTGTGTACGTAATGCTCCCTTTGTGTCTAGTAAATGTTGTTTTTACCCCTAGCGTAGGGAGGAGAATGACCGTGGCAATCTTATTTAACGCTCCTATATTTGTACTCCATGATCTTGTTTAACCCTCCATGCCTAGTGTTACTTCACCCATGAAAAGGTAAACTACAATTGTTGAGGGAGGGATGTCATATATAGGGAAAATGTTAGAAATTACCTAGAAATTGCAGAACAACAAACTTGCAATGGTAGATAGAAAATGAGTTGATGTGCAAGAGCATGATGACCTTCTATATATTGTACAACAAACTAACTCATGCTACTGAGGGCCCGCTCGTTTTGGCTTTTTTTCGGCTTCTGCTTCTAGCTTCTGTTTTTTTTCACTATTCAGTATTTCGTCTTTTTCTAAATTTTTTTTAGATATTTTAGACTTTTTTGTATTTTCTTTTTTTTCCGTGTTACTTTGTATTGTCCCTAATGGGTTAATATGTTTTTTCTATTTTTACATTTTTTTACATTAATTATGCCCAAAAAACCAAATCAACTACAGTAAAAAAAAAGCCAGCTACAGTGAAATTTCAGCCAAAAGCCAGAAACCATCGTTAAAACGAGCGCCCCGTGAGTCCAGCAGATATTGTTTTAGCCTCTAGCATAGAGCATCAGGCTTGAAGAGGAATGACTGTGGCAATTTTATTTAATGCTCCTATATTTTATACTACAAAACTTTGTTTAATCCTCTTCCTTGCCTGGTGTTAGTTGTTACTAATGTCTTGAAAATTGAAATGGTAAAGTTCAATTATTGAGGGAGGGATGTATATATAGGGAAAATGTTATAAATGTACCATTAAATCGTCAAACAGCATAGTTAGCTTTTTTGGCCATCGCATCCCCATTGGAATACATGTAAAACATCATACTTAGTTTTCTTACTGTCACAGGGAATATATCATTACACACTAATTCTAAATTATGTGTTTATCATCGATTCTGTAATTTATATGATAAAACTGTCCCTGGATAAATCAGGTCCGCAGCATGAAGAGAGCAAGAGATAATCGAGATCAACTGGAGGGACTACTGGAAAGAGTTGAGATTGAGCTTTGCTCAAATGACAGTGATTTGGATGCTACTAAAAAGGCTATAACATCAGGTACGGGGATTTGGCCAATGATGCGGGTGTTGTATATGTGTCAATTTTCTGAGAATGTAAATATAATATATTTGAGTATATGTGTGCTGTAGGTTTCTTCCATCATTCTGCACGGTTGCAGAAGAATGGTTCATATAGAACTGTGAAGAACCCTCAGACCGTATTTATCCATCCTAGTTCAGGATTAGCACAGGCAAGTTCGTTTGATTCTATAGTACCTCATCTTGTTTCTATTCTCCACATTTCATAGTGCTGCCTTGTGTTCTGCAAGTTCTAGTGATCTCTTGTAGTATTTGCTTATTTGGCCAACGCAGGTACTTCCTCGATAGGTTATATACCACGAATTGGTTCTCACGACGAAAGCGTATATGCGTCAGGTATGCACAGTTTATCCAGAATTACATTAGTCCTAAAAGAAGTAATCCTTGTGAATGATTGCGACAATGCTGTGGACACTGCAGGTGTCGGAACTGAAGCCTGAATGACTGGTAGTATTACACCACGCTATTACCAACTAAAAGATGTCGATGACTGTAAGTGATGATCGTGATGTTATTATTATTATTTCACTCAAGCTAGTTTGGGGAAGTTGTATGAACAGCTTACCAAACCTTTCTTTTCCTGCACAGCTGGGTCCAAGAAGCTACCCAAGAGCCAAGGACGAGCTGCATTGTAGCCAGGACTAATGTAGCGTTTGGATAGATGGTGTTGTCTGTTGGAATTAATCTAATCTTGATTAGTTCAAGTCGGATTAACTTGGTAGTAGAATCAAACCAGGAGTTCAAGTAGTTTCAGTTCTGGTGTCTTACAACAATAAGAAATCAAGCCCGAGTCCATATTGTAATTATAGATGTTCTTTGTAATCTTGAACATAAATAGAGCGGAACCTACCATAGAAAAGGAGCGGCGATTAAAAAGCTCCATAAAACGATCTTATTTATTGAAGTCCTCGTACATGATCGTATCGTCGCCGTCGTATTCGAAAACAGAGGAGTCCGAGTAGCTGCTAAGATCGGATGAAGTCCGAGTAGCTACTAAGATCGGGGTGATCGAGCGGTTACGAAATCTACAGTGTTTGAGTAAGTAATAGTGAATCTACGGTGTTCAAGTGAACTGAAGAGTTAAAGAACATCTAACGGTCTATGAGTGGTATAAAGAAACATCCAATGGTGTTCGAGAGGTACTGAAAGGGCTAAAGTGTTGAAGAGTCGGAGACTCGAGTGTAGCAGTTAGAGATCCTACGGACCTGGTCGGAGTCTCACATGGTCGTATTCCACGACTAGGAAGGCTTCGCCCCAACAGTGGTATCAGAGCTAATCTAAGCTACTCATGATCTTCGGCAATGACGCTCACCGTCCATCAGGCTACAAGGGATGGCAGCAGAGTGCAGCACCAGATCCCGATGTTGACAGCAACCAGTTATACAATTTGGGCAATTAAGATGGAGGCAATCATGGATGCACAAGGAGTCTAGGAGGCCATAGAACCTACGGTCGGGGTGGTTGTGGACGAGAGAAAGAACAAAGCGGCACGCACATTCCTCTTCCAAGCCATCCCGAAAGACATCCTTCTGCAGATCATGAAGAAGAAGTCAGCCAAGGAGGTATGGGATGGTCTAAAGACTCAATATCTCAGTGCTGATCGAGTGAAGAAGGCCCGGTTGCAAAAACTCAAGAGCAAATTCGATTCGATTCGCATGCAAGAAAGAGAATCAATCGATGAATTCACGAGGAAATTGAGTGTTATGGCAGCTAAGTACAGTGCTCTCAGGGCCACATTGGAGGACGCCGTGTTAGTCAAGAAGCTTCTGGACTTAATGCCGGATAAGTATCTACAATTGGTGGTATCGATCAAGCAATACTCGGATCTTGAGATGATGCAATTTGAAGAAGCAATTGGACAACTCAAAGCTTATGAAGAAAGACTCAACCGACGATCGAATAACAACAATGCGGGAGGTCAATTGTTGTTCTCCCAAACCGAGTGGAAACCACGACAAGGTTACAACTCCAAGCAGTCGGCCTACACCTCTAGAGGAGGAGTAGAGAGTTCTGAAGGAGAAAACACCCGTGGTCAAGGAAGCGGCTTCCGAGGATGAGGAAGTGACTTCCGAGGATGTGGAAGAGGTCAGTGGAGAGGCCGTGGGTGAGGCAGTGTTGGTCGGGGTGGCACAACCATGACTCGTCAAGGAGAGGGAGTTACCCGTTAGTCCAGGATGGGCTGCGACAAAACTCATATCAAGTGTTTCAACTGTGGCCAACACGGGCACTATGCCTCAAAGTGCAAAGGCAAGCAGCAAGGTGAGGAGGTGCAACTTACTGAGACTCAGGATGAGCCAATATTGATGCTGACAATAGTTGAAGACACTCAGAAGATAGTCTTACTGCATGAAGAGAAGGTCTTATCGATATTGTGAGCTGGCAGGGATTCTCATACCACCTCCGATTTGTGGTACTTCGACAATGGGGCAAGTAATCATATGACCAGAGACAAAAGAAAATTTTATGAACTCGATGAATCAGTTCAGGGCAATGTCAAGTTTGAAGATGGCCCTATTGTTCAGATCAAATGAAAAGGTTCAGTTCTGTTCAAATTTAAAGAAGGTGAACAAAGATTGTTGACAGAGATATATTATATACCAGATTTGTGTAGTAACATCTTGAGTATTGATCAGCTAACAGAGACAGGGAGCAAGGTGGTTATCTACGACACCTTTTTTTTATGGTTATATGATCAGTCCAACAAACTCTTGATGAAGGTTGAACACACTCAAAATCGGCTTTGTAAGGTTTTGTTGGAAACCAGTGAGCTGATATGTTTGCTAGCAAGTATGGAGGATAAGGGATGGTTGTGGCATGCAAGATTGGGACACATCAACTTTCAGTCCATCAGGTCAATGGGAGAGAAGACCATGGTCGTTGGATTGCCGAGGATAAGTCATCCCACTCAAATCTGCAAAGGTTGCTTGCTTGCAAAACATGTATGGCTGCCATTCCCAAATATGGTCGAGTATTGAGCCATAGAATGGTTAGAACTTGTTCATACAGATCTATGTGGACTGATCATCCACCCCATCGGCTATTGCCGGGAACAACAATTTTCTTTTAATTGTCGATGATTACAGTCGGATGATGTGGGTACAAATGCTTAAGGAGAAGAGCGCATTCAAGGAATTTAGAAAATTCAAAGCTGTCGTAGAGACAGAGACTGGATGTAAACTAAAAACCCTGAGGACAGATCGGGGGGGAATTTCTCTCAAATGCGTTCAAAACCTTCTATGAGAATGAACTAATTCGGAGGCATCTGACTACACCATATACACCTCAACAAAATGGTGTTGTCGAGCGCCGGAATAGGACTGTGGTAACGATGGCAAGAAGTCTACTGAAGAGTATGAAGATGCCTGGAAGATTTTGGAGAGAAGCAGTACAACATGGTGTTTACATTCTAAATCGAGTAACCACCAAAGCACTAGCTGACACTACATCTTATGAGATTTGGACAGGAAGAAGACCAAGGCTGGATCATCTGAGAGTGTTCGGTTGTAAAGATCACATGAAGATTCCATCAGTTTACACTCGAAATCTGGATGATAGAAGCATGCCAATGGCCTATCTTGGTATTGAGGAGGGGAGCAAGGCACATAGACTTCTTGATCCAAGTCAAAACAAGCTTCACATAAGTCAGGATGTGATATTCGAGGAGAATAGGTGTTGGGATTGGAGGGAAGACGCAGAAGTAAACCATAACAGTTGGAGCACGTTTACTAAAGCAGAAGCAACAACAGAAGTCCTAACAAAAGTCAGAGAAGACTCCGTCACTCCTACGGAAGTCATACCTTCCACCCTTGCTGACCAGGAGGGTCTAGAACAGAGTGGCGAATCCAACTCAGAACTAGTTGGTTCAGAAGAGTCACTAGAGGAGAAACCTCAAAGTACTAGTTGATTTCTGAAATATATGAAGTGACAGAACCTATGAGTTTACCATTGGGAGAATTGCTTCAGATTGAAATAGAAGAGCCAAGGAGTTTCTTAAAGCAGTAAAAGAGAAGCGTTGGGTTTATGCGATGGATCTAGAAATCAACTCGATTGAAACCAACAAGACATGGGAGTTAACTGAATTGTCGGGAGGACAAAGACCCATTGGTCTGAAGTGCATCTATAAGGTGAAGAGGGACTCGAAAATGAAGATCGTAAAATATAAAGCCAGACTTGTTGCAAAAGGCTACGTACAAAAGCAAGGAATAGATTTCGAAGAGGTCTTTACTTCGGTAGCAAGAATTAAGACTGTGAGGTTATTACTTGCACTAGCTACTTCGAATGAGTGGCAAGTACACCATATGGATGTCAAGACAGCTTTCTTGAATGGAGAATTGCAAGAGGAAGTATATGTCGCCCAGCCAGAAGGGTATAAGAAGAATTAAGACTGTGAGGTTATTACTTGTACTAGCTGCTCCGAATGAGTGGCAAGTACACCATATGGATGTCAAGACGGCTTTCTTGAATGGAGAATTGCAAGAGGAAGTATATATCGCCTAGCCAGAAGGGTATGAGGTGAAGAATGAAGAATACAAGGTGTAT
Source organism: Melocanna baccifera (assembly GCA_036346265.1). Classification (NCBI taxonomy): domain Eukaryota; kingdom Viridiplantae; phylum Streptophyta; class Magnoliopsida; order Poales; family Poaceae; genus Melocanna; species Melocanna baccifera. The sequence continues at coordinate 8,176,997 of CM070699.1, read as the reverse complement.
AAACTTTATAAATCTCTATATGGGCTTCGATAAGCTCCTTGTGCATGGTATCAGTGTTTGGACCAAAATCTAAAACAGATTAGCTTCACAAAATGTCCTCAAGAACATGCCGTGTATGTAAAAAAGGATGAATCCGACATCTTGATCATTGGGGTGTATATCGATGATCTCATCATAACCGATTCAAAGGCCGAAGGCATACAAGACTTCAAACAACAAATGACGAGGAAGTTTGAGATGACAGACCTTGGATTACTCACCTATTACCTTGGCATAGAGGTCGAGCAAAGGAAGGATCGAATCATTCTCAGACAATCTGGCTATGTAAAAAAGTTCTTCAACAGTTTGGTATTGAGGACTGCAATCAATGCAAAAGCTTGTGAAACTGAAGCTACAACTGGGTAAAGATCCTGAAGGAGAATTGGTGAATCCGACTGAGTATCGATAAATTATTGAAAGTCTAAGGTACTTGTTACACATTCGACCAGATCTTGCATATGCGGTTGGATTAGTGAGCAGATACATGCAAAGACTAACACTAATTCACCAGAAGGTAGTAAAACAAATATTATGGTATCTGAAGGGTACAATTGAATTTGGTTTTGAATACTCGAGTGGTGGAGAAGGAAAGCTGACAGGGTTCACAGACAGTAGTCTGGCTGATGACATAATAGATTGAAGAAACACCGGTGGTATGGTGTTTTATCTTGATAATTCTATAATTTCGTGGGCATTACAGAAGTAGAGGGGTGTTGCTCTGTCATCGTGTGAAGTAGAGTTCATGGCAGCAGCGGCAGCTGCGTGTCAAGCAATGTGGTTAAGAAGATTGTTGGGTGAGATCACATGACATCTTTCAGGAAAAGTTACGTTATATGTTGACAATAAATCAGCAATAGCATTGATCAAAAACCCAGTGTTTCATGGGAGAAGTAAACACATCGACACAAGATTTCACTTCATTCGTGAATGCGTTGAAAGAGAAGAAATTGAAATCAAGCATGTTTCAGGAAGTGAACAGCGTGCAGACATCCTCATGAAGTCTCTAGCTAAGTAGAAGTTTTCAGAGATGAGGATATTAGTTGGCATCAAAGACTTAGTTGAAAAATCAAGCCTAGATTAAGGGGGGGTATATTGAAATTAATCTAGTCTTGATTAGTTCAAGTCGGATTAATTTGGTAGTAGAATCGAACCAGGAGTTTGAGTAGTTTCAGTTCTGGTGTCTTACAACAATAAGAAGTCAAGTCCGAGTCCATATTGTAATTATAGATATTCTCTATAATCTTGAATATAAATAGAGGGGAGCCTACCCTAGAAAAAGAGCGGCGATTAAAAGGCTCCACAAAACAATCTTGTTTATTGAAGTCCTCGTACATGATCGTATCGTCACTGTTGTATTTGAAAACAGAGGAGTCCGAGTAGCTGCTAAGATCAGGGTGATCGAGCGGTTATGAAATCTACGGTGTTTGAGTAAGTAGCAATGAATCTACGGCGTTCAAGTGAATCCAAAGAGTTAAAGAACATCTAACGGCGTAAGAGTGGTCTAAAGAACCATCCAACAGTGTTTGAGAGGTACTGAAAGGGCTGAAGTGTTAAAGAGATCGGAGACTTGAGCGTAGCAGCCAGAAATCCTACGGACCTAGTCAGAGTCTCACGTGGTCGTATGCCACGACTAAGAAGGTTTCATCACAACATTGTCTAATTGGATTCAAAGACGAGGAGCACATGGCTTAGAGAGTGAAAATGTACATAGCTCCTGTTTTTTATTCTTAGATTAGATTTTGTCACCCACTAGAGATTAAGCGCCTAAATAACGGACTCTTCATGCGAAAATTTTGATATGAAAACGTGTACACTGTTGTAATTGTTGTATCAGTTTTACCCGTGGATGTAGAGCTGTAGGAACCGCTTGACGTTCATGCCGAGTGTCACAAAGTTGACCTTACAGAGGATAGGTTATTTTGCATCTTCACCATTCTACGAAACTTAAATCTCCATATGACGATTCGGTTCTGTCTGATTGGCATGATATTTATCAGACAGCTTCCATATAATGACGGTACCCATGTAAGCGATGTATTTATGATGGAGGTTTAGATCATATACCCTCCTCATAGTTGGGAAATTGAGGATTTACCCTCTCCACTCAATAACATGTGGGGTCATCGTAGGTCACTGACACGTGGGCTAAGAGGATAAATCCTCAATTTTCATCTAAGTGGAGGGTATATAATCAATAAATCCATTTATAATTGAAGCATATGTTCTCACAATATCTCCAAAGGGAAAAAAAAAAAAGAACTGCAACTCGTTTTGCATGCCCGTTTCTTCGACACTGGCCACTTGTCAGTTAAGCCTTACGTGTTGATATTTGTTGACCTACACCCGGAAAACGTCTTGGTCTAAGTGAAGCTACCAAATCTTTTGGGCAACCACAATCTAAGCAGCAGTCTTCAAACCAAATGGCCCCATACGACATGGTTGAACAAACAAACTTTTCCATGACCAATAAGTGTTGACTCGATAGAGCCGTACAGTTGCTGTGGATTCAAATACTCTGCCTTTGTGGGTGAAGGCCAAGTGCAGCAGTGTCGTGCCTTAACTTCTCAGGCATTGTTTCAAGAAATAATGGCTGAGATTGCTTTGCTTGATTGAAATGATCCGAGGAGAGAGGAATGTTATCGTGCTTCTTTGTCTTTTGATATGGTATGCTAAAATAATATTTGTTGGAGGACTCGGATGGGAAGGGAGTTCGTCGTAGGTCCTTCGGATTGAAACTCTCACGCCTCACGAAAATAATTATGAATAGGATGTACATACGTACGTATTCAGTGGAAAAATACGTATCCACACTCCTAAAATCTCGTGCCTTTACAAAATTTTTAATGTGTAAAGGACACGTACATGTATGCGCGCGTGTGGATAGTGTGAGTAGAGTGTCAGTTGAGTGCATTTGCCTGTACCCTCACAAAAAATTTTTTTTTTTTGCTCATCTACGCTTCTAGGGAAAATATAGGATTCTAGACTCTACTATCAGAATGAAATTCGATGCACCAAAACTTGTCTGTAGTGTTAGGAGGCCTAGATCTATAAGGCCTGTAATGTTAGGAGGCCAAGATCTAGAAGGCCGGGGTCACGTTGGATTGAAACTATTAGCTAGCCTAATTAAGCCTACAGCCATTATCTACTAATTGATTTAAGATTTTTAACTGATACTTCCTTTGTTCTTTTTTTTCCTGGCATTTTTATTTTTTCGGTCTTCGAGATACGACTTTAACCGATACTTTTTTTATAACTTTACATTAAAATATATTCATAAAAATATTTTTAATAACAAATCTAATGATATAATTTTCGTATAGTCAATTTTAAATCTATTTATGATCAAATTTTAAAAAATTTAATGGTATCGATTCTATGAGTCAAGTAAAAAAGAACGGAGAGAGAAACATACAACTCCAACGTAGCACCATCTTCCTCTCAAGCCATGCTGTCTTCTGATAAGGTTTCGTAACAAAAAAAAAAAGATGCTAATACACTGAATTAAATAGGACACGCAGCAAAAACCTTTATGTAGCAATCACCAAACGCAAGAACTCAAAATTTTTATTTCCAAAATTTTGCGCGCCCTGTGAGGACAATCAAATAGATTATCCCTGAAATCAACAGCAGGTGTGGCAACCCGGATGACTGAGAAGTTTGTTAAGAATAATCAAACAACATCAATCTTAGTCTAGAAGGTCTTCACTTATATCATCCAAAAACTGTTCAACAAAAACACGGTATCCCGTACGGCTAAATCTTATTTTTTGAAAAAAAAACGAGACGGTCAGTTTTACAATTTGGTCCCTTTAAATTGATAGGCTTCAGAAAAGTATATCGAGCAAGATGTAAAGATATAATCCTCAACTCCCATTCATTTTAGTCTAGAATGCTAGTTTATTTTTGAAGTAACCTTATGTAGTTTCCATTTTTACTGCATTTGAAATATAATTCTAGCCATTGATTTTCATGATAATATGTTAGTAGAAATCAAAATAAATTAATTTTCATGTGTTCAATTCATACGATTTGTTCTAGATTGTAATGATCTTGTTTGGTAGAACCGCTCCCATAATCCATATATTTTTAGTGTTTATAGCTAGTTTTTTCTAAACCAATCCTAAATGAAGATATTATCATGTTCCAAATAATAGAACAATTGAGTGAAACTATGAGGAAACAAGTACTCTCTGTTAGAACCTGCTGTTCTTGTTCTTGGGATAATACCGAGAGGGAGAGAGGGGATTAGGGGTACCAACCGTCTGATTGCGTGGAGGAGGAGCTGGCCATCGCGGGTTCGACGGTGAAGTCTGCGCACGGGCAGCGACGGTTGGAGAAGAGGACGGTGACGGCGGCGGCGGCGTAGATCCGCTGACGGGGACGGCGATGGAACTTCCCGCCGCTGACTGCGCCCCCTCTAGATCGGTTAGGGTTTTGTCGGGTGGGATTTGTGACTTCAGGCGAACCTCGTAGTCTGAGCCACCGGCACCCCACCCTCTATTTATAGCACAGTGCGACGGGGGCCTATTAGCCAATAGTTGGGCTAAGCGCCCCCGATCAGGGCGCGATCAAGGCCCGATTAGCCGTTGGGCTAATCGGCTGAGATCATTCTAACATTCTCCCCCTTGATCTCAATCTATACTTTATCTTTAATTACTTTTGACTTTACTCATTTCATCACAGATTAGTGCATAGAACATGTCTCATCGTTACGGTCAATCGCCGATAGATTTAACAGCTACAATACACATCTCTGTTCTGAAATAGTTACTTTAATCTTTTGGACCATCTTTTAGTCCAGAAATCATAGGCTTTCCCTTAAACCCATGCCGGCTACATGTTCTCTGAACACGTTGGGTGGTAAGCCTTTAGTAAGCGGATCCGCTAACATCTTTGCGGTACTTATATGCTCAAGACTTATAATTTGATCCCGAACTTTATCTTTCACAACATAGTACTTTATGTCAATGTGTTTGCAAAGACCACTTGACTTATTGTTGTGGGCATACATTATCATGGGTTCATTGTCGCAGACAACTTAAGTGGTCTATTGATGTCGTCAACCACTTTTAAACCGAATGAACTTCTTTAGCCGCTTCACCGCCCGTAGCCTCATAACATGCTACAAACTCGGTATACATTGTGGACGATGTAGTGACGGTTTGCTTTGAGCTTTTCCACGATATAGCTCCTCCAATGAGAGTGAATACATATCCGGATGTTGACTTTCTATCATCTCCGCATAATCGTAATCAGATACCCCACTATATAGAGTAAATCGATCTTCAGATGTCATCATGAGGCCTTTTATTCCTTGCAAATAACGCAAGACTTTCGTTACCAATTTCCAATGCTCTATTCCAGGATTGCTCTGGAATCGCCAAGTAACCCGGTAACAAACGCTAAGTCGTATGCGTGTACACACTTGAGCATACCGTAAGCTTCGACACCAAAGCATATGGAACCGATTTCATTTGATCGAGCTCAGACGTTCCTGGGGCATTGAAAATCCCCATATCCGCCGCCTTAACTATAGGTGCAGGTGAAGGACTACTTTTATGCATACCAAATTTCTTTAAGACTTTCTCTATGTATGCCTTTTGTGATAGTCCCAATGTCCCTTTGTTTCTATCCCGGTGAATTTCGATCCCTAGAACGAACGAAGCTTCACCAAGATCTTTCATATCAAAGTTTGAGGATAAGAACTTCTTTGTCTCCAAGAGTGCATGACATCACTACTAGCTAGTAGGATATCATCCACATACAGGATTAGGAAGATAAACTTCCCATCTTTAAACTTTGCATAAACACAGTTGTCCTCTACATTCTCTTTAAACCCAAATTTTCTTATTGTACTGTCAAACTTCAAGTACCATTGTCTTGAAGCTTGTTTTAACCCATAAATCGATTTCTTTAGGCGGCATCCCATTCTTTCATTTCCTTCCACGACAAAACCTTTCAGTTGTGCCATGTAAACATTTTCCTCCAAATCCCCATTAAGAAATACCGTCTTTACATCCATCTGATGTAATTCTAAATCATAATGTGCTAGTAATGCCATTATGATTCTGAAGGAGTCTTTACATGAGACTGAAGAAAAGGTCTCATTGTAATCAATCCCTTCTCTTTGCGTAAAGCCTTTTGCCACAAGTCGCGCTTTGTATCTTTCTACATTCCCTTGGGAGTCAAGTTTTGTCTTGTAGACCCATTTACAGCCTACTGTTTTGGCTCCTTTAGGAATAATTTCCAAATCCCAGACTTTATTAGTCTTCATGGACCTCATTTCCTCTTCCATGGCTTCAAGCCATTTTGAAGAGTTTTCGCTTCTCATGGCTTCTTCAAATGAAGTGGGATCATCCTCCATTTGAAATTTCTCTGTATGATAAATCTGATAATCATCAGAAATAGCTGATCTTCTTACTCTTTGAGACCTCCTCAGTGCCTCCACATTTGGTACATCTTCTGTTTGGGGCTGCTGTTGCTCCCCCTCATCTGTGGCAATGGGTTCTGTAGGATCCTGAAGAACAGGTTCCTCATTCTCATTTATTGTTGCCACAGGAGGAACAATAACAGGTGCTGGCACCACAGTGTCTTGCACCGTCGGTGCAGCGACAGCAGGTACTGCGAAGAATGGCTCTTGAATCATCGGAGTGGGCGCATACGCCCGCTTCTCTTCAAGGTCAATCCCTCGAGTTACCATACTTCCCCTCACCATTTCATCCTCTAAGAAGACAGCGTGTCTCGTTTCTACAAACTTTGTATATCTGTTTGGACAGTAGAAACGAAAACCTTTTGACTTTTCAGGGTAGCCAATGAAATGGCAGACATCGCTTTGGGATCAAGCTTCCCAAGATTTGGGTTAAATACTTTAGCCTCAAAGAGACTCCCCACACACGTAAGTGGTGTAGTGAGGAACTCTTCCTGTCCACAACTCGTGCACGGTGTTTTGGGCACCGACTTACTAGGCACTCTGTTGAGAATATGAATGGCGGTTTTAACGCTCCATCCATAAACTCAATGGCGGTGTGGAGTAGGTCATCATACTTCGCACCATATCCATCGAGTGCACGGTTGCGCGTTTCACTACTCCATTTTGCCGAGGTTCGCCTTGTAGAATATCGGCCACTATACCATTTTCCTGTAGAAACCTTGCAAAAGGTCCAGGAACTTGTCCATATGGGTATGTCGACCGTAGTACTCCCCCCCCCACGATCAGATCGGACTATCTTAATCTTTAAATCGTGTTGGTTTTCAACTTCAGCCTTAAATATCATGAATTTATCCAAGGCTTCATTTCTTTCTTTGATTGGATAAATATATCTATAACGGGAGTAATCATCCGTGAATGTTATGAACGAGTCATATCCATCCACACTTTTCACAGGAAAAGGACCACAAATATCTGTGTGAATAATTTGTAGAACTCCTGTGCTTCTTTTGGCGTCTTTCTTAATTTTCTTTACATATTTTCCTTTAATGCATTCTCTGCATTGTTCTAAGTCTGAGAACTTTAATGGAGGAAGAATATCATTCTTAACTAGTCTTTCTATTCTCCCCCTCGAAATATGGCCTAAACGATAGTGCCATAATTTCGACGACGCATCTAGAGTTCTCTTTCGTTTTCTGTTTGCATTCGTAGACGAGGATTCATTTACTTTCTCGCACACGACGTTCCCATTATCGCATACGACATTCACATCATCACATAATGATAATAAATAAAGCTCATTTTGCAAGATGGCAAGGCCAACACATGCTTTATTAAACATTATTTCACACTTGCCATTTCCAAAATGACAATCATAACCATCATTGTCCAAACATGAAACACTAATCAAATTTCTCTGTAATGAGGGAACATAAAGAACATCTCTAAGTAAAAGAGTGAAGCCATCAACTAGCTCTAATGAAAGATCGCCAACGGCTTCAACTTCAGCTTGGACTCCATTTGCGACTTTAATGCATCTTTCTTTTCTTTGCGTAGTCCTCGTCGAACGGAATCCCTGTAAAGAATACCATTGTTAGAACCTGCTGTTCTTGTTCTTGGGATAATACCGAGAGGGAGAGAGGGGATTAGGGGTACCAACCGTCTGATTGCGTGGAGGAGGAGCTGGCCATCGCGGGTTCGGCGGTGAAGTCTGCGCACGGGCAGCGACGGTCGGAGAAGAGGACGGTGACGGCGGCGGCGGCGTAGATCCGGTGACGGGGACGGCGATGGAACTTCCCGCCGCTGACTGCGCCCCCTCTAGATCGGTTAGAGTTTTGTCGAGTGGGATTTGTGACTTCAGGCGAACCTCGTAGTCTGAACCACCAGCACCCCACCCTCTATTTATAGCACAGTGCGACGGGGCCCATTAGCCAATAGTTGGGCTAAGCGCCCCCGATCAGGGCGCGATCAAGGCCCGATTAGCCGTTGGGCTAATCGGCTGAGATCATTCTAACACTCTCTCCATTCAAATTTATATGGTGTATGTTTTAAATGACTTTGTTCATAAATATAGGATATATTTCATTCTTAATATAAAATTAGTGTGATATTCTTTTTATACCTTAAATAAATATGTAATTTTACTTGTTGTTCTCTGTATGCATGCAGACATTGAATATAATGCTTAGAGATAATAATTAAGGATAATCTAGCTATTTTTCACCATCTTCTTGGTCTATGTGTAAGAAGAAAATACGTCTTATAAATTTGGACAGAGGGAGTATTAGATAACAGAATTTGTTTAACTTTAATGTGATTTGCCAAAAAAATGATGGAGTCCGCAGAGGGTTTAAAAATTTGCACCACTTCACTTCTTTTCATATAGGATACAGCAGCCCCTGACTAAAGAGAAAACAATGTCCATTTCAAAACATTTCTAACAATTTTCACAACAAAAGCAAACTGACCTTCGCTCTCCTCCCCGACCCCCGTGGCCACGTGATGATCTAAAATGGCCATTAACGCGTACACGTCAAAACAACTCCCAACTTCCCAACCAAACCCTAGTCCTTTAAATCCTCACTGCTTCCATCCAACTCTACTCACTCACTCACATTCTGAATATCATCAATACCACAAGGTCAAACTCAAACAGACAGCAAAATATTTTCTCCCAAGCAACTGATGGCAGCTTCAGCTCACCATTCCACTAGCATGTTCCTCTCCCTCCTCTTCCTCGTTGCAACCATCGTCTCTCCCAGTGACGCGCAGTCATGCGCGAGCTACATCTTCTCGAGCAACCAGCTCTACGCCTCATGCGCCAGCCTGCCCCGCCTAGGCGCCACGCTGCACTACAACTACACGGCCGCCACCAACACTGTCGCCGTCGCGTTCCGCGCGCCGCAGTCGAACAAGGCGCCCGGGTGGGTGGCGTGGGGCCTCAACCCCAACGGCACCGGCATGGTCGGCACGCAGGCCGTCGTGGCGTTCCGCCACTCCAACGGCAGCCTCGTCGCGTACCCGACGCAACTCGACAGCTACGCGCCGTCCATGACGCCCGCCGCGGGGACGGACCTGGGCTTCCCGGTGTCGGACGTGGCGGTGGAGCACGTGAGCGGCAAGGAGATGGTGGTGTACGCGACGGTGGCGCTGCCCGGGAAGGGGAGCAAGTTCAACCACGTCTGGCAGCAGGGGAGCTCGGTGGTGAACGACGTGCCGGCCGCGCACCCCACCACCGGCGATAACATCCTCTCCACGGCCACCATCGATTTCAGCAAGTGATACTGATGCATACATGTTCGTATTCGTGTACGTCCGGCTGCTTGTTCGTACGTGTGTAGATCATAGCTCGTTCGCCGTTGTTTCACCGAGTATATGTATAAGCCGGTGATCATCCGTGCACTGTGTGTTCTTACGTGAGTGAAAATATATTCGCGTGTGCAAATGTATGAATTTACTATTCAGCTGTGTTTCGTAATAAAAAATTATATATATACGAAAACATATACTATGCACTCATTTTTACAGTACACTAGACTACTAGCCATACATTCAAACTAAAAAAATTATAAAAAATTCAGTCTCTGGTTGCTCTGAGCCTCCCTTCACATTCCGACTTCCGAGATGTCCTAGCTTCCCTTACGCACCACCGACATTATCTGCAGTATCAAAGCTGAGGCGATGTTTGTGAGATCTAACTGTAAGATCATTCACGCTAAGACAGGTAATTAAAGAGGAGTGAATGATTATGAAAGTTAAAAATAAATTTTAATACTCCTCCGTAAACACAAAACCTATTTAAGGCTTGTTTAAAGTTCTGAATAGAACACTGTATCCATACTAAAACTGATTTCGATAAAAAACTGTAACTCCGATTGATCTCAAACTTTGTCAGTATAAACTAGACAAAGTTAATGAACTAACCAAACTGGAATTATGTCAAACGAATGTCTAGAACTCGAGATATAAAATAAACAAGGTCACAGATGCAGATAGTGACGAGAATTGAATAAGGCCTAATTATGCGATTAGGCAAAATCCGTAAAGAATTAAACAACCAAACTTTCCAGATAACAAACTTGATACCCTAGTTATATTAGATGGATTAAATCAAACCTAATACTCACAAACAAGAATTTAATCTAAAAACAAAACTACGCAAGCAAGCACTTTTACTAGTAGCTTTCAATCCAACTAAGGAAAACTATTGCCAAAACATGCAGATCTAAGGTAAAGAAAATAGCATCACGTGAAACTAACACTTGCACTCATCTATTGGAATACTAGAAAAACTCATGCATGCAAGTAATGAGCAAAGTCTTTATAAATCTCCCAAAAACCACGACGAGGACTTCCAAGCATACTATCAACTCTTAAAGAAAGCTAACTGAGTTGTGTTCCCTGCTGACCAGCTCTTTTGCATCACGTTTTTGCTGCCTGGTTGGTTCATCAAGAAAAACTGCAAAAGATCGAGTACCTGTGCTGCGATGGTGTGGAGCAGAATCCAAGTGACCTGGCCGACATCCTCCTTCGTCAGGGGCGCCGCGCTGCTGCTCTGCTTTCTTCTTTTCTACCGAATCACCACATCGCTGTCTTCCGTTTCTTCCGTGAAATTCACAGCAGCGCCCCCAAAACAAATCGCCGCCGGCCTCTATTTGTTTTCCGAAAAGGTCACGGCCGATGCTTTCTTTTTCTTCGGGAACTCCTCGCACGTGCCGTCTTTTCTTTTCTACCGAGAATCACCGCATCGCACTCCAAAACAAATAGCTGCCGGCCTTTTCTTTTTCTTCCGTGCAGGAAGCTCGGCCGCTGCTCCAATTCAAAATCACGGCGAATTGAAAGCCGCCGTATTCTTCTTCTTTCTGTAAAAAACCTCACGACCAAAAGAAAAACAAACCGCTGCACATCTTTTCTTCGAAATCACAGCTAGCAACCAAAAACCCGCCGCTACTCTTTATTTCTCAAAAAAAAAAAAAATCACGGCTGGCCAATTGCATCAAGTAGCACCTACGTTGCAAATTGTACATAAGCCTGTTTTTCTTTTTATACTATTACAGCTTCCGTTATCCCTTCTAAAAATTCTCAATCTACTCCAATACATCATTAACCCTAATACAACTCATTCTGGACCTTTTCATCTTAACCAGACTTTTTAGCTCACTACTTTTCAAGAGATTCAAAAACCCATCATAATATGAGTTTTTTTTAATTCTTTTTACGCTTCCGATTTTTCCAGCCTTCCACGTGTCGAAGCCTCTAGAACCACACTTCCTATATCTTCTCCACGCATCATCCACCTTTGATCTTCACGTGCCCGCGCATGAGCTCGACCATTCGTGACTCTCTCGACCGCCTGACCTCGGATCTCTCCATTCTAGTCCCGGTCCTCCTCGTCATCGACCACGATCGCCTCTATACTTAACCTGCATATGCAAAAATCAAAGAATAATTTTTCAGCACAAGTTCGTTCGAACTTGACCAACGTCAATCCACACACACGCAACACACTATAAGTAAATATCATAACCAATGTTATCAATTATTCATCATCTAAAATAATCTAGATCTGACCACATGATCTAACACTAACTCCTCCGATCTCTTTACAATCTGAGTACTACAAGCACAGCGCAGCTGGGGTTTGGGATTGTTCCACAATCTCTGTTTCACTTCTGCTCATCTTCTCCCCCTCCGACGAGCTTCCTCCGGCCCGGCAACGGCGGGGGGAACAAGCGGACTGCTTCGTTCCCTCCCTTTCTCCTCCCTCTCCCTCCACAGGACACGGTGGCCCTGCATGGATCAAGGCCACGCCTCTACCTCTTACGACTGGGATTGTCCCTCTGAGCTAGCTCTGATCTGCGATCTAAGTAGCTTACTAGTAGTACAGTTGGGGTTGGGATTGTTCTACGGTTGCTTGTTTCACCCCTGCTCTTTTGTACTGATGGAGCGATGTACTATACCTTATTATATTCTAATTATTGTTCGTGTTTTGGATAGCTAGGATCTTGGAACAGATCGCCATGGAAGGCCACTCGCCGGACGGAGCAGTAATCGATCCGATGCCACTCGGAGATGAAGATGATCATGGAGTTATAATTTGTCACGTTAACATTGGTTTCAATGATCCGTTTTGTGTGTTTTGCAGACAAGGTGGTTACTTACTGTGGTAAGTTTTGCTTCCTAAGCAAAGCTCTGTACTCTGCGTATAGAGAATGTTTTCTGTAACACAACTAGTGTAATATTGTGATAGCCGATTAACCTTTCTCCACAGTCAAGAAACGGAAAAATGCAATCACACGACATTCCTTAATACAACTCGTCGTTATGGATCTTTATGCAAAAACATGTGTGAACTTTCTTCTTGGAGAATTTACATTTGTTCTCATGATTATATATTCATCGGAGATGTGTCGCCGCATACAATCTTGATATTCCTTAATCTTTGCAATGGATCTGTTATTTACAAACTTTGTGAGGGACCATATGAGAAGATTCAAAATATTGTTGTGATGAACTATTGTCAAGTTTGCGGAGTTAGAATTTGAATTTTGCATCGTTTGCATTTTTCAATGGATTTTGTCAGCAAAACCGGTTCGACTGCTAGCTAGCGCCGGTCTGACCGCCGGTATGTTGTTGGTCAGACCGCCGAGCGGTATAACTGGTGGTTTAATGCCAATTGTATTTTTCTAGAGATGTTTGTTTGCACTAGTTTCAACCGGTCTGACTGGTCATTTGTTGGCAGTTAGACTAGCTTGAGGATTGGTTCCGTAATTTTGAGAAATTATTTTTTGGATGAATTGAATTATGTTTGATCAGTGCATTTGTTGCATAAATCATGTTTTAGTTAACGTGAGTCAAGTTGTGAAGAAATTATGTCCAAAAACAATTCTTTATCTTTAGATGTGCAGGTAAACTTTGGAATTAACCATGGTCAATAGCGAGAATCAGTGCTATGTTCATAGAGGAGCCGAGGCCTAGAATGATCAAGGATGTCAAAAGAGAAGATTGAGCTCAAACATGACATAAGGGAGATGGAAAATATTGAAGGGAATGATCGAGTGACAGGTTGCATCAAGTGGCTTGGTCGATGTAAGTGAGACGTGGTCCGGTGGAACGGAAATGAGAAAGGCATGCTGTGCGTAGCAAGTCATTGATGCACCTACACTTGGCTAGTATGGTGATTGTTTGCAAGGAAAGATAAAGATTAGGTCAAGGCGAATGTATTTTGGTAATTTGCCAAATGCAGGAAACTTCGCTGGATAAAAACGCGTCACTTGAACAGTATTTGGGAAAGTGATTTTGGTCAAAGAGATGCTGAGAAGATTAAGTGGAGTAAATGCTAAAGAATTAGCGGATTCAGATTTATGTGCTTTGAAAAGGTGCATAAGTTAAGTGTGTGATTAAAACCCATATTGTGTGGGGGTTAAAAGGTTTCCTCCAAAATGTGCTAGTGGATAGTATCCATTAATTAGGATTAGATGTAAGTTGGTTATCTCATCTATTTAACGTGTTGGGATAGAGAATTACATGTCAACTATCCAATCATCCAAGATGCCAACCTTGCGTTTTAGGGTTAGAGTTAGAGAAGAGTGAGTGCAACATTGCTTATCTTTGGGAAAGGTGTGAACTTTAACAAAGATTCATATGATCCTTATATGGAATAGATCACTGAAACTCTAAGCAAGGTGTGTGTAAAGTATCATCTCATTTGGCTATGAATTTTGAGAGTTGCACAAAAATTGGTTTGGATTCAAACTGATTTTCTATTCTAGGAATAGAGGAGCGGCCAGACCACTTCTTGGCCTGGTCAGACCGGTCCCCGGTCATACTGCCATTCCGATCACTAGCCAGTCAGACTGCTAGGACGCCACCGATTAGACCGCAACTATTTGGCTAGTCAGACCGCTTAGATGCAAGAGCTAGTCTCTTTGGCTTTGGAAGTTGATGTTTTGTTCTAGGCTTTCAATTCTGATCTTTATAACTCTGTAGCTACTAGATTAATGAATTTACAAATACTTAGGGAGAAATTTCTGAGGCACTATTCACCCCCTATGGTACCATTGCGGTCCTACATTTTGTATGCTGCCCATTCTGTTTTCTCACCTTGCCCTTTCACATACCATCTAGTCGTGAGCTCCTAATTCTGATGACTAGCCATTCTGTCCTTTAATGCTTTCTTCATCCTTGCAATTCATCCGTGATCCATAAGTTTTGCTATCTGCAGACTGCAGTTGATGTTCTCCATTTTGATTGTGTTCTCATTTTTGTTTGCTTATTTTATTTGGGTTTTCATAGCTGAGAGGGGCCATGCTTGAGGTCATTCCATGCAACCAAGACATCTGGTAAAGATTATGGCTGCAGATCGATCGGCTTCACCAGAGGACAAAGAGATGAGCTTCTTTATATGTTCAGTTCATAGATGCAACATCAGTATTTTTGTTCTGAATTGCAGTATATGTGATTACATAATCCTGGCTTTTTGATATCAATTTATGTTATGCAGCCTTTTTTTCCACGAACTGCACAAACAGGCAACACCAGTGTGTTGGTTGTCGGGTGTTGGGATCATCAGATGCAGCCAATGCTCAGCTATATCTTCATTCAGAAAGCTGGAAGTAATGTGTCACTACAAATCTCTGTTGAACTACATGGGTTATCGCTGGAAGTAATGTGTCACTATAAATCTCTGTTGAACTACATGGGTTATCGCTGGAAGTAATGTGTCACTATAAATCACTGTTGAATTACATGGATTAAATGGAACGGAAGTCGGCATGTGACATGCTGAAGGTATCTAAGGTTCTCATCTGTAGGCATCATATCATCATCATCTTTTCAATATATGATCAAGCAATTCACCTGCTGTTACTACATTGCATAATTTTGCAATAGACCGAGTTGCTTGGTCTTACTTCACATTCATCTCTATCAGTTTGTCAATACCGGTGCCGCAACTGCAACTGTGCCTGAAAGTTAATTTTCTGACTACATACGATGTGTATCTTATTCAGGTGTTTCGGTGTAGCCATACAACCGGTGTGGGCGCTTCGACCACCCGCCGTGCATCGGCGCAGAACTCCACCGCGGGGATCTTGCCGATGCCGCAAGATGCAGAGGCCGGGTTGCCGCCGGCGGCGCGTTCCAGTGCCCGGGACCGCATCGCCGTCATTACGAAATAAACTCTACTAGTACTAGTAGGGATAAAACGGAAGGATTGCAGTTGCCCAGCTGCCTAGGCCAGCTTAAACCTCCAAACTATAATAATCCGATCATGTGGCCTCGCTCCAATAAGTTTCTATTTTTGGTTTCTAACTTATAACTTTTAATTTTATTTTTAAAGCTTTTTAACTTTTTATATTTTCTTTTTTCTCTAATTCCTTTGCATTGTCTATGATGATATAATTTTTTATTTTTTTATTTTTTAAATTTAATTATATAAAAAAGCTAACTACGGCTACAATACATTTTCAGCCGTTACAGTAAAACAAAATCAAAATTCTAGGCTTATAAGCCCTTGGAGCACCACCTTAATGATGAGATGTTGCTCCCGAAGGATGATATTCCAGTTATCTTATGTGGTATGTGGGCTATGTGGTCAGCAATAAATGCTAGACGGCATGGTGAAGCACCGGAGGGACTAATTAGTTCGGTTTTGTGGGCGAGGGATGTTGCGTTCGATCTTAGTGCATGGTAAACAGCGCCCAACAGTCAATCCATCTCCACCAAAGCAAACATGGAAACCACCTGCTTTATCAAGATCAAAGCTGATGGTGTTGTGCTTTCTCTTCAGAGAATTTACGTGGTGCATCTGGTGTTATGGCCAGGGATAATTCGGGAGAATTGGGGGTTGGGGGGGGGGGGGGGGGTGAAGCATGCCCGCAACGCGGTGGATCCATCAATGTCAGGTGTGCTTATCAAAACCACGAGCAACCAACAGCAAGAAGCGTCTTGATTCTGATCCAATACCCGATGTTAGCATATAGGCTGTCAAGATGAAGACAATCTTGCGTTCGCTAGGGGTATGGTCAGTGATTGAAGATGGAGACGAAAACGGCGACAAGGATCAAGACGTTATGGTGGCCATCTCGCAAGCTGTGCCAGATGACGTGATGATGTTAATCACAGAAAACGAGACGGTGAAAGAAGCATGGAACATACTTAGGGAGATGCGAGTTGGCGAAGATCATGTTAAGAAGGCATGTGCTCAAGTGCTAAAACGGCAACGGAACAAGTTGTAGATGGGGGACTCGAAGATGATCACCGAGTACTCTATAAAACTCACCATACACTCCCGCAGCAACGTTGGGAGCACTGACCTCACCTAGAGCTCCGCTACGGATGGAGCTCGACGAGAACTCATATGAAGGACCACAACGAGAGCTTGGCATCATAGAGATTTTTGATGTCATACTCCCATCGAGGTCCATCAGATGAGCTCTCGTTGAGCTCCATCCGTAGCAAAGCTCTAGGTGAGGTCGGTGCTCCCAGCGTTGCTGTGGGAGTGTGTGGTGTAGATGAGCTAGGTGTCTCGAATCCCATGCTTGTCCTAGTTGTGGTTGTGCCTAGCATGTCCGGCACACCAGGAGGGTGGTGCACTGAGGTGGAGTTGCCGCGTCGTGATTGGGTCCCTTGACTACGCCATCAGTGGTCAGTGTGTCGGATGCCTCTACGTGATCGTCAAGACCTATAACCGTGTTGCCAAAAATTGATCTATGTTTTACTGTTGTGTTCGCGTCTGTATTCTTAAGGCTCGAGTCTATCAGTCACTAAGGCACTGGGCTAATTCTTTAACAATCTAGATGGTATCCTCGTGTGGCTAATGCTCTTACTACTGAAGCAATGGCTTGTCACGACGGCGTGCAACTCAAGGAGCAATGGGGAATTGACAGAGTGGTGGTTGAATGTGGTTCTCAGAACTTGGTTGATCTATGGAACTTCCATCTCTCGGAGGATTCTTCCATCTTAGCTGATATTCATGGACTTAGTAGGAGTTTTTTGGTTTTTAAACTAGTTTTTCTTCATAGGGAGAGCAATGTAACACCCCATCCCGGAGCGCCCGCTGACCCACTGCCACTATCCCAGAAATCTACTAACTCACCGTTGTCGCCGTCGATCTCCCTCTTCGCTCCATCACTCAGTGATCCCTTCCATCCCCATGCAATTTCTTATATGGCAAACCTAGTAGGTTAGTCAATGGCATGTGTAGTTCACTGTAGCACAGCCACGCACTACCACACAAAGGGTTATCATAGACGGTTTCTGAATTGTCTAAATTTATGCGTCTGTAATAATAGGTGGTTATCACAGACGGTTTATGTGCCATTTGTAAAGTTCGACTATCACAGATGGCTATGACCAAAACCTGTCTGTGATATGTAATACATCACAGGTGGTTCTTTGTACCAACTGTCTATGATAGTATACATATCACAAATGGTTTATATATAGAACAGTTTATGATGTATTACATTTCACAGATGGATTTTAATCGTAGTCATATGTAATAGTAGGGTCTTCACAGACAATTTATACAACAAAATCGTATGTGATAGTTCGTTTTATACCTAAAATTTTTCTGTTTTTCGGCTAGTCTTAGAAAATGCTAGTCATGCTCTCTGAAAACAAGAAAATACACAGATATCATAGATATATCACACAATACATAGATATCACAGATACACAGATATCGATCACAAATAGACATATATATCACAAATAGACTAAATGAAGTACAATAGAATGAATTACAATTGAATAAATTGTTTGATGAAGTACAATTGAATCAAATGTTTGAACATCTATTAACTCTTCGTGGTTGAACTTTTTGTTTGGGTGAATGTCCTCCCCTATCAAGAAGGTGGAGAGCAATCCTCAAACTTTGGAGAGTTCGTCAAGATTGATTGTACTTGAGTCAATTGTCCAGCTCTGTCGCTACAAGGAGCATACATACATACGTACGTACATACATACATACACACATATAGATTGACAAACCTCTGAATCATCTTCTTAGCACCTATGATTTTCTGCATATGGCGGCAAATGTAAAATACACATACGTTGCCCTATAGTTACTAATGGCACTGCAAAAATAGAATTACATATATATGTATAGTCAATTCCAAAGGTATTATTACAAAGTGTGATATATGATTGTTGTGTTGTAGCAAGTACCAGAAATTTTATCCTATGTTGTAGTGTGGTGTTGGATTCCTTGTGCCTTCCTCTCTTGGCAACGTAAGTGTTGAACAACCTACGTGATTCCAAAAAGTTAGCATTGGCCATTACAAATGAAGGAAATACTACAATAGAGTTATGTATGAAGGAAATGAGCATAAATGTTGAGTGTTTGTTGCATAAAAGTGAAGTTGTGGTCATTCTTGAGTAGGGAATTAAGGTTTATTACTTTGCTACACTGGTATAATTACAATCAGAATCCAGTGTCACCTACTCATGTATGTCGCTATAGTCATTAAACTTAAGTTCAGATTGCGTATAACGTATAAATAAAATTTGTATAGCAACTAGTAAAACACTTACTCCTAGTTGTAGGGTGCCAGAATATAGTTCTTATTACTCTAAACAACCAATCTCTTTGTTATGTAATTTTTGACGAAGGATGCATTTTCATTGATGTATTGCTCAGAGAACAAGTGTGGGTCAAGAAAACCCACCGGTTCTTAACGTCGCTGGGCTTGTTGAATTATGTATCTATACATAAGCAATGATTTATGATATTTATTAGTATTACGTGAATCTATAACTCGATTGTATACACTTATAGTGTCCAGCATCAGATGTGAGGCGTCGAGGGCGTTGATATTAAATAGTTCGAATAATTCATCAAAACCCACGACGAAGTGGCCTGAGTCATTGTGGAAATGTGCCTCTGTGTATCTGATGGTGAATCCAATATGCCGGTTTTTCTACTCGTTGGACCTCTGCATGTACTAGTTATGCAAACTCCTGCGAGCTAGTCCAAGGATGGGTAATTGTGACTTTGGGACCAATAACATTCTGAGGGAGTACTTCCAAGGCTTGAAAGGTACCTTAATCTTGTTCTATTTGGCCTTAGCGCCTTGCTTACAATACATCTTCGGCATCGTCTCCACGAGAGCCAATATGGTGGCCTTCTGAAGTAGAGGTTGAGGTGGAGTCATAGAGAGTTCTATTGGACAGGCATGGTCGTATGCAGATCGCTGTACGGAAGGGTCTAGGACAATATCCTTCTTAGGCCACTAGACGAATGTGTGGATGGTATCTCCTAGTATCATGATATCTTCGTTTGGGGACCTCTCCAGTGGACAGCCCTAAAAACGTCATTAATCATGTCCACCTGGACATTCACAAAATCGGTTCCTAGCTGGGCACCATGCACTAGCATCCCTGGTAGGCATAGATACGCCATCCCCCTCCTAGACTCAATGGGAATGGAGCCAACAAGCCTGACTCTGAGGTTGCACGGCGTGAGCTCTTATATAACAATACACGATGAGCTAAGGCGTCCACCAAGTCTATCTATGTAGCATTCTAGATATGTACATTACCTAAATTTCATTAATAAGTAAGTGGACGTCGCTATATTCAAAAAGTGGCATGGGTGCGCAACTACTTCGACGTTGAGGGGCACTGGCTACCGCAATAACAGGGGTGGCTTGCAACTGTTGTAGACTTGATTTAGTTCTTCTCTCAATGAATCTATCTCTCTTTGAAGTGACATAGTTATCTCTCCTCAAAATGAGGCAGTTAGCTCTTGCTGAAATTATGCGGGAATCTCCTATTTCAACTATTCCTTGCACTTGGCCTTGGATCTTTTCCTACTCCTATACGCCTCAGAGTCGTCTGGAAATCTCTACCTCCAAGGTATGTATACCCCAAGGCTTCGCATGTGAACCAGGTGCTCCTTGTTTTACAGGGCCGTAGATAGTGTATCCCTCTCCCTGACTGCTTCGAAGGAGCATTGGAAAGATTCGGTAGTCAATGTTATGTTTGATGCAAGAGGTAATCATATTATTTTAGACCCTATGAAGTTATGAACTTATTAACAACTAGGTATTGAAGTTACATAGATATATCAAGCAAGAATATATTGAAGTAAACTAGGAGTAGTGATCTATTCTTAAATTAGAGCAAACTACTAAGTTGGATCTAAACATAGCTATCATCTCTTTTTATGACAAAGCATATAATTAGAAGCAATACTAACCTCAAATCACCACAAACAAATTGATCTACAATCTAGATCTACAAGTGGTATGTTTTTACTAAACTCTCCAAAACAGGCCACCTCCTTCAAAGTAGCACAATGAAGACAGATTTGTCGGGACTAACCTAGTTAGGTATTTAATAACATTGCATGTCACAAATATGTCCAACCATGAACTGTCTGTGATATATAATTATCATAGATGATTCTCATTAAGAACCGTCTGTGAATTATCATAGATAATTCTTAATAAGAACCGTGTGTGATAATGAGAGACTTCACAAAGGATTCTTTATTAGAACCGTCTGTGATAATTATATATCACAAAAGGTTCTATCCATCGCTACTAACATAGACGGTTATGTATGTAAAATCATATGTGATAATTGCAATACTGATAGATTCGAGAAACTGTCTGTAATGAGACATCTTGTATGGCCTTCTCTGTAGTAGTGGCGCCGTAGCCCCTCACCACGCCACCTCTAGCCTCCATGGAGAGCTCAGCTCACTACTGTATCCAAAGCACCAAGAACACCCTTAGCATCACGCTGCCGCCTCCCACTACGCTGTTGTCGCTACCTTGGTCACCGGGACCACCGTAACCCATTTTGGGGGCCACAGAACGTCGCTGAGCCTTCCCTTGCTGGCACCAAGCTTAGCCTAAGCCGACAATGGCTATCCTCCCCTGTTCCTCTATTTTGAGCAAGAAAGAAGACAAACAAGTGTCTCTGACCAGTGAGTCTAGATCCGTTGAAAAGAGTATGAGATAAGTTTTCAATCAAGTACTCGTGATTGCAGGTAACACAACACATTCTTTTGGTGATTGCAGTGCACACAGAAGGTATTTGAGGTGAGGCTAAATCTGTTGGAAAGAGGATGAAATAAGCTTTTAATCAAGTACTCGTGGAGCTCAAACGAACTCCGTATGTAAAAGTTATGCACGTTTAAAATCAGTGTTGTTTCTAGAGTGATGTAGCACCATCTTTTAATGATTACGATGTGCTCAGAAGGAATTTGAAGGTGAGACTAAATCCGTTGGCAAGATAATGAGATAATCTTTCCATCAAGTACTCATAGATCTCAAACAGACTCCGTATAGGAAAGTTATACATATTTGAAGTCGGTGATGCCTCTGGAGGCCAAATTGAATTCCAAAATGTGTCTAACTTGAACTCTTACTTAGCTTGTACAAAAAGTGATGTGGTGCTACACAAATATACATTTTGATTATTAGGTAGCATCATAGAGTTCATTTAATATAATGGCACTCCTAAAAATGATCTCACTTGATAATTTAAGTGAAGTGTATAAGTTCTTATAATTGGAATAGCAAATATACCAAATATGGTTGTATCCATAGGGGTCATGTCTTCATCAAAGGGGCTCCACAGCCCTCATATTTTGGTGCCCCGTGATTTAATCTCACGGACAACTCTCTAGTGTTTCTATGACTTAGTGTCATAGGTACATCTCCAAGGTGCTCGTGACTAAGCATCATGGGTACCCCCAAGTTCATTGGGGGGCTACCACTCCTAGTGGCTATTCAGTGCCCTATGACTTAGTCTTATAGGCACTCCTCCGGTGTGTCTATTACTTAGTCTCATAGGTACACCTCTAAGGTGTCCGTGAGTAAGCCTCATAGGTGCCTCCAAGTTCACTAGGGGCTACCACCCCTAGTGGCCATTCGGCACCCTATGACTTAGGCTCATGAACGCCCCTCTGGTATACTTATAACTTAGTGTCATGAGCACACCTCTAAGATGCCCATGAGTCAGCCTTATGGGTGCCTCTAAGTTTGTTGGGGGCTACTACCCTAAGTGGTCATTCGGTGCCTCATGACAGTCTCATGGGCACCTTTTTCGATATGTCCATGACTTAGTCTTATGAATGCACCTCCAAGGCACTTTGTGATTTAATCTTGTCGAGACCCGAATATGCAAACTCGGTCTCTCTGTGTAAACTGCACTAGTCCAGGATCACGCTAGTGCACACAGTCAAACATAGATGTCATCACAGTCATACACACGACAATAATAAGGGAAAACTGGAATATCGATAAAATATCAAAGGTACGACCTTATGGCCAAGCTTACAATATCTCTAGCCTGAAGGGCTTAACAAAATAGCGCGGAAATCCAAAATAAAGCGTAGCGACCAATCGACAAGCCACAAAGCTATCGAGTGGAGAACGAAGCCTAATCCGTGAAGTCGTCGTAGTACTCTCCTTCCGCACCTCCTGCCGATAGTACTCCTCTCCTCAATCGAGCAACATAGGCGTAAAGCCGTGAGTACATTGGTACTCAGCAAGTCGTTTGTAACAATAAATGCAATATAATATGCAAGGCTTACCAAAGGAAGGCTGAAAGGTTAATTTGCATAAAGACATTTACTGATGAAATATATTAAATAACTTGAAAGCGAAAGTTAACTGAAAACAGTAACAGTAGATAATCAAAGGAATAACCAAGAACCACTTGTGAACACCAATTCACAAGTTTAAACCAACAGTGAACTACCTGTCCACTCCCAACATAAACCACCAAGTTATAAATGAAACACTAACCCTCGTGTGAAATCCCGAGCACCGCCCATGACCGAGGACGCGGCTATTCGAATAGTTTTACACTCTGCAGAGGTTGCACAACTGTACCCACACGATGTGATTAGCCTAGGCCTAAGGAAATCACAACAAGGCCTTTACAATGCTCTACCTCAACCCAATCCTGCCCGCTAGGGTTTCGCATCACACCCCCCCTTGCGCCACATGGAAATCAGCAACCATGTCCATCACAATGGCAGAATTGAATTGAAATATTACAAATTAATCAGCCAGGTCCATCCCATAATAGACATGTGGTTTGCACGATTAAGCTCAGATCAATGGCGCACAAAGTTAAGTCCTTAGCATTACCCGGGCGAGACTACCACATCCCCCAAAGTACAACTGTACTTCCCCCTTTACTGCACGATCACTCGCCCGAGTGCAAAACCAATTTGTATAACCAAACCAATGTCACACCAATGACGTGGCACAAATTTTAATACACGTGGCACCAACCACATTTCCATATGTCATTAAGGCAAATTAATAATTTAACATGTGCGATGAGACCAAACGTAAATATAAACTGGCTAAGCAATCTAATCGTACCAACCCATGTGATAAATAAACTAGCATCACTAATAACTTTCCCAACCTATGGTGACAAAGGCATCATGGTATTTCAAAGTGTCAAGGAGGTGTAATTGCAATTGGGACAATAACTACCTGTGCAACGGTTTGAATAAAAATAGCAATGCAATGTAATTTAAAGCAAAATAATTAAATAATAGTTTGTAAAATTGGGTTCAACATGATCAAGGGACACGACTTGCCTTCGTTATGCTCAGTGGGTACTCCGGTCTTCAGCGCGAAACCCGCTCCTCCTAATCCGAATCTAACGAGAGAGAAAACGACCGGAAACAAAGAAACACATAAAATGACAAGCAAAAGAACTCAAAAATTCACAAAAACAGAACCAACAGCTAGAGCTCGATTTTAGATGAATTTAGAAAAAAGAACGGGGTCAATCGGAGCTAGGACGGAGGAGAACGGGCTCCCGGAAAATTAATTCAAAATTAATTCGGGAAAATTGAAAAAGGCTACTGTGCTGTGAACCCGGTGTACCAAATACCCGGTCCACGGTGAACCCGGCGCACGGAACAGTGCACGGGGGAGAGAGGGCTGACGCGGCGGGGGCGTGCTGACGTGGCAGCAGCATATGCTGCCACGTGGCACGGGCTGACGTGGCAGCTGACGTGGCTGCCACGTGGCTCGGGGGAGGCGGCTAGGGCTGACGTGGCGCTGACGTGGCATGCCACGTGTCGTGCCACGTGGCCTAGGGCTGACGTGGCACGCGCTGGTGCTGCCACGTGGCTAGGCTGAGCTGGCGGCTCGGGCGCGGGCGGCGTCGGCGGGATCCGACGGCGGGGAGGCGGACACGCGGCCAGATCTGAGCCCTCGGCTCGATCCGAGCGGCGGCGGGATCGCGCGCGCGCGGCGCGGTGACGGGCGGATCGGCGACGCGGCGGCGGCTCGCCGCGCGCGCGTGCCGCGACGCGCGCGCGGCGAGCGCGATCGCAGCGGCGGGCGACGCGTGGTCGGGCGCGAGGCGGATCGGCGACGCGTGGCGGCGCGCGCGCGAGGCGACGGTCGCGGCGCGCGGGCGCAGCCGCGCGAGGCGCCAGGCGAGGCGAGGCGAGGAGAAGGCGCGGCGAGCGACGCGGCGACGCGGCGAATCGGCGCGGGAGCTCACCGGCGGCGGCGGCGGCGGCGCTATCTCCGGCGACCTCGACGGCGGCGGCGGCGCGGGCGGCGGCGGAATGGCTCGGCGACGGCGGCGGCGCGAGGGCGAAGGCGGCGGCGGCGGCGACGAGGCACGCGAACCGAGGCGAGTGTTCGTGTTTATCACGCGAACCGAGGAGCTCGGATCGGTTACGGCGACAGCGCGGACGCGACGGGTTTAGACGGCTAGGATTGGGCCACGCGCGAGATCGGACGGCTGGGATTAGTTAGGGTTAGGGTTAGGGTTTGCGCGGGCGCGGGGCGGACGGCTGTGATCGCGCGCGCGCAGGCGATCGGCGCCGAGGCGAGGTGAGGGCGGGCGTTGCTGCCGCCGCCGCCATCATGCGCGCGACGTGGCGCGCAAGGATCGAGCGCGGCGAAGCGGTGCGCGGAACTGGTACGGCGCGCGGCGGCGGCGGATGGTTGACGCGTGGAGGAGAGAGGGAGATCGGGCGGCGGGGAATAAATTTATTTCTTTTCTTTTTTCAGAAATTCAAATAAACTTCTAAAAGCTCTAGAAAATAGCAAATAAATCCGGAAAATTCACCAAAAATACCAGAAAATTCCTTGTGACACAAGGAACTCAAATAAAATATTTTCCACTTATGTTAATGTTTATTTTAATCACATTAAATCATTTAAAACTTTGAAAATTCATTTGAAGCTTCAATTAATTTGAAAAATTCCAGAAATTCATTTTTGAAATCCGGGCTTTAAAAATCTCAGAAAAACAGGATGTTACAAACCTTACCCCCTTAAACGAGATCTCGACCCCGAGATCTGGGCCAACTAAGAGAATAGGTTCGGAAACTCTGCTCCGAGATCCTCCTCGCGCTCCCAGGTGGCTTTCTCCTCGTAATGGTTGCTCCACCGAACTTTGCAAAACGGACCGCTTTATTCCGGTGACTCGCTCGACACTTCCAAGATTTTGGTAGGTGCTCTTTGTATGACAGATCCTCCTGCAGTCAACGGCCTCAATCGCACAACCTCCTCAGTGCGCGCGCAGCACTTCTTGGTGGGACACATGAAAGACGTCATGTACCCCATCAAGGACGCAGTAGCTCAAGCGATAAGCAACCTCTCCCTGCGTTTGAAATCTGAGCGGACCAACATATCTCGGTGCAAGCTTCCCTTTTAGCTGAAATCTCTTCACACCTTTGAATGGTGTGATCCTGAGGTACACAAAATCATCTGGCTCAAAACTCAGCTCTCGGCGTGCGTATAGCTTTTACATGCGGCCAGGCAGCTTTCAACCTTTCTTGAATCAAGCGGACCTTATCCTCAGCTTCTTTCAAACAATCTGGGCCAAAAACCTGACCTTCCCCCGTCTCTTTCCAATTGAGAGGGTTCCTGCATTTCCTGCCATACAATGCCTCAAACGGTGACATCGCAAACCGGCACGATAATCGTTGTTGTATGAGAACTCGCAAAGGTAGACAACTGTCCCACTTAGACCCATGATCGAGCACACAGGCTCTCAACATGTCCTCCAGAATCTGATTAACTCGCTCTGTCTGACCATCTGTCTGGGGGTGATATGCTGCACTGAAATTCAGGTGAGTCCCCATAGCCTTATGGAAACTACCCCAAAACCGAGAGGTGAACTGCGATCCACGATCTGACACAATCTTCTTGGGCACACCATGCAAGCCGACAATCTCGGACATATATAGCTCTCCAATTTGTTACCAATTGTAAGTCGTTTTAACTGGAATGAAATGAGCAACCTTGGTCAAACGGTCCACAATGACCCAAATCGAATCATGACCCTCTTTGGTTTTAGGCAACCCGACTATAAAGTCCATACCAATTTCTTCCCACTTCCACTCAGGGACTTTCAATGGTCAGTAGCAAACTGCGCAGGTCTCGTGTTCGCCTTTACTCTCGACAAACATCACAAAGGGCTACATACTCAGCGATCTCACGCTTCATGCTTGGCCACCAATACTTATCCTTAATGTCTTGGTACATCTTGGTACTGCCTGGATGAATCGAATACAGCGACTCATGAGCTTCTTTTAATAACACATCCTTTAGTTCTTGCTTGTTGGGCACGCACAAACGCTGCTTGAACCACAAGGTTCCCTGATCATCCACCAAAATCCCGACTCTTTACCTTCACTTAAATTCTTTCGATCCATTGAAATGCCTCATCATCCGACCGAGCACGCGAATCGACCATCCAAAGTAGGTGCATCTCCATAGTGCCAAAAATCACGCTCAACCAACTCAAGGCTAAGCTTCAAATTCCTCATGCAAAGTGGTGACTCTCTCGAACCATCACCGAATTGCAAGATACCTTCTCGCTCAAGGCATCTGCAACAACATTAGCCTTCCGGGATGATAATGTATGCCCACATTATAATCCTTTATCAGCTCTAACCACCTCCTCTGCTGAGGTTAAGCTCGGACTGGGTAAAGATGTATTTGGACTCTTATGATCCGTGTAAACCTCACATCTGTTACCCATCAGATAATGACGCCAAATCTTTAAAGCATGCACTACGGCTGCCAACTCTAAATCATGGGTAGGGTAGTTCTCCTCATGCGGTCTCAACTGGCGTGAGGCATAGGCTACCACTCTCTTGTCTTGCATCAAGACACAACCCAAACCTTTACGCGAGGCATCGCAAAATATCTCAAAATCCTTGTTAATATCAGGTAACACAAGCACTGGGGCTGTGGTCAAACTCTCCTTAAGTTTCTGAAAACTCTTCTCGCACTCTGGCGTCCAAGTGAATTTCTTTTCCTTTTTGAGCAGCTGCGTGAGGGTCAGCCACACCGAAAATCCTCAATAAAGCGACGGTAGTATCTGCCATACCAGAAAACTCGACTGGGTAATCAAGTGGGTGATCGCCAATCCAAAACATCACTTACTTTCCACAGGTCAATGCGACTCATCTGCTGTCAACACATGCCCTAGAAAGGCGACTTTCTTCATCCAAAACTCACATTTGCTGAACTTTGCATACAACCGATTATCCCTCAATTTCGCAATGCCAACCTCAGTGCTCTCGATGTTCCTCCTCGATCTTGGAATATATCAATATGTCGTCAATGAACACAACGACAAACTTGTCCAAATATTCCATAAACACCTTATTCATCAAATACATGAAATATCTTTGGAGCATTGGTCAAACCAAATGACATCACTTTGTGAACTCGTATAGACCATAACGAGTCGAGAAGGTCGTCTTGGGTATGTCCTCCTTACGTATCCTCATCGATGGTATCCGATCTCAAATCAATCTTGGAGAACACTCCTGCTCCCTTAAGCTGGTCAAGCAGTCATCGATCCCGGGCGGAGGGTACTTATTTTTGACAAAGACCTCATTAAGTGCTCAGAGTCCACACACATGCGCCGACTACCATCCTTTTCTTGACGAACAACACCGGCGCTCCCCACGGGATGAACTCGATCGATGTAACCCTTATCCAACGACTCCCGAATTTGCTCCTTCAACTCGCTAAATCATTGGCGGACATCCGATAGGGTCTCTTGGAAATCGGGCGGTACAGCACAAGCTCAATCGAAACTCAACCTCCCTCTCTGGTGGCATACCGGAAGATCATCCGAAATACGTCGGGTACTCTCGACCACAACCGTACATCCTCCAACCGGATTACCTTACTCGCAAATCATGGTAGCTCTGGGGCACTCATCGGCTGCGAATCGCACCTTAACTCCATCTCAATTGGTTAAGGTCACCGCTCTGCTCCCACAATCTAACATCGCTCGCCGCTTCAAGCCAATCCATTCCCAAAATTACATCTAGGGATCATATCCAACAAAATCAGTCGGCCTGAACTCAACTCCCTGAATGGTTATCCTAACTCCTGGACAACCTAGGTTGGACCTCAACTCGGATCCGGGGGATTGGATTAAAAGAACAGATCCAAGAGCAACAGTTTTCAATTGTTGCTTTAAAGCAAAACTCCGAGAAACAAACGAATGCGAAGCTCCAGAATCAAATAAAGCGGTGGCGAGGCCAGATATGTACGAAACGCATCGATCACAACGTCTCGTGCTGCTGGGCATCCTCTGCGGTGGCGTGGTTCACCCGACCTCTCACCACCGCGTCCCCGCCGCCTCGTCCCGAGGCCGGGTGCTCCTCGTCTGCTCCCCGGTAGGGGTACGACCGGTGTGGCTCCCAAGTCAAAGCGAACTGGTGTCGGGGCCTGCCTCTGAGGGCACTTGCTAGCATAGTGTCCCACTTCATGACACTTGAAGCAAGTGATGGATGCTGCTGGATTATTACTCTTCTGCTGCTGCTGCTGTCCACTGGAACCACTAGGACGCCGCCTGGATCAAATCGGGCGCGGTGTATGAGCCGGGGTCCAAAC
Source organism: Melocanna baccifera (assembly GCA_036346265.1). Lineage (NCBI taxonomy): Eukaryota > Viridiplantae > Streptophyta > Magnoliopsida > Poales > Poaceae > Melocanna > Melocanna baccifera. Next base: position 8,147,654 of record CM070699.1, on the reverse strand, counting down.
CACAAGGCTCGCTGCTGCTGCTGCTGCTTCTTCTTTGTGGCGCTCGTGCAGCCGGTAGGAACCAAAACGAGGCCTCGAGGCCGGTGTGACCGTGATCCCTGCTGGATCAACCTCCTCTTGCGAGACTCCTCGAGCTCGCGGCGACTCTCCTCGATGAGAATGGCCTTATCCACCAACTGCTGGAAGCTGGCATAGTCGTTGCCTACGACTTGCACCTTCAAAGCTGGGTTCAAGCCTTTCTTGAACCTCTTACGCGAAGTGCATGCGCCGCTACGTCCTGCAGCGCGAAGCGAGCCAACCGAGTGAATTTATTGAGATATTCACTCACCGATGAGTTCCTCTTTGGAGCTCCCAAACTCATCCTTCTTCATCTCAACCACTCCCTCCATGACATGAGCGGTGTGGAAAGCCTTTGCGAATTCCTTCCAGTGATATTGTGCCGATCCTCATGGGCGCACGAGGTTCTCCCACCACTCTGCTGCTTTGGTCCCTCAAGGCGATGTCTTGCATCAGACCTTCTCCTGCCGGTGCAGGCCAAGTTCGATTTCTTCTCAATGAACGGACCCGATCGTCGGCCTCAAAAGGCTCGATGAACTGGAGAAAAGCAGCGTCTCGTCCTCATAAACTCTGCATAGCCGGTCTGCGGACGATGTCTTGGCGGTGGTATCGCTCTGGTGCTTGTCGCTGCATCATAGTCTGCATTCCCTGCATCATAGTCTGCATCATCGTATGCGGGCCATCAAGAATCGATCGAGTGCGAGGATCCAAAACAGTGGCACCGTCGCGCAAAGACACTGTTCTCTGGGTCTGGTTCCCGATTGCGGTGGAGGAGTTCCTGGTGTCAACCATCTTGCTCTGAAAAGAAAACAACTGCTGACTGACCAAAGGCAAAAGGCGAGAGGGAAAAGCATAGATAAGAGGTAAATGTGTCTAAGGGGGTTTTGCTTAATGGAGACCTAACCTAAACAAGCACTTAGCCATAAGGCTAACTAAGAAACTGAACAAAATGAACTCCAATAAAAGATTTGACATGATCGCAATATAATGCTTTTAAGGCAATATTTGCAGCTCACATCACACTCAACTGCAAATAAAATCCAACGTGTCTACTCGCACTATCTACTCAAGGCTCCCACCGGGTCCTGACAAATAAGGTATACTGCTATCGTCCTCAGAATCGCTGTAGACAACCCACGAGTTGCGGATCGGCGGTGACTGCTCTCTGACTGGCGCTGGAGTGAACCGGCTGAGGTAGGCGCGACGATCTCGGGTGATACGACGCCTCTCCTCTGGGCTCGGCGGTGTAGGCGACGGTAGAGGTACTGGCGCTGCGGTCGGGCTCCTCCTGCATCGCTCGTAGTCTCGGGTGGCTCCGTACTGCTCCTTGAACTTCCGGACGAGTCTGGCCATGTTGATCTTGTATAGCTTGCAAAGTCGACGGATGGCTTTGTGCGCAACTCCTTGTGCTGACATCTCCCCACTGGCACCGGTGTTCTTGAAACTGTGATGTAGCACCTGCTTGCCAACTCGGGTAGTGAAATATAGTCTGGAGATGCTCCCGATGCGTTGACCTTTTTGCTTCTCATCCTTGGTGAGGTAGACGGGCAGTCTCTTAAATCCGAGGCACCGCAACAAAACGCGTAGAAGTGACCTCCATCCTCCTGTCGGGCTGTAGGAAGTTTGGGACATCTAATGCATTTATAAAGGAAAGATCAGTTTATAACTTTAGGAAAACGAATTTTGCAAGAGTTGGGGCGAGAGACAAGAATCCTTAAGAATGAGGTAAGAAGATAGAGATATTACTAAATATCAAATTTAGTTGGTTTGATTTAGAAAATACATTTTTGGGCTATCGACCAATTTAACTAGGGCTTCGTCCTACAGTCGAACCTGGCTCTGATACCATCTCTGTCGAGACCCGAATATGCAAACTCGGTCTCTCTGTGTAAACTGCACTAGTCCAGGATCACGCTAGTGCACACAGTCAAACATAGATGTCATCACAGTCATACACACGACAATAATAAGGGAAAACTGAAATATCGATAAAATATCAAAGATACGACCTTATGGCCAAGCTTACAATATCTCTAGCCGGAAGGGCTTAACAAAATAGCAGCGGAAATCCAAAATAAAGCGTAGCGACCAATCGACAAGCCACAGGCTATCGAGTGGAGAACGAAGCCTAATCCGTGAAGTCGTCGTAGTACTCTCCTTCTGGCACCTCCTGCTGATAGTACTCCTCTCCCTCAACTGAGCAACATAGGCGTAAAGCCGTGAGTACATTGGTACTCAGCAAGTCGTTTGTAACAATAAATGCAATATAATATGCAAGGCTTACCAAAGAAAGGCTGAAAGGTTAATTTGCATAAAGGCATTTACTGATGAAATATATTAAATAACTTGAAAGCGAAAGTTAATCAAAAGCATAATAATAGATAATCAAAGGAATAACCAAGAACCACTTGTGAACACCAATTCACAAGTTTAAACCAACAGTGAACTACCTGTCCACTCCCAACATAAACCACCAAGTTATAAATGAAACACTAACCCTCGTGTGAAATCCCCGAGCACCGCCCATGACCGAGGACGCGCTATTCGAATAGTTTTACACTCTGCAGAGGTTGCACAATGTACCCACACGATGTGATTAGCCTAGGCCTAAGGAAATCACAACAAGGCCTTTACAATGCTCTACCTCAACCCAATCCTGCCCGCTAGGGTTTCGCATCACACCCCCCCTTGCGCCACATGGAAATCAGCAACCATGTCCATCACAATGGCAGAATTGAATTGAAATATTACAAATTAATCAGCCAGGTCCATCCCATAATAGACATGTGGTTTGCACGATTAAGCTCAGATCAATGGCGCACAAAGTTAAGTCCTTAGCATTACCCGGGCGAGACTACCACATCCCCCAAAGTACAACTGTACTTCCCCCTTTACTGCACGATCACTGCTTGAGTGCAAAACCAATTTGTATAACCAAACCAACGTCACACCAATGACGTGGCACAAATTTTAATACACGTGGCACCAACCACATTTCCATATGTCATTAAGGCAAATTAATAATTTAACATGTGCGATGAGACCAAACGTAAATATAAACTGGCTAAGCAATCTAATCGTACCAACCCATGTGATAAATAAACTAGCATCACTAATAACTTTCCCAACCTATGGTGACAAAGGCATCATGGTATTTCAAAGTGTCAAGGAGGTGTAATTGCAATTGGGACAATAACTACCTGTGCAACGGTTTGAATAAAAATAGCAATGCAATGTAATTTAAAGCAAAATAATTAAATAATAGTTTGTAAAATTGGGTTCAACATGATCAAGGGACACGACTTGCCTTCGTTATGCTCGTGAGGTACTCTGGTCTTCAGCGCGAAACCTGCTCCTCCGGAATCCGAATCTAACGAGAGAGAAAACGACCGGAAACAAAGAAACACATAAAATGACAAGCAAAAGAACTCAAAAATCCATAAAAACAGAACCAACAGCTAGAGCTCGATTTTAGATGAATTTAGAAAAAAGAACGGGGTCAATCGGAGCTAGGACAGAGGAGAACGGGCTCCCGGAAAATTAATTCAAAATTAATTCGGGAAAATTGAAAAAGGCTCTTGTCTTTGTGAACCCGGTGTACCAAATACCGGTCCACGGTGAACCCGCGCGCGGAATAGTGCACGGGGAGAGAGGGCGACGCGGCGGGGCGTCTTGGCGTGGCGGCGGCATATCCGCCACGTGGCGCGGCCGCGTGGCGGTGACGTGGCTGCCACGTGGCTCGGGAGGCGGCTAGGGCCGACGTGGCGCCGACGTGGCATGCCACGTGTCGTGCCACGTGGCCTAGGGCTGACGTGGCACGCACCGTGCTGCCACGTGGCTAGGTTGAGCCGCGGCTCGGCGCGGCGGCGTCGGCGGATCCGACGGCGGGAGGCGGACACGCGGCGGATCGAGCCTCGGCTCGATCCGAGCGGCGGCGGGATCGCGCGCGCGCGCGCGCGGTGACGGGCGGATCGGCGACGCGTGGCGGCTCGCCGCGCGCGTCGCGACGCCTTGCGGCGGCAGCGCGATCGCAGCGCGGGCGACGCGTGGGCGCGCGAGGGCGGATCGGCGACGCGGCGGCGCGCGGCGCGCGAGGCGACGGGTCGCGGCGCCTTGCGCAGCCGCGCCGAGGCGAGGCGAGGGAGAAGGCGACGGCGAGGCGACGCGGCGAATCGGCGCGGAGCTCACCGGCGGCGACGCGGCGGCGGCTATCGCCCGGCGACCTCGGCGCGGCGGCGGCGCGCGCGCGGCGGCGGCGAACGCTCGGCGACGGCGCGGCGCGAGCGAGCGCGAGCGGCGGCGGCGCGAGAGGCACGCGAACCGAGGCGAGTGTTCGTGTTTATCACGCGAACCGAGGAGCTCGGATCGATTCTGGCGACGCGCGCGGGCGCGACGGGTTTAGACGGCTAGGATTGGGCCACGCGCGAGATCGGACGGCCGGGATTAGTTAGGGTTAGGGTTAGGGTTTGCGCGGCGCGGGCGGGCGGGCCGACTCGCGCGCGCGCGGCGCGTCGAGGCGGCAGGTGAGGGGGGGCGCGGCAGTGCCGCGCCGCGTCAGCGTGATCTTGCGACGCGTGGCGCGAGCGGATCGAGCGGCGGGCGAAGTGCGCGCGGAACTGAGTGCTGCGCGCGGCGGCGGCGGGATGGTTGACGCGTGGAGGAGAGAGGGAGATCGGGCGGCGGGGAATAAATTCATTTCGTTTCTTTTTCCAGAAATTCAAATAAACTTCTAAAAGCTCTAGAAAATAGCAAATAAATCCGGAAAATTCACCAAAAATACCAGAAAATTCCTTGTGACACAAGGAACTCAAATAAAATATTTTTCACTTATGTTAATGTTTATTTTAATCACATTAAATCATTTAAAACTTTGAAAATTCATTTGAAGCTTCAATTAATTTCAGAAAATTCCAGGAAATTCATTTTTGAAATCCAGGCTTTAAAAATCTCAGAAAAACAGGATGTTACAAATCTCATGGGCACTCTCAAGCCTACTGGATAATACAAGCCCTAATAACTTTGTGTTGCCCTTCAACAACGCATGCACATCCCTCCTAAGCAGCTCGAGTCATCTACCATTGACTTGGCTCGAATATCAATCAAGGGTTGTCATGCCCATATAAGGCTATCACCTTAGAGATCTCAATATCTAAAGTAATGGGACTCTACTTGTCCCAGAGAAATGACTACGATCATCTATCTTGTCAAATAAATCCTATCTTGCTGCAAGAAATGAGTGTTGATCATTTTCTCTTTTGTAACATCCTGTTTTTCTGAGATTTTTAAAGCCTGGAATTTAAAAATGAATTTTCTGGAATTTTTTGAATTTAATTCAAGCTTCAAATGAATTTTTAGAATATTTAAAGATTTAATATGATTAAAATAAACATTAACATAAGTTAAAAATATTTTATTTGTGTTCTTCAGGTCTCAAGGAATTTTCTGGTATTTTTGGTGAATTTTTGGGATTTATTTGCTATTTTCTAGAGCTTTTAGAAGTTTATTTGAATTTCTGGAAAAAGAAAAGAAAAAGAAATAAACCTAGCTTTGCATGAGGAATTTCAGAAGCTTAGCCTTGAGTTGATTGAGCCAGGATTTTTGGCAGCTATGGAGATGCAGCCTACTTTGGATGGTCGATTCACAGCTCGATCGGATGATGACGGATTTCAGCGGATCAGAAAGAACTTAAGTGAAGGTAAAGAGTCAGGATTTTCAGTGGACGACCAGGGAACCTTGTGGTTCAAGCAGCGTTTGTGTGTGCCCAACAAGCAAGAACTAAAGGATGTGTTGTTAAAAGAGCCTCATGAGTCGCTGTATTCGATTCATCCAGGCAGTACCAAGATGTACCAGGATATTAAGGATAAATATTGGTGGCCAAGCATGAAGCGTGAGATCGCTGAGTATGTAGCCCTTTGTGATGTATGTCAGAAAGTAAAGGCAGAGCATCAAAGACATGCAGGTTTGCTACAGCCATTGAAAATTCCCGAGTGGAAGTGGGAAGAAATTGGTATGGACTTTATAGTCGGTTTGCCTAAGACCAAAGAGGGCTATGATTCGATTTGGGTCATTGTGGATCGATTGACCAAGGTTGCTCATTTTATTCCAGTTAAGACGACCTACAGTGGTGACAGATTGGCAGAGCTATATATGTCCAGGATTGTCAGTTTGCATGGTGTGCCCAAGAAGATTGTGTCAGATCGTGGATCGCAGCTTCACCTCCGTTTTGGGGTAGTTTCCATAAGGCTATGGGAACTCACTGAACTTCAAGATACAGATATCACCCCGCATGATGGTCGACAGAGCGAGTAAATCAGATTTTGGAGGACATGTTGAGAGCCTGTGTGCTTGATCATGGTTCCAAGTGGGACAGTTGCTTGCCTTTTGCAGAATTCTCGTACAACAACAGCTATCAGGCCAGTTTGCAGATGTCACCGTTTGAAGCATTGTATGGCAGGAAATGCAGGACCCCTCTCAATTGGAAAGAAACGGGGGAGGGTCAGGTTTTTGGTCCAGACTGTTTAAAAGAAGCTGAGGATAAGGTCCGCTTGATACAGGAAAGGTTGAAAACTGCCCAGGCCAGACAGAAAAGTTATGCAGATACCAGGCGTCGAGAGCTGAGTTTTGAGCCAGATGATTTTGTATATCTCAGGATCACACCATTCAAGGGTGTGAAGAGGTTTCAGCTAAAAGGTAAGCTTGCACCGAGATATGTTGGTCCGTTCAGGATTCTGAAACGCAGGGGAGAGGTTGCTTATCAGTTGGAGCTACCTGCGTCCTTCAGTGGGGTACATGACGTCTTTCATGTGTCCCACCAAGAAGTGCTGCGTGTACTGAGGAGGTTGTGCCAGTTGAGGCCGTTGACCTGCAGGAGGATCTGTCATACAAAGAGCACCCAGTCAAAATCTTGGAAGTGTCAGAGCGAGTCACCCGGAATAAAGTGGTCCGTTTTTGCAAAGTACAGTGGAGCAACCATTCCGAGGAGGAAGCCACCTGGGAGCGCGAGGAGGATCTCAGAGCGGAGTTCCCGAACCTATTCTCTTAGTTGGCCCAGATCTCGGGGTCGAGATCTCGTTTAAGGGGGTAAGGTTTGTAACATCCTGTTTTTCTGAGATTTTTAAAGCCTGAAATTTAAAAATGAATTTTCTGGAATTTTCTGAATTTAATTCAAGCTTCAAATGAATTTTCAGAATTTTTAGAGATTTAATATGATTAAAATAAATATTAACATAAGTTAAAAATATTTTATTTGTGTTCTTCAGGTCTCAAGGAATTTTCTGGTATTTTTGGTGAATTTTTGGGATTTATTTGCTATTTCCTAGAGCTTTTAGAAGTTTATTTGAATTTCTGGAAAAAGAAAAGAAAAAGAAATAAACCCCGCCGCCCGATCTCCCTCTCTCCTCCACGCGTCGGTCATCCGCCGCGCGCGCGCCGCCGCCATACTCCCCTCCTCCCGCTCGCGCGCCCGCGCCCTCGGCCGCCGACGCGCGCGCGCGCGATCACCGCCGTCCGTCTGCTTCGCCGCACGGCCGAACCCTAACCCTAACGCCCACCGAGCCTCAGCCGTCCGATCTCATCGCGTGAGATCCGGACCGTCCAAACCAATCCGGATTTTTATCCCGCGCCGTAACCGATTCGAGCTCCCTCGGTTCGCGTGCATTTAACCTGTCGGTCGCCTCGGTTCGCGTGTCCGATCTCCGCCACCGCCGAACCCTAGCCTCGCCCGTTCTCGCGCCCGCGCCGCCGCCGGAGTCGCCCCGCCGCCGCCCGTGCCGCGTCTCCGCCGTCGCTCGAGGTCGCCGGAGCACCGGCCGTCGCCGCATCCCGCCGGTGAGCCCTCCGCGCTGCGTTCGCCGCGTCGCCTCCGTCGCCGCCGTCGCCGGACCCCTCGCTTCGCCTCGATCGCGTCTGCGCCAAGCGCGCGCGCCGCCACGCGCCGCCGATCCGCTCGCGCGCGCCACGCGCCGCCTTCGCCGCGATCCGCCCTCGCCGCGACGCCGCGTGGCGAGCCGCCACGCGCCGCCGATCCGCCGTGCCCGCGCGCGCGCCGCGCAATCCTCGCTGTCGCTCGGTCTGGACCGAAGGTCCAGATCGCGCCGCGTCTCGCACTCCCGCCGTCGGATCCCGCCGCGCGCGCGCGCCGTCGCGCGGCTCGGCCGAGCCACGTCAGCGCCACGTCAGCCGAGACCGCCCCAAGGTGCCACGTGGCAGCCATGTCGGTACCGCGTCGCCACCGCCACGTCACCGTGCCACGTGGCAAATATCTTCCGCCACGTCGCCGCGTCCCGCCCGCGTCGACCCGCCGCCCCGTGCACTATTACGTGGACCGAGTCCACGGTGGACTCGGAATTTCGTGGATCGGGTCCACAGCACAGTAACTTTTCCGTTTTTCCCGAATTAATTTTAGAATTAATTTTCCAAGAGCCCGTTCTCCTCCGTTCTAGCTCCGATTAACCCCGTTCTTTTTTCTAAATTCATATAAAATCGAAATCTAGCTGTTGGTTCTAGTTTTATGAATTTTGGAGTTCATTTTCTTATCATTTTATGTATTTTTTTGTTTTCGGTCGTTTTCTCTCTCGTTAGATTCGGATTCCGGAGGAGCAGGTTTTGCGCCCGAAGACCAGGAGTACCCCGCTGAGCATAACGAAGGCAAGTCGTGTCCCTTGATCATGTTGAACCCAATTTTGCAAACTATTATTTAATTATTTTGTTTTAAATTACATTGCATTGCTATTTTTATTCAAACCTTTGCACTGGTAGTTATCGCCCAATTGAGATTATACCTCTTTGATACTTTGGATACCATGATGCCATTGTCACCATAGGTTGGGTAATTTATTAGTGATACTAGATTATTTGTCACATGGGTTGGTACGATTAGACTACTTAGCTGGGTTATATTTACGATTGATCTCATCAGCACACGTTAATCATTAATTTGACCTAATGACATATGGAACTGTGGTTGGTGCCACGTATATTAAAATTTGTGCCACGTCATTGGTGTGACGATGGTTTGGTTATACAAATTGGTTTTGCACTCGGGCGAGTGATCGTGCAGTAAAGGGGGAAGTACAGTTGTACTTTGGGGGATATGGTAGCCTCGCCCGGGTAATGTTAAGGACTTAACTTTGTGCGCCATTGATCTGAGCTTAATCGTGCAAACCACATGTCTATTATGGGATGGACCTGGCTGACTAATTTGTAATATTTCAACTCAATTCTGCCATTGAGATGGACATGGTTGCTGATTTCCATGTGGCGCAAGGGGGGTGTGATGCGAAACCCTAGCGGGCAGGATTGTGTTGAGGTAGAGCATTGTAAAGGCCTTGTTGTGATTTCCTGAGATCGAGGCTAATCACATCGTGTGGGTACAGTTGTGCAACCTCTGTAGAGTGTAAAACTATTCGAATAGCTGCGTCCTCGGTCAGGGACATTGCTCGGGGATTTCACACGAAGGTTAGTGTTTCATTTATAACTTGGTGGTTTATGTTGGTAGTGGACAGGTAGTTCACTGTTGGTTTAACTTGTGCATTGGTGTTCACAAGTGGTTTATGTTTATTCCTTTGATTATCTATTATTACTGTTTTCAGTTAACTTCCGCTTTCAAGTTATTCATTATATTTCATTATGAAATACCTTTATGCAAATTAACCTTTCAGCCCTCCTTTGGTAAGCCTTGCATATTATATATTGCATTCATTGTTACAAACGACTTGCTGAGTACCAATGTACTCACGGCTTTACGCCTATGTTGCTCAGTTGAGGGAGAGGAGTACTATCAGCAGGAGGTTCCAGAAGGAGAGTACTATGAAGACTTCACGGATTAGGCTTCGTTCTCCACTCGATAGCCTGTGGCTTGTCGATTGGCCGCTACGCTTTATTTTGGATTTCCGCTGCTATTTTGTTAAGCCCTTCCGGCTAGAGATATTGTAAGCTTGGCTATAAGTTCGTACCTTTGATATTTTATCAACATTCGAGTTTTCCTTTATTATTATCGTGTGTATGACTGTGATGACATCTATGTTTGACTGTGTGCACTAGCGTGATCCTGGACTAGTGCAGTTTACACAGAGAGACCGAATTTGCATATTTGGGTCTCGACATCTTTCACTTCCAATCTCATGCTTCACTCTCACATTATCTATCTTTCTAGCATTCATAGCTCGAGTGTTGACCATTATCCAACAACATTTTCAAGCTCGTATTCACTCGGCAGATTATCCCTGCCTTCTCATCAAGAACATTCAGTTTTTCTTAGTGTCTCTTAATTTCTTTTCAGTGGTTTGCAACTTATTTTTGATGTCTCTTAGCTTCTATTTTGCATCCCTTAGTCTCTTATCACATTAACAAGCGGCGCTTAGACGCACTGCCCATCTCGAAAGCTACATCTTGGCAGAGCAGCTCTGCGTCTCTAACGTTGCCTCAATAGGTGCCGCTTCAACGTGCCTCGGCGGGGCAGCCACGCGTTCGCAGTCTCGCCTTAGCAGGCACCGCTTAGACATGTTGCCTGTCTCGAAGGCTATGACTTGGCAGGGTGGCCCCACGTTTGCAGCTTCATCTTAATAGGCACTGCTCAGACACATCGCCCATCTCGAAGGCCATGCCTTGGCAGGGCCACCCCACGCCTCCGGTCTCACCTTAATAGGTGTCGCTTTAACGTGTCATTCGCCTCAAAGGCCATGCCTTGGCAAGGTGGCTCCACGTCACCAACTTCATTTCCACAGGCTTCATCCCAACACGTCTCCTGCCTCGAAGGCCATGCCTCGACAGGGTGGCCCTGCGTCTCCGACTTTGTCTCTACAGGCTTTGCTCTGACGCACCACCCACCTTGAAGGCTATTCCTCGGCAGGGCAACACTGTGTCTCCAACTTCGCCTACACATGCTTCACTTCAATGTGTAACCCACCTCGAAGGCTATTCCTCGGTAGGGCAACACCATGTCTCCAACTTTACCTGCACAGGCTTCACTCCAATGCGTTGCCCGCCTCGAAGGCTATTCCTCGGTAGGACAACCCCACGTCGGAGTGACTTTGCCTGCATAGGCTTCACTATGATGTGCCTCCTATCTTGAAGGTTATGCCTTAATAGGGTGACTCCGCGTCTCTAACTTCACCTTCACAGGCTTTGCTCAAATGTGTCACCCGCCTTGAAGGCTATTCCTTGGTAAGGCAACTCCGCGTCTTTGACTTCTCCTGCACAGGCTTTGCTCCAATGTGCCACTCACCTCGAAAGCTATGCCTCGGTAGGGTGGTCCCATGTCTCTGACTTTACCTTTAAGGCTTTGCTCTAACGTGCCACCCGCTTCGAAGGATATGCCTTGACAGGGTTGCCCCGAGTCTCCAACTTGCCTTCATAGGCTTTGCTCAGACATGTCGCCTGCTGCGAAGGCTATTCCTCCATAGGGCAACCCCGTGTCTTCGACTTCGCCTGCATAGGCTTCGCTCCGACCCGCCGCTCACCAGCTATACCTCGGCAGGTTAGCCCCACACCTTCGACTTCATCTTCACTAGTTTCGCTCCAACATGCCGCCCACCTCAAAGGCTATGCCTTGATAGGATGGCCCCGTGTCTCCAACTTTGCCTTTGTAGGCTTTGCTCAGATGTGTCACCTGCCTCGAAAGCTATTCCTCGACAAGGCAACCCCACGTCTCCAACTTCATTTGCACAAGCTTTGCTATGACGCTTCACCTGCCTTGAAGGCTATGCCACGGTAGGGTGGCCTTGCATCTTTGACTTCACCTTCACAGACTTCGTTCCGACACGCCGCCCACCTCGAAGGCTATGCCTTGGTAGGGTGGCCCCGCGTCTCCATCTCCGCCTTCACAAGCTTTGCTTAGACATGTCATCCACCTTGAAGGCTATTCCTCGATAGGGCAACCCCGTGTCTCTGACTTCACCTGCACAGGCTTCGCTTTGACACGTCGTCCACCTCAAAGGCAATGCCTTGGTAGGGCAACCCCGTGTCCACCACTCTGCATCTAAAGGCTTTGCTCAGACGCGCTACCTGCCACAAAGGCTATGCCTCGGCAAGGTGGCCCCACGTCAAATACTTCACCTCTATAGGCTTCGCTGCACTGCGCTGTTCACCTCGAAGGCTATGCCTCGGTAGGACGGCCTACGTCTGCTACCTCGCCTCCACCGGCTCTGTGCTGATGCGCCATCTACCTCATAGGCTATGCCTCGACAAGGCAGCTTTGCGTCCGCTACTTCGCCTCCACTGGTTCGCTCCGTTACACTGCTTGTCTCGTAGGCCATGCCTCGGATAGAGGGGCTAGTGTCTTGTGCAACAGAAAGATGCCATCACAACCAAAGACTTACCTTGATAGTGCATAAATTATGGCCAAGTCATTGGCACCGAGCAGAATTGCCCTGCCAAGTGTGTATCAAAAATGCTCAACATACCACAACAAACATATTTGTCAAAAAGACCTCAACATTCCTCTTTTCCCCTCGAACGCCCTTCCGGACGCCCAAGAGATAAGGAGCTAGTGTTGAGAAATTCTACAACCTCTCGACTAAAATATTTCATACTTTGACATGTCTACGGAAAGGGTTTACTAAGCTATTGCCCTAGGCGCCCAACGCTCGTGCACTGTGCCCCGACGCCCTGCATGCTCCACGCGCTTCGTTGACCGCATCCTGCGCTTGCACACGACACCCATACCCAACAGTCGAGACTTGTGCCCACCCGCACAGCTGCGCCCTGCGTGCTTCGCTAAGACTAGCGCGCCTTGACCAAGGCCTGCGTACCGCACCCCGGTGGCCACGCCCTGCGGGCCACACCCTGGTAGCTGTGCCCTACGCGCCGTGCATTGGCGCCCGCGCCCCGCGCGCACAGACGCCTGCACTCATAGCCCCATGTGCGCCTCGCAGCTCAACGACCCGCTTGCTTCACATTCATGCGCCATGCGTGCACCGGCGCCCGAGAAAATGAGCGCCCTAATGCCATGCATGCCTTGTCACCCAAGTCTCCGGCACCCGCGTCTTGGCATGCTTTGGCACCAGCCTGTACCACGCGTGCCCCGGCGTCTGTTCCCTATGCGCCCTGGCAGCCCTGCAACAGTGTTCTGCAGCCGCGCCCTATGATTGCGCCCAATGCCATCCAAGGATATAATGGTCAGGGAGCTGCCCACCCTTCGACCGATTAAGGGGGTGATCGAAATAGCGATGACTTTTAGCTTTTGACTGAAAAAACACTGTAGTTGGCTGAAAAAACACTGTAGCTGAGTTAGTGGATAGTGTAGTGAATAGTGAAAAAAAAGTTGAAGCTAGAAGTTGAAGCCGAAACGATCAGGACCTAAAACTTCAAGGTTTTCAAGCAGGTCTGAGGCAACCAGTACATCAGCAAGGAGCCCTTGGCACCCTGGCGACGGGACGCCTTCGCGCCCTGGCAACAGAACACGTTCGCACCCTGGCGCCCTGTCACGCCGGTGCGCCCCACGGCGCCACGTGCACCCTGATGCCTTCGTGCCCTATCACGCCAGTGCGCCCCCAAATCGCCATGTGCACCCTTATGCCGTAGTGCTCTGGCGCCCGACCATCTGAGTGCCCCAACGCCGGTGCCCTGCCGTCCTGGCGCCTGCGCACCTTGCCGTCGGCAAGCCATGCAGCTCGCGCGCCTGTTCGCCCCAACATAGAGAGCGTCGCGTCGCCCGTGAGCACCTTGACGCCTCTGAGTGTTGGCGCCCACACGCACGCACTCAAGACTCCGGCGCACGTGCCCTGACGCCCGCCATCCGCACTAGGGTGTACCTGCAGCCACGCCTTGCGCACGTGCTGCGCACGCAACGCCCTGCGACCGTACATTGCTGAGGCACCCTGTCGCGTGCCCGACGGTGTTTAGAGCTAGCTCGGCGCCGTAGCTCGGCGCCCGAAGACCGGCCCCAGCTCCCAGCGCCCTAGCAGCCAGGCATACCCAGCGGCATGTGCACACTCCGAAACAACCGCTGCACATCTTTTCCCCTGTCATGGCTTTTTTCTTCTGGACCAAGTCCTTGCGCCCTGGCACTTTGCTACTTGCTACACCTACTCCGTGGCAGGTAAAGGTATATTCCTGCGCCCGTGAGTTCTGGGACAGTGAGCACACGGGCACCTCCAAATCCCCCTTTCACCGACTCATGCATTTCCCCTTTCTACATGGCTATCACCATTCCCAAAAAGCGCTAAGACTAGCTCTCAAGTGGTTCTCTCCAGCAAGTAGCGCCCTGCAGCCAGGCACGGAGCGCCCTGCAGTGCTCGGCTTGGCTGCGTCCGCACGTTATTGTGATATTTACGGTATAAACATAAATATAATTCTAGTATAATTATGTAAATATAAAATTGATATCAATCCAAATACAAATGGTATAACTTGTATGTAACCATATGACTTGGATTTATCATTTGAATCATAACAAATATTCATTGACGGAAGCAATAATCTTCTAAATATGTATGTTAAAAAATAAACCATGTATCAATTAAGACTAGCAATAAGTCTAAGTTTTAATTGATTTTAGTGCTCTCAGAAGTAGGGTTACACAAGATCAAATCTTGACTGTCCCGCTACTAAGTCATATACTCTTATCAATTAGTTGTTTCAACTAATAATTCAATCTTTGAGCTCTAAAGTAAAACTCTACATTCAAGATTAAATATATTCAGCATGTGTAAATTCGGCCAGCTATCGAACACCCAAGATTTGGCACAATTAGAGCAAATTCAATATTGCTTTACCTCATATAAGTCAAACTTAACTTATCAAGTATAACTTCTAACTGTCAAGTAAAGCATATATGTATGAAATTGATGAAATTGTTATGATCTAGTAGCAGCATGAACCGAGTAACACATGAATAATATATCTATATTTGGAGAATGAACAGCAATGCTCTCAGTGAATAACAATGACAGAGACAATACAAACTAGAGCTCAAAGATTAAATTAACCAATCTCAGCATATGATTTATATCATCATAGAGCGGTATAGCCCACGGTTGCAATCACCAACATATGAATTAATCACAGACTGCAGTAAATTAAATCTTGTACTCACAGAACTGGTGATATTCGAAATCACCACGAGGATCACGGAGCTAGGCACGCTTTGAAGTACTGTCCCAGAAAACCTATTGCCCCCTACTCCACCGTGAGAGAGAGGTCAATAAGCAACGGAGATACAAAGCCCACTTTGCCGCAACGTGAACACACCACCAGCAAAGACGAGGTCAAGGGAATGCCGCACAAGTTCACGGCAGGAGTAGGCCGAACTTCTTGCCGTCGAGCACCACAAACAGTATAGGAACTGAAGAGAGAGGAGAGGAGGAGCGCACTTGCCTTCTGAATCTGCTCGAGAGAGTAGACAGCCGGCTTAAATAGCCAGGAGAAGGAGGTACCCAGGCGTGGTTGCCAATGGCCAACGCCGTGCCTTCCGCGTCGCCTGCGCCCTTCACCTCTCCGCCGAACCCGCTGCTCCCCAGATCTGAGGTGAGGCGACCGAGCCGCTACCGTGAGACGCGGATCAGGCATCGCCGCCTCCCCCTCAAAAAGAGCCACAGAGGAACGCGCAAGAGACGGGGAAGGGGAAGACCGGGTCGCTCGGGCGCTCGGGAGGACCGGGCCGCCGCGTGGACCTCGCCTCCCACCGCAAAGGCTGGAGCCCGCGCCCTTGCCTTTGCTGCCCGGTCGCCTGCTCGGCTTGGGCCAGATGAGCCGCACCGGAGAAATGGGAGAAGGAGACGTCCTCCCTCCCCTTATCTCTAAGCTGGTCCACCGACGGGTAGACCCCATTCTCTCTTTCTTTATCAAATAAGAAATTTTCATTTTACCCTTGGGCAAATACAACACGCTCAATGCCTCCTCCGCGTACTCACGTGCGCCCTGGTGCCATGCCGTCGCTATGCCTCGCCGCCCGGGCATCCACAAGCTCAGCGCCCTGCATCCACGAGCGCCTTGCTCATTGCAACTTAGCGCCCTGCAGACAAGTGCACAACGCACTGCACCCTAGGCTCAGCTCCCTGCAGACACGCGCAGAATGTCCTGGCAAAAAGGCATGGACGCCCTGGCAGTCTCGCAAGCTCCTCGGCGTGGCGCCCTGTCAAAACCCACGAGCTACCCGGCAAGAAATTCAGGGTCTGTTTGATATAGCTGCGGCTTATAGCTGTTAATTGAAATTTTAGAATTTTAGCTGTTTGCAACAGAGATTATGGAGAGAGATACTCGCTTGCAATCTTGGATAGTACAAATATTGGGTTTTTAATGTGTACTATAATTAACTTATAGACTCTATCTTAAAAAAATACTCCGTTTGAAAGTTAAGTGTTGTAACAAAAATCAAAAACTATTTTGAGAAGACAAACGCCCTGGCAAAAACAACAAGCACACTGGCAGCGGCATCCAGACGCCCTGACAAAAGGTAAAGCGTCAACTTGAACAAGTGAAATAGTGTTGACAGAGTGAAAAAAAAGGGAAAAAGATTACGCACAGGATGTTTTGCGTGGTAATGTTCTCTATCTGTTTCTGTTTGGTGGACGGTGATGGTGGTGCAAGCCTGGGGTTCTCTCCTTCAGGGCCTCGAGACGCTGCACCATACTAATCAATATTATTGGACCTTAAACAACAATCGCACTGACCCAATCACATATCACTGTTAACACGGTGACCACGGCTTTAGCCTGATACAGAGAACGATTTTTTTAATAATCTATTTTTTATTCAAAATTACAAAAATGTACCCACGTAATTTTTTTTTGGAGGAATAGCCTTCAGTCGTCCAACCATTGAGCAACTGGATCCTATCGTCCAACAGCCGCACAACACGTATGCAATCGGTGGATCGTTGGGCGATATAATTGCAGTCGCCTAACGGTAGGATGACTGAAACCTATCGCTCAACTGTTCGGCCACTGCGCCTCATATATAATCCACCGAGTGGCCTAGCCCCTAGCCGTTGTGTGTCATTCGAACCTTAGACGTCGAATGGAAAGAGAGGAAAGAAGGGGAAAGAAAGAAGAAGAGAGAAGAGGGAAGGAGAGGGAGAGGAAGGAGAGGAGAGGGAGGGAGAGAGGAAGAATGAGAGGAGAGATTCTGCTACTTCTGCGAGATAAAATATTTTCTATGTTTTTGGTAATAATTTTGTATGAAGTAAATAGTTTATTTAGTGTAAAATTAGGATATGTAGAAAATTTGTTATGAAGTAAATAGTCATAAAAAATATAGTCAATATAGTTATAGAAAATTAACATTGTTAGAAAATTTTAGGTGTAGAAAATTTAGTCAATATTATAGTTGTAGAAATTTCAGTCAATATAGTTATAGAGAATGTGTATGCGTAGAAAATTATAGTTGTAGAAAATTAGCATATGTAGAAATCGTAGTTGTAGAAAATTCAGTCAATATTATATACAAAATTAGCATCTATAGAAAATTATAGTTGCAGAAAATTTAGTAAATATTTGTATATGCAATAGATAGTTTGCTTTGCGCAAGACATTATTAGATAACATTTATGATTAATTACAAATAAATTTAATGTTGTTAGTACATTGAAAATGCACGCGTAGCGTTAGAACTGGTATATTGGCATTTAAATCAGTATGTTATGTAAAATATCGAAACCAATTAGAAATAATTTATAGTAGGATAGAGCTCGTGTAGCGAGAGAGCGGTATCATCGGTGTGCGGTGAAGCATATAGATAGTTGATGTGTATTGGGGCAGAGGAAAAGGAGCGGTGGCGGTGCGAATGAGGAGAGGTTATGCTATGAGGGTAGTGTAGTAGTTTATGATAGGCGAACGGTCTTAGAAATGTAAATGACAGTACAACAGTAGGTCCATATTGTGTGATGCGATTTGACAAGTTATAACATTAAAAATACTTGCAGGCAAACATTGCAATGCCAATACTCACTACATTAAAAGTGTATTACAATGGTGGCACCATTTGTGAAGGTCTGAACGATATTGACTTGAATAGTTTTGCGCAAGCCACTCTGGTACACCCAGACAGTGAAAATGTTGAATCGCAGATGTGATGTACTAGCTCACCCGTAGCTTCTTCTTAGACCCTAAGGTATGCAGCATCGTCATACAAAGGCTTTGGAGTCGGTCTCCCACGCACATTAGATGGGAGTTGAAAATATTGATACGCACTATTGTGTGAAAGGGCTTTGTGGAAGGCTATCGGTATCGTGGATACATGTATGTGCTGCTTATGCAATCATGCCCAATATAAGTTGTACAAGGTCATGCGGACAACTATCATACAGGTGGTGGGAGCAGCTCGGGCGACCAGCGTGTTGATCAAGTGGAGGAGCTGAAGGCTGGTGTAATAGAGGCTGTGGAGGAAGTTAGCTGTGACGAGGCCGATGCAGTAGATGGAGGAGAGGAAGAAGGGTTATAGCATGGTGAGTCTATAGAACAGGCTAATGAAGGGGAGCATGTAGAGTAAATAGTGTATTAAATAGAGAGTGATGACCAGATGGTCTGGGCTGAAGAGAAAGTTGTATAGGAGGACGACGAGGATAATTCCGATGAGAACGAAGTTGCACATGTTTGATGCTGAGAGTGTTGCTGCACATGACGAGCATGAATCACCGTGGGAGTATCATGGCACAGATATTCAGTTGCACTTAATATTTGCTGACAAGGTATTGTTACAGGATATATGTTATCAAGCTTTGGGCCTTGCCCATGCAGTAAACCGTGAAGTGCGAGCAGATTGATTGTCCTTGGAGGGTGCACGCATGTAGACCGAAGTATGAGACTCATTGGATTGTCTTGAAGGTAGAGTCACACTCCTGCATTCTTAGCAGTGTTTTACTGAGACATCGTAGCCTAATGTCTGCCTTTATAGACAATTTGATATATAAAGAGATAGTGGAGAAGAAGGACATGGAGGTCATACACATCATGGTGGCTATCGAGAAGAAATTCAAGTACAAGATTAGCTACGCGAAGACATGGTGCGCGAAGTAGAAGGCTTTGGAAAAATGGTTTGGGTCTTCCAAGGTGACACACGACAACTTTCGTCGTATGCTTCAGGTGCTGCAGGACAGGAAGCCAGACACGTACACTGCTATGAAGGACAAACCATCTACAAGACTGCTAGGTTTTGTGGTGTTGTAGTGGGCCTTCTTAGCCTTCGATACATACATCGAGGCATTCTGGCATATGCTTTCCGTGATCTCAATTCACAAAATCTTTTTGATAGGCAAATACAAGGGCTAGATCCTTACAGCCATTGCCGTTGACAGCAATAATCAAATTCTGCCTCTGGCCATCGCATTCATGGAAAGTGAGAATTACGACAGCTGGTTGCGGTTCCTTTGACATATGAGGGTTGGAGTTGTCGGTGCTCATCTTGGTGTGTGCGTAATCCATGATTGCCACGATGAGATGTTGAAGGCCATAAGAAAACTCTTGAAAGACCTCGAGGAGCCCTTTCCTTGACCGAATATGAGAAAAAGATGGTACATTCACCACCTAGGGGTGAACTTCTTCAAGCAGTTCCCGAAACAACCATTGATGAAACAGTTCAAAAGGCTGGCTATACAGAACTAGAAGCAAATATTTGATGGTTTATGGGCGTTGTTAGATGAGCAAACAGGAAGCATGTCGACGAGAGAAACAAGAGACCAATTATGTCTGGGGTGGCACAACCCGAATGTCTCACAACACTGGTTGAGCCTACGCGGAACATTAAGTGCTTCTCGTAGTGGATCGAGGCCGAGCCATTGGAGTAATGGTCCCTACTACATGACACGGATGGCATGAGGTATGGTAGAATGATGACTAACCTTGCCGAGGTCTACAACTGGGTTCTTAAGGGCCTTCATTCTCAGCCTCTCATCACCATCGTGGAAGGTGTTCTGCATAGCACAATCGACTATTTCAGAAGAGACATGCAAATACTGTACTTCATGTAGCCAACCCACAAGCATCGTACTGCTCAAAGATTATGACATATATGGAGGTGAAGGCAAAGAAGGGCCAATTACACATGGTGCACGTGATAGACAATAAGGAGCATCATTTCGACGTGCACCTTGGATATTGCAGGGAGGACCTAGATTCTAGATGTTGACATACTGAAGGGTGGGAAGGGTCGGTGATAAAGCCATCATATTACCAATGATATGGGTAAAACACAAGCTAGAGCACTAGGTAGACACTACGGGCGCTGTGGTCAGGAGGGCCACATAGCTAGATGATGCAAGGCACCTGCTGATGAGTAGACACACTAGTATGGTTTCTGCTACTAGTTGTTGGAGTGTGCAAAGTGGCTTCAAGATTATAAATCATTGTATACTGTAATATGTACTTTGTTAGTTGGCACATTTGATGTACGTAGTGCCGTAGTAACTATACTGTACATTGCATATACCATTTGTACAACTGTTATGGTATTTCCTCTTTTCAGTGCTGTTGTAAGTATTATCCTGGTAGCCTAGTATTGTTTTGTTTGTTTATTTACAAGTTATATTTACTGTTGCTTAACATTCGATGCTTTTTGTTCCATGTAAATGCTAATTTGAAGTCATTTTATAAGTATGGCTCATGCACTTTGCAGAGCGAATTGGCCTTACGGTTTGCTGGATGAGCGCATCGACCAACTACATCGCTTGTCGTGCCATGTCCCATCTCCTGGGAGCACAGAGGAGGCAACTGACTTGGGGGTGGTACACACACGCACACCTCGAGTGGCCTAGAGGCTAGACTCACACTGGACAACCAAGATTGCACTTCGGTAGCATTGTCTTCTCGCCTTACGTAGGTTTGTGTACTGATATTTTTTTGCTTCGCAGGCTGAGCAATGCCAAACTACTACCTCTCGCCCTGATAGTGCAGGCCACACACAAGGATGGTCTGGTACCAACTGCGGGCGGGGATGATAGCACGGAGTGGTGCGACGCTTCCTATTCAACTGCTCCCTACTGATAGCTTTGGTAGACTGGTGGTGGCTTGAGGCACATACTTTTCACTTCCTATTCGGGGAGATAGCCCTTATCTGCAGGACATATCACTACTTTTTGGCCTTCCTATCGCAGGAGGTGCTACCTTCCTGTCGGAGGCCCCAGTTGGCTAGAGCACGGACCTACTAACTAGGTTCTAGGGAGTCCTTCCGCCTAGGGCCGCGGAGGGGTACATCTTCCCACCGTAGACAGGTATGTAGTCTCACTTGCCATTATTTCCTTCATATTATAGAGCATCCTATGTAACAGTTGGTGTTCCTTGCAGGTACAGTTCATGCATGTACAGGTTACACGAGCGTATCTGCCCTTCGTGGAGTAGTTTAACCGGCTCACGGCTGACGATGTGTGCTGGGAGCCCTACTCCCCTGAGACACTGGAGAGCCACGCTCCTGACAGGCCGTCCTCGCAGTGTTGGCATGACCAGGCTTTTTGGCTCATGCGAAGGAAGCTCATGTTCGATGTCTTCGTGGAGGACTACGTGGTGCATCGTGTCATGCACCAGTTTGGCCTACGCCAGGTCATTCCAGTACTAGTCAGATGACATGTGCCTGACAATGTCCACACATGAGTTACCACCATAGATGTCCTCCTTTCATTATTGTCTCGTTGCATGACTTCTAACCAGATGTTACCTCTTGTAGGCACTTTAGGAAGGGAGTAAAATGCGACATGGACTGGATGGCAAAGATGGAGGTGTGGACAGCACAGTGGAAGGGTGCACTAAAGGATTGCATGCAGGAGACCACTGCCTACAACTATAGCGCGTACAGCGAGTACCTTCGCTGGTACGCTCCTCGGAGACGTACCAGACTGATACATGTCGTCGACCCGCCCCCACCTCACGTCGCAGCATTGACCGACACATACCCCACATAACTCACGCGGGACATTCACGACATGGTACTATCCATCATATTTCTAAATCTTCACTTCTGGCAATCTCACTAATAGGTTTCACCCTTTCATGTTTTTCATTCAGGTGAATGTCGGTCTTGAGATTTGGAGGGACTATTGCACCATGGGGGACAGGTTCGCCAGTGGTGCAGAGTTCACACACATGGAGATGGTCCAGGCTTTCTATCGTGTGCAGGCCTTGGGTGCACGTATTGGTACCCTGTAGTCGTGCACTAGGCTCCTAGAGGTCAGCACGCTGATGCCTGGTGCACACTCGGTGCGTCCACCGGTGCCATCCTGTCTAGCATCACACCACGTGGGAGGTTCTGCGTGGCCACATCTACCATGCCCCAACGAGGCCAGAGGGTCAGCTAGGGCCATCCAACACCGCCTCAGCCTGATGAGGCTGAGGGGTCAACCTGGGCACGGCCTCGTACACCGCCAGCGTAGCAGTTTGTGTGTCCTCCAGACTTCTACTTTCCCATGCAGGGCGCATATGACGTACAATACATCCCTCCGAATGTGTTTGACCATGCCATTGTGGTAGCTGAGGGTACGTCGTGCCTCCTTTTGTTTTCTCCCGTCCCTTTCCTTGATGAACTAACAATATTTGAACTGCAGGTCTAATGCCCCTAAGGGATTTGAGGTCTCCCTAGGCCAAGAGGACATGAACCGGTACTTTGCAGATTGAGGCGACCAGGCGACTGGTCCAGAACCTCAACCCACACCCCCGGATGTTCTCTCCAGGTCATAGCTCAGTGGTGTACTAGTAGGCACATAGGCGGCACTGCAGTTCACCCCTCTAGCTTTGGGACCTCGTGCGCATAGGTCTCCTGAGCATCTTATGTTGTCAGGGCCCCGACACTTGGCGTTGAGGAAGACGGCCAAGCAGGGTTGTACGGGACGATGCGATGGAGGGGGTGCTATTGGGGGGTCTAGTATTGGCTGTACTTTTATTGTTCCTATAATAATTACAATTCTTACTTACTATGTGATGTTTGCAATACTGTTGCATTCTTATTTATACTCTTTTTTTATGATATCTATTTGTTCAATCCATGTCGACACCTCTAGTCCAATGCACACGACGCATCGTTGGAACAATCCACTCAATAAATGGCAACTGCAACGACGTCATCAACTTTTTTGAAT
Organism: Melocanna baccifera; assembly: GCA_036346265.1. Taxonomy (NCBI): domain Eukaryota; kingdom Viridiplantae; phylum Streptophyta; class Magnoliopsida; order Poales; family Poaceae; genus Melocanna; species Melocanna baccifera. The sequence continues at coordinate 8,124,601 of CM070699.1, read as the reverse complement.
GACAAGGTAACACTCTATCTCACAGCCTACTCACATGAAATTAACTACACCATGCCAACCCTTTGGCTTATAAAAGGAGGTGGAAGAGGTCTGCGAGAGAACACTACACTGCACAACCAAACCTAACACTACACCAGAGCTTACTTCACCACGTCGGGATGGACAGGAGGCAGAAGAAGCAATGAGACAAGATGATGAAGTAATGGGAGGAGACCCGTGAATTAGCAAGGGTTGCTGCATCTGAGCCAAATAAGCGGAGTGCGCTAGGAGGTCAGCTCCTCGCAATGATGTCCCTGTAACAGCAATCCCATCCTGAACGTTCCAACCGAGTGTTCACTACAACACTCGCCCGAGGGGGAGACACCGCCCCTCTGTTGGTGCAGGAACCCATGCAAGTTCTTCAAGTTTAAATAGCAGCTCAGCCTAGGCATATGTTACTGAGGTTGTGTAAACTATTCCTGTGACTATCCCGACTACCATCAGGATATGAGCAGCTATCGGCAGATGGTAAGGACTAGTTATAGTGTGTCCTCCCTACTATTTCTCTTTCAAAGTTCGCATTAACAATCTCTCCCGTCTACCCGTAGTCCCCGTAACCACTATGTGGCTACCACAAGTGGATCAACCTAGAGATTCACCTACATGACCAGTGGACTCTTGACTTTGAGGAGTGGAATGTCAAAAGAACCTACAAGATCCGGGAGGAGGAGCGCTGCAACGACGAGCAAACCAACTGTTACGAGGTTTCCCGATCTTCTCAACGTAGAATGTATACTTACGAGAGTCTTGATGAATTGTAATGATCCTCCAATGCTAGTGCAAGGGACGAATACTCTTTAATCCGCCAAAATACACTTATATTGATTTCGCCGACCACCAAGCCAAGATCTATCGTGCACCCAATTTCTAGTGGAAAGATTGAATGATCTTGATTGAAGAACACTTGTAATTCTCTATGAAATTTCAGTAGCAATGATGAACACGAACAAACTTTAGTAGATTGATTTTTATCAAAAAGTGGTCTACGAACAATAAGAAAGTACAAGACTTTTTACAGTGCCTTCCCTAACACACGTAAGGAAAGCCTTGGCCGAGCCAATATCTTATTCGATCAAGGTTTCCTAATCTAATTCCTAAAATTTAGCTATTTGGTTTTCTTTAATTTCGGGCTAAGCCCCTATCCCATTACAAGGTCGAAACATTAGATGGATTTAATCATGTTTTGGCACACATGCCACATCTTGTTCACACCTTGAAATTTATGATCATGTGGCCTTCCGTTAGATCGATGGCTCCATGCTTTTGAACTCTCTGGCTGCATGGCAATCTAATGGCATTCTTCGTTTAAGTTTTCCTCTAAAGCTTTGCTTCTTAAGTTTTCACATGAATCATACCTGAGAATACATAAAATACTAGCATTATGTAGTAACCAATTCTCATATAAATTAAAATTTATTTTATTTAAGAACATATTCAAATGATAATATTTAATGCAGCTTGATAATTCCTACCAGTTAAATAATAAATTTAATTGAAAAGTACAAGACACGTGTGTATCCGCATCATCAACCATATACGTTGGGAGATGAAAGCTTGTCTTGAGACCTGCACACAAAGGGAGAGCGAAGCTCGCGAGAGGGAGCATGAGAAAAAGAGAGAAATGGCAGCTAAGGCCAAAAAGGTTGTTGAGTTCAATGCAAAGCTCACAAAGATGAGAAAATGACCACAGCCCATGCAGTAGGTTGGGCCATTCCGCACTAGTCCCCCAAAGGTCGAATTTATTTTCATTTCAAAAGGTGCATATGTATTGCAGGAGTATTTCGGTTTATTGCATTGTGCATGATGCTCTTTCTTATGCATGTAACTAAACCCTGCGTGCCATGTTATTCCTAGTTTTATTATGAAGTCTATTTTAATTTGCAAAAGCACATCTCCTAGTCTTTTCGCATTCAATTCTTCTGTAGCAAGGCATCCAACAACATGAAGAAACAAGTTCTCCTTCATGTATGAATTCCCGGTTGCATCACAATATACTCACCTTCGTACTTACCAATCATTGCTATCTCAATAGTCCTCAAAATAATTTTCACAAAATTTCTTGCACTACAATAACATACAATGATCGTAAAATATTATTACAAATCTAATAAATTTTGTACCATTCATGATCTATGAAAATTGCAAATGGATCAACCAACATTGTCTCCCCTTTTTTTTCAAAAAAATACAACTCATAGACAAAATTTGATAAGTATTACCTATATACAACAATTGTTATTTACCCCTATGCACGGCTAGGGGGGCAGTTGCGCAAAAAATGGGCTAAGCTAAAGTCACCAAATAGTTGGGCGATTAGACTTCCAGTCGTCTAACGGTTCGGTGACAGGTCTCAGTCGACCCAGTGTTGTCCGATTGGACCCTGTCACCCAACGAACACCGACTGAATGCCTGTCACGCAGCCGTTGGGCGACAGGGTCCAATCGTCCAACAGTTGGGCGACTGGAGGTCATTCCTGTAAATTTTTTTTGCATCAGTATATTTCTGTAATTTCAAATAAAAATACATTATTAAAAAGATCTACAGAGAACCGAGATTACAAGGTCCTTCAGTGTGGTGTCCTAAGTAGGGCTGGTAGAAAAGCTCCTTTAATGGGCTTGTGAGCTAGATTCAAAATTGTTTCGATTATACACTTTGGCTTATTTTTGGTACAAGATAGAAACAGTCGAATTCAAATGAAATTAAGTCGATTAAGCTCAGGCTCAGCTCATTAGGTCGATAGTAAAATTAATTTTAAACTATAAATAAGATGATCCTTGATTGAATAAGTTAGTTTTGAACCTAGTTTGGTTAAATTTAGACTTGGCTCGAGGACAGCCCTAGTTGCAATCCACATCTATCACACCTAACACAACCACCCAAGGTCCTTAACACTGTGACCATAGCATTTGCCTGGAAACATTTGGTAGAAGCTCGAGGCAGAATTTTTGGCATATATTGCACTGTTATAACCCGTAATTACAAAAATGTCCATATGAGTGTCGTATTAGCAAAAAATGGCATTTTTGCCGCTCGGTAGCTGGGCGATGACGCCATAGAGGTGACGCATGTGACCTGTCACCCAGCCATCGGGAAGCCAAGGCCTATTGGCCCGCCACCAAATGGCAGGTAATTAAGCTAGCTAATTAGTCGGCTTAATTACTTACCTTAATTTTTCTGTATACTATTTGTTCAAAATTTTAAATATAGCAAATGAGCTCAAAAAATTACAAAATTGTATGTATGATTGTTTGACAATTTTATCCAATGTGAATATTGCTAAAAAATTTATATAATTTTGATATTTTTAGGAGTTGTTACATATAGCAAACGAGCTCTAAAAATTATAAAATTTTATGTGAGGCCTCTCGACACTGTTGATCTAATTGTGTAATTTTTTTAGAAATTTTATGTACTCTAAATTTGACATTTTAATTCATATTAATTTAATCATAATTAGCGATATGCGATGCTCAGGCATCTTTTGCAGTGCGTGACCTCTGTCCTTTGTACATATGTTGGACCATTGTTGCTATCTTTCCTTTTCTGCTATGTTTTTCGTACAATTGTCACTCTGTCTGTTTTGTCCCTCCTTGCACACTCCCTCGTCTGCACTGATGTTGTTATGTCCGTGTCGTCCCCCTTGCTCGCTCTCTCATCTTCACATTTGTTATTGTTATCATGCCATCCCTCCTCACCTGAAGTGTTGTGCGTCGATAAGGAGTCCTTAATTTGCAGGGTGATCACACCAGATTCCCTTTTCGCTCAGCCATAAATATGAATATCTCGTAGTTGGTTATTGGTCATCTAAGTCTCTCATCAAGGAAGCTCAGTTTTGTGGTCGTCGCTCGAAATTAAGAGTGCATAGCCAATTATTTTGAGAAGCTAGTGCATAGCTCATTAAGGACATGGCAGTGCTGATTGCTTCTTCCGAAAGACATGTAATTTTTTATCGCATGTTTTCGATGCTATTCCCGTAATCCTAGTTAATTAGTGTTATTTAGTTAGTCAGTCGTAATTATTGTAGTTTGTATTATGAAGTAATTTAGACATAATTTTTACTATTTTTTTGTGTACGTACGGTACCCACAATTTGTTATTGTATGGTACTGTGTAATTATGCAGCTGTAATTACTGTAGTGGCAATTAGTTAGGGCTAAGTAATTAGTTAATGCTAAGTAATTAAGTACTAATGATGATGGTAATAAATCACTTGTAATTTTTTTCCAACCAGTAATCAAATTATCGGTAATTAATGAATTATTCGTATATAGTTACATGCATATAATCATCAACTTGCATGCTACTTGTCATCATTTTTGTTGTAATGCTTACTATGGATCTGGTTATTGTGGCTTCAGGTAGTCACAGACATGGAATACTTGACATGTTCTACGGCGATGGTCTGGTACGGGCTAGACCCAATGGGTTGGACTTATCGACATGCCAATACAAGGTGCTCCAAGCCGAGGGGCTCTGTGTCATGAATATTCACGAGCTATGAAGTTGTATTTAGAGGGAGTTTGCCACGGAGGCAATGGTGATGAAACTTACGATCGAGGGGATCACCTGCACGAATGGCGTGTGGGAGCTCATGAAGATGAATGGCACCATAGCATAGAGGCAGTAGATGCAAATTGCCTCCCAGTCTGAGGTGGCCATTTACAATAGGCCGATGGTGTACCTGAGTTTTGTGCGTCGGGTGTCAAAAAATGTTGATTAGCCTGGCCCCTCGACACCTAGGGAACCACAAGTGAAACTTCAAGACGATACCACTAAATGTGCTGTATTGGAGGGAAGACTCACCCCTAATTTCGTGCGGAATGACAGGGCGTGCATGTGGTGGTCAGCTCATATTGACTTCCATGAGTATCTACTAGACCAATCACTTGGGTTGGAGTCTAACGAGGACACTGACCTAGGCTCTGATGATACTGACAACGACGCACATCAGACGACTGGTCCACCCAAGGGAATTGTGTCATTGAAAGTGCCCTATGTGTCCTCTAGACTCGATGATGTTGTGGGGTGTTCCCTCGTAGTGCTGCAAGAAGAAAGCTCCCAGTGGGGGTTTCAAGCATACATCCTCCTAGTTGGGCAATGCTTCTCTAGGAAGGCGGCTGTGCAATAAGCTATTGCATGGTATGTCTTATGTATCAGTCGTGTGTACTGAGTATACCGGTACAACCCAGCCAATTATGTAGTGAAGTGTGTAGTGGAAGGCTGCCCTGCAAAGGTTAGTGCTCAATGAGCTAAGATTTTTGGCTCTATCTTCTCGATCAAGTTGATGATCGACCACACTTACGATCTCAGCAAGAACCTGCGCCATCATCGAAATGTGACTTCTGCATATGTGGTAAGCATCATCAGCCACCTAGTTGGGGTGGACGTGTCTGTCTCTCTGAAGATGCTCATGTTAGAAGTCGCCAATGTGGTTGGCTATCCAGTTAACTATAGTAAGGTTCGACAAGGCAAGCAGAAGGTTATCGAGTTCATGTACAGGACGTATGAAGAGGCGTACAATCTTGTGTTGAGATTGCTTCACCAGATAGCTGAATCAAATCCCAGCATGTACATAAACAAGCTTGAGTGACCTGATGCTGTCGGAGGGCCCGACTGCTTCATATTAGACCGGTTATTCTAGGCTTTTTCTCAGGTCATTGAGGGCTTTAAGTTTTATTGTCTTGTGCTCATGATGGATGGCACTTTTCTCACAGGGAGGTACAAGGGAACCATTCTCATCGTGGCGGCGGCCAACACGAATGACTAGCTTCTCCCACTGGCATTTGCTATTGTGGAAAGTGAGAACACGTCCAGTTGGCTCTGGTTCCTGACAAACATGAAGCAAGCGGTGGTTGGCGACCGACCCAATGTTTGCATCATCACGGATCGCAATGCTGGGTTGATAGCCGCACTAAACACTATGCAACATGGGACCGAACCCCCTCAACAGCAGAACGATGTGCAAACCCGATGGTGCATGAGACATCTTGCATCTAACATATTCACACAGTTCCACAGCCAAGAAGTTCTGAAGATGTTTAAGGCATTGTGTCTACAAAACTAGAGGTGGAAGTTTGAGTCCATCTGGACTGAGCTAGAAAGGCAAACTATGGAGGGAAAGTAACCCTGTAGCGCCATAAGTTTCTTAGAGTGGATTCGTCGACACACTCCTAAATTAGAGAAATGGTCCCTTCTCTATAACACGAACGATGCAAGGTATGGGATTATGACGACCAATATGTCTAAGGTGTACAACAGTATCCTGAAAGGCGTACGGTGCCTCCCCATCACCACGATCGTGGAAGAGACATGGACTCACACTGTTAGTTATTTCGTCAATAGAGCCACCACAACTAGGCAACAAATAGACGAAGGCAAGAAATGGTCTAAGAACATGCAGAGGTATATGGACCAGAAGATAGAGAAGGCCTGAATGCACGACATTCGGTAATCGATGGTCTCCGAAGGAAGTATGAGATTGGACTTCGCAGAAATTTGTGAACAGTCATGCCAGGGTGAAATGAAATAGGCAAGCACCTGTAATAAGCCGAAGCTTCTGGACAAGCCATGCTCGCATGTGTACAAGGCATGTGCACAAATGAGTTAGATGTCCGAGCTATACATCTGTGTGTACTATGACATGCAACACCTTTTCAGTACATGAAGTGCAGAATTTCACTCCTACAGGTTGGACATAAGCTGCAGGGATGTTTGGCTAGACATGCTATAATGGGCCCCCAACAAGGAGTTTAAGATAACTGCGAAGGGACATCGGAAGACGCATCATTTCTAGAACGACATGGATGTGAGCTAACGTACCAGCATTACTTGCATAGTGAAATATAGAATATGCAATACCTTTGGGCACTCAATAAAGGATTGCCCCAGCTCATCTTGTCGCTATTCAATGTCATAAATTCATGTATCTTTTAGTGTATCACATTAATTCATATTTGCACCAATTTGAGATGTAATTGGCTCCATAATCTATTATTGCATTTGATGTCTGTAATACCGTTACGTCCTTATTTCTATTCCTTTGTATGATGTACGTTTGTTCAATACATATCGACCCCTCTAGCTTAATGCATGAGAAGCAGCATTCGAATAGTCCACTCAATAAATAGCAACTGCAATGACGTGTACACCATTCAGCTACATGCTTTAGGAGATTGAATATAACTGCGAACTACAGGGGAGAGTACTGTGCTACAAGCTTCTCTATACGTTGGTTTGCTTCTCCCTTCCTGGGTGTCGAGATGAGCCAATGGAGCGTCTCTTCAACGACACCCATAATGATTTGCCCCAAGTAGGTCTAAGCAATTGATATAAAATTATCTAGTCCATACTAGAGTACAAACCAGAGTTTTATTCTAGAGTGACAAGGTATCTAGGAATCAATGTCAAAGTAGGTATTAACACAGTGAGCGGACGAGGGGGGACAACACAGATATAGTGACAAGTGTGCGAATGAGGAAGCGGGCGAGGGGGACGGCACGAACACACGGACAGGTGTGCACAGTAGGAGTGGGCGAGGGGGGTGGCGTGGACACAATGACAAGTGTGTGCACGAGGGAGTGGGCCAGGGGGACGGAACGGACAGAGAGACAAGTGTGCGCATAAGGGAGTGAGCGAGGGTGGACGACATGACAGAGTGATGAATGTGTGCATGGAGGAGTGGGCCAGGGGGATCGCACAAATAGAGTGACAAGTGTGCGCACGAGAGAGCAGGCGAGGGGGTACAGCACGGACACACGGACAAGAGGCACGAACACAATGCAATACTCTGCCTCGTAGGGTAGTGACTTGAAATTAACCACACTATGTGAACCCTTTGGCTTATGAAAGGAGGTGGAAGAAATCTAGGAGAGAACACTACAAAACTAAATCCAACACTGCACCAGAGCTGACATCACCACATCGAGATGGACAAGAGGCAGAAGAAACAATAGGACAAGATGATAAAGCAATGGTAGGAGATCTATGAATTAGCAAGGTCTGTTATGGCCCACGACAAACAAGCAAAGGCTGCTGTGGCACAGGACAAACAAGCGAAGCGTGCCAGGAGGTCACCTCCCCACAATAACGCTTCCTAAAGGAGCATGTCTGTCCTGAACGTTCTAACATAGCATTCGCTGTAACACCCACCCGAGGGGGAGACACTGCCCCTCTGTTGGTGCAGGGACCCATGCAAGTTCTTCAAGTCTACGCAGTGGCTCAGCCTTGGCATGCATTATTGGGGTTGCGCAAACTACTCTTATGACTATCCCAACCACCATTGGGACACAAGCAGTTATCGGCAGTCGGTAAGAACCAGTTACAGTGTGTTCTTCTACTATTTCTCTTTTAAAGTACGCACTAACAATCTCTCCTGTCTACTCGTAGTCCCTAGAACCGCTATGTGGCTACCGCAAGTGGATCGACCTAGATATCCACCCACATTACCTGTGGACTCTCGACTACAAAGGGTGGGATGTCAAAAGGGTCTACGAGATCCAGGAGGAGGAGCGCCGCAATGACGAGCAAATCGAGCGTATATGTCGGGAGACTAAATCTCATATTGAGGCATGCACGCATAGGGAGTGTAAGGCTCGTGAGTGGGAGCGTGAGAAAAAGAGAGAAATGGTGGCCAAGGTCAAAGAGCCTGCGGAAGAGTTCAACACCGACCTTGCAAGGAAGAGAAAATGGCCCTGGTCCATGTAGTAGGTCGGGTTGTTCCAAACAAGTCCCCCGAAAATCAAATTTATTTTCATTCCAAAAAGGCGTATATGTATCGTAGGAGTACTTCAATTTATTCCATCATGCATGATGTTGTTTCTTATGCTAGTAACCAAACCCTGTGCGTTATATTATTTCTAACTTTATTATAAAGTCTATTTTAATTCACAATATAAAATATCGTCATCTTTTCGCATTCAATTCTTCAAAAAGAAGTCTCTTTGTGACCATCTTACCACCAAATTCTAAGGCTCCAAATCTATAAATCAAGTCCGAACTAAATTAAACCATTACCTCAATTTATAATTTATGAACCAACTGCAAATTAAATGAGTATCATATATCGCTTATTTCATAATTAAATTAACATGGCAAATTCAGAACATATAAAATTTCCAAAAAAATATAAAATTAGGTCGATTGTCCGGGAGACTACACATAAAATTTCATAATTTTTTGACTCATTTGCTATATGTAACAACTCTTAAAAATATTATAATTGTACGAATTTTCAATTTTGCTCATCGTCGGCTCATTAGCTCGATACTATAATTAATTCTAAACTATACATAAGATGATACTTGACATAATAATTAAGTCAATTTTGAACCTAGCTTGATTAAATTTAGACGATGTTCGCTTTGGCTTCTAAAAGCTGTTCTCTATAGTAAATGGTTTTTCTACAGTACCTAACTTTTAAATGGAGTGTCTTTTTAAAGTGGAGTCTACTAGTTGATTATAGTACACACTATAATAAATTTATTTATATCAGCCAAAATTGCACATAAATATCTCTCTATAAACTTCTCTATAAATTATTACTTTTTATAATTCAAAACCCAAAGCTATCGGCAAAAGTGCTTAAGGGCCAGCCCTAATCGTAATCCACGTCAATCGCACCGACGCAACCACCCAAGGTCCTTAACACTGTGACCACAGCTTTTGGATGGAAACATTTGGCGAGGCTCGGGACAACACGGTCTTCGATGTGGCGCCGTCCTGTACACCGATTGCAATACTAGCTAAAGCTACCGCACGCGTAGAGATGCAAAGCCTACTACGCCTGAGCTTGACAGAATGACAAATTGTGTAAAACATCTCCAACATTACTCCATCGCCATCCTATGGGCGACTTTTGGGCATGCGGTGCAAGACAAGTGCCCAACATTTCGTGAACGCAGGAGGCCAGAGACCAGAGTACTAGTTGACCGGATCAGAGGATCAGAACGTCCAACATGTGTGCTAGTAACATTTATACTATCTGCAACTTCGGGCCAGCTAGCATGCACCAGTCAACACGTATTAATTGTTGTTTTCACTGTATTTCTAGCTCATATAATATATTTATGAGTATATTTAAAAAACATCATATTTTATAATTGTGGTTGCCGAAAACTAAGTAATCAAGTTAGACTCACTCAAACTCGGCCGAAGATGTGGCTCGGCTCATTAAAGTACCGAGTGAAAGAAGGCTTAGCTTGGCTCTTGAGCCCGAGCTGGCACCAAGCATACTGCACGAGCCCTCTGGTTCTGTCACTTTCTTTGGAGCCCTTCAAAATTAATTAAACGATATGGTAGTCCTTCAAAACTAAATGCCTCTTGCGATGAGAAACACCGAAGCCTTTCACTCCGTAGAGGAAGACTGATAAGCCTGGACACTCACCAAGACAAAGTAAGAGTAGCAAGATACATCAGTAATATGAAAACTTGGCCAAAAAGACTGTATTCAAATATGGGATAAGTCAATCTATAACAAACTTGACTATAAGACTGCATTCATACACGGGATAAGTCAATCTACAACGAATTTAGCCAAAAGATTGCATTCAAACTTAGCCCCAAAAGACTACATTTAAACTTGACCATATTCATCATCTAGTACATTTTTTTCTGTCAAATTCATTGCTAATAGATACTTCAACACAGCAGCAGCCAGCAGGCAAAGAATGCTGCTGCGCATGAGCAAACAAGACATCTTTACACAGTACTCGAGTTTATAAAACACTACACAGCGAAGCATGTATGGTACTGCTGCGTGAGCAAACAAAACACAGGCGATTTTCATCCCATCAGCACCGGAACCTTGTCAACTCAACACAAGAAATATTCCCATTTTCAGCAAAGTTAATAAACTAAAAGGAGCCTTCATGATCTACCACAAACAATCAACTGAGACTAAATCTAGTTTTGACCTTCATTTTCCAAGTCATAGCCAGGAGCATGGACATATCCATACACCAGGTATCACTTCCGTTATCTAAAATCACATATTAAGCAACAGTGAGTACAAAAGTACTCGGTAAGTCCCTATAGCAGAATGTAGGTATATATACTTAACTGCATGCAAAGATTATCCAAGTGAAAGCCTTTATCTATTTTAGGACAAAGCCAATTAGCCAATGTATTAATTTAACTTGTTTCCAAACCAATGACTTAACTATTTTCATATTAAAACTAATATCCAATTAAGTGGACTTTAGCATAAAGCCAATTTGCCAATATGCTAATTCACTTTTGGTTCAAGACAGAAACAGTCCATTACAAATGAAATTAAGTCGATTATGCTCTCCCTCGGCTCATTAGCTTGATACTATAATTAATTCAGACTTGGCTCGAGGGCCAGCCCTAGTCATAATCCACATCGATAGCCCCTGATCGACGCAATCCAAGGGTCTATTTGACCAATAATGCAAAGCTCATGCCTTAGGCACCTATTTGGCCCGTTCAATTATCAAAACCTCACCAATCAAAGCTGCCCTTTCACTCAAATTCGAGGGACTAATTTGGTCATTGCTGATAGAATTATTGACACAAGTGAAAGGGGATAATTTAATGTAGAATTTAACTCTAGAAATTAATACTCGAGGTGGTGAGGGTGGCTATGCTAGAATTTGGTAGACATATTTATTAATATCAAATCTACTAGAATTTAATATATATGCATATGTTTAACTTGGGTACAGCACAGGGTGGAATAGCTGAGTTTGTTTTGCAGGATCAGCTCTGCAGGTTATTGACCCATATGATCATATTGGAATTAATCTCGTAAACAATTTGATCGTGGCGTATGACTCACATATGTACTAGGGACTAATCTATTTTTGACTCATTAAACTAGCCTGTCTGATCATAGTTGGTGACATGGTTCAGGAGTCTCGCGGTGTATCGGAAAATAGGTGGATCGCTTTGTAACACATAGAAGTTAAGTATATAAATAAGTCCCTGCCCTCTAGCCTCATAATGTAATTGTGAGTGGCACCGTAGAAAAGACAGAGGAATAGAGAGTAGACTAAAAAGTCTTCACAAAATCAATCTAGAGTTTGGAGAAAACCCAACAACTACCCCATTAGATTTTGGACATGGAAATGATACCACAAAACTTTTGTCTAAAATATTTTTCATATAAGATATGTTTATTATATTTAGTAACGTATAATTGAAAAATATAATTCTCGAAAGTGTGTATTAGAGAGGCCACATCGAAATCTAAAACAACGTATATTTGGAAACGTAGGTAATATCGACCTATATGTTATAAGATAGTCCTACGACGGTTACCTCATCTCCCAATGTCCATGCATGTGCTGCTCTTGCGAGCGTGTAATATACCTGAGTTCCATATAATACTAACATGCTGACATGAAGCATTTAGCAATCCGTGTGTCTGTAACATACAAATTCTGTATGAAGCTTTTCATGAAAGAAAATATGCAGTCATTTATTGCCCACTGCACATAAGTCTAGCTTTCCTGAACGAAGGCTTGTTTTTGGTCGGAATGCACGATTCAAGCAGAAGTTATTTGGTTACCCACGTCAAGCCATATGTCTTTATTCAAATTTAATAGTGTTCAGAATGACGATGGTTTTTAATTTTTTTACTATAACTAATTTATTTTTTTACTATAACTAAGTTAACTTATTTGTCATAATAAAATTTAAAAAAGGTTAAAAATAAAAAAATATATTAACCCATCACAGACAATGTAAAGAAATACAAAAAAAAGAAAACACAAAAAACCAAAAAAATAAAACAGAAAAAAATCAACAGTAAAAAAAACCACCGCTCAATATAAACACTTCTGACGACACCGAGTGGGGCCTTAGTAGTCTTTATTCTAGCTTTGAAATACTTCTTCATCCTTAATACATATTGAATCTTGCTTAATATATGTTTGTTACTCATCAAATTAATCATGTCATTAGGCGAACTTTGCTCACTCACATCATTATTTTGTTCTCACTCAGCACGCCCTTGCACGCTTATTGTTAGACCATGTGACTAGGTCTAAAATATTTTGGTGATGAAGAATTGACAATATTGCTTATTCTTATTTAAGGCGTGTGTATGTGTGAACTAATGTCAATTAAATTAGAAAGAACTTATGGGGGGAAAATATTCTTTGGTCTTTGTATATGCAGATTAAGTATGGAGACAATCGTGATCGATGACGAGGTGGATCGGGACTAGGATGGGGAGATCTGAGGTCAGACGGTCGAGGATCTCACGAGATAGTCAAGCTCATACTTAGGCACGTGAAGATCAAATGTGGATGATGCGTGGAGAAGATACATGAGGTGCGGTCCTGAGGCTTCGATACATGATAGGCTCGAAAAATTGGAAGTGAAAAATCCAAGTTATGAAAGAGTTTTATATCCTTTAAAAAGTAGTGGGTCAAAAAATCTCGTCAAGATAAAAAGGTTTAGGATGAGTTGTGTTAGGATTTTAAGTGTTAGCTATTATATTATATGATGGAGTTGTAAAAGATATGGTGGCCGGCCGTGAGTCCATAATTGAAGAGCAGTCGGTTCTCTTGTGCGTATAAAAAAGATGGCCGATGACTGCTTGCGTAGCGATGTTTTCTTTCTGGGGTGTCAGGAGTTAGCCAACCAATTGTGAGACAAGAAAGAAAAAGCAAGGCTGTATACAAGTTGGAGGCTGCATGCACTTTTGTTGGAAAGCACCCTTTTTATTGATTTTTGTCTTATTGCATGATCTATTTCCTGGATGCTAGAGATCAATAGAAAAAGGGGTTAGGTGACTCCATGTGCTAGCATTTTGCATGATCCGTTTCCTGGATGCTAGAGATCAATAGAAAAAGGGGTTAGGTGACTCCATGTGCTAGCATTGCTCTCTACGTGACATCAATTCAGCAGAGAAGGTGAGTCAGAACTAATTGCTTAGGTTGGTATATGTCAGAGCAGATATAACAAGGTCAGTGAGGAACTAGTCATCTTAATTTTTTTTTAAAAAGGTAACAAGTAGTGTTATGCATGGCCTCACGTGAAGAAGTTTTATCTAGTCATGGTTGGCCAACACATAAATCAATAATTAGCATAGACCTGGTTCAAAGCAAAAGTAACATCTCGTTTTTATTTGTTGCTACAGTATCAGATAAAGAATAGATTTTTTTTGCTGCCTTTTGTGTTCTGGTTATTGTTGTGTTGGTAGGTTTACAAATTCTGAAGACAGTAGGGTTTGAAAAAAAAGATATATTGCTAATTATAATTATTCATCTTTTCTTTGATTATCATCGATGATCCTACACTGATCAGACCATTTCTTAAAATCAATCATGGGCCTAAATAAATACTTGGCCAACCATACCTTCTCCAGCTACTGCAAGAGGAAACCTAAGTTGACAGGAAGCGACCGCTTTTCTCCTGCTCCAGCCATGGCGTATCCAAGAGTCCACCACCTCCTACCCACGTACCTCAGCTGCTACGTGCTTCTGGCCACCTACACACTCCGCTCTTCCGCGCTCTCTTTCGACTACAACTTCTCCATCCCAGGCGACCTCGACCGCGCGAAACTCATCTACATGGGCGACTCCTATCCCGCCGGCGACCGGATTTTTCTAACAAATATGACCTCGCAAAGCACCGGCCGGGTGGCACACCCGCAACTGGTGCGCCTGTGGGATGATCGCACCGGCAAGAGAGCCAGCTTTACCACGAGCTTCTGCTTCGTCATCGCCGGCAATAAGAGCAACGAACGGGGGGACGGCATGGCGTTCTTCATCGGGAATGGGAGCCTGCCGACGGATTCGCACGGCGGCTACCTCGGGCTCTTCAACAACCCGAACAACACGAACTCGCCGCCGCAAACCGTGGGCGTGGAGTTCGACACGAACAGGAACCACTGGGATCCCCCACCCCCCACAGCTGACCACATCGGCATCGACGTCAACAGCATCACGTCCAACGTGACCCTGAATGACTTGCCAAACTTGAGCCTCTTTGGCACCATGTGGGCAAACATCACGTACGACGCCGACTCGACGACGATGGAGGTGACCTTTCTGAGCAACTCGTATAATACATCCTCACCACTCAGAACAAAAGTCGATCTTAGGGACGCCGGCGTGCCACAAGACGCGGCCATCGGGTTCTCCGCGGCCACCGGCGTGCAAAACGAGTCGCACGAGCTCCTCTCTTGGTCGTTCCACTCAACAGGTAATTAAGAGGTTCGTTTTCAGGTGCATGTACTACTGGTGCTGTTTGATCTGGTTGAAGCGAGCATTACGTTGCTTCCGTGCTTTCCTCTTAAAAACTATGGTGCAAATAATCATAAAACAATCCCAAAAAGTTTGATTAGATAGGTCATCATATAAACGAGCATCTTGCAAATGCTCAACTGAAAACATGTATATTAGAGAGACAAGATTTAGTGAACAGTAACCTTTTTTTTCTTTTGCCCTTTTTATTTTCTAATTTCCTATTCAACAAAATTTGCATGTTTTATTTCTACATGTTAGATCAAATTTAGTTTTGAAATTTTATGGTATGATATATCAATCATGTGTCACTGCTACCAAATTTTTTCTATTTTTTTTATGACTGATTGCATCGTATTTTAAAGAGGGAAGCACAGGAGTACGTAACGGTAGGAAGATTCTGAAATTTTGTGGTATGATATATTCTCTCGAGTTGAAGCTTATAGAAGTACGTACAACATCGGTTTTTACAATGCTTGGATGTCCCGATAACCGTTTATTTAGTTTCACTACTACAGAAATATCATCACAGACGGTTCAAAAACGTCATCACAGACAGTTTAAAAACTGTCTGAATTTATAGGTCAGTAATAATCGAAGGTTATCACAGACGGTTTGTGAGCCGTCTGTGATAAATACAATATAGACGGTTTATAAGTAGAACCGTCTGTGAAAAACACAATCACAGACGGTTCTATATATATAGAACCATCTGTAATACTCACACATTACAGACGGTTCTATATATAAAGTCATTTATGATGTTCTTTACAGATGGTTTATTCTACAAAATCGTCTCTGATAGTTCATTCTATACCTAAAATTTTTAGACATATCACAGACGGTTCTTAATTAAGAAATTAAGAACCGTATGTGATATTAGCCATATCACAGACGGTTTTTATGAACTGTTTATGATGAGACGTCTAATATAAACGTTTTTGTTGTAGTGTTGCAATCTAAAGATCCACTATCAAAGGTACCTGTTAGAAGGTACTAAGGATAGGGTTGAAAGTTATCGTTGGCACACTAATTTGACCGACCAAGGAGCGTCAGCTTCTTTCAAGATTCATTCACAAGGGAGCATGGCGAGTCGACATCAACAAGGCCCCTCCTCTCGTTCTCTCCGCCCGTAGCCACTTCTCCCCCAAATTCCTCCCCCTTCTAATGTGTGTGGCCTGATCTTCACAGTATAAATAGCAACAAAACCCTTCTTTTTCTTACGGTAGACAATGGACTAGGTCTTCGGTTTGATTGTGAGTTCCTAAAAACAACAACACGGCACTACTCAAATTCTTCTCTATCTTTTGTCCAATGCAAGAACAACAGCAACAATCAAAGATAGATTAGTACAGATTGCACTACTTTAGCAATGAGCAAAATATTGTTAGATTGCAATACTTTAGCAATGAGCAAAATAGAAGCAATCAACCATGCCTTCCCAAACAATGAGCAATCAATTTGATCACAAATTAGAAAGTGAAATCCTCTAGATTCAGCCTACAACTCAAGAACAGTAGTTCTTCATCCATGCAATCTAAACCCTAACTGGGAAATCCTTATGCACACACGTACAACATGGTCACCAAAACCTCCGGCAATTTTCTGGTTTATATTTCTTCAAAATGTAAATCCTAACCTAGCTTTTCTGGCCTTAGGGCCTCGACCTTTTACAAGCACACACATCATGGGCTAAAGCCCGACTCCTACACGATGCATACAAGGACTTCGACTCAAAGACTGATTGGTTTCGACCAAAAAAGAAAACACACGCCTAAATCAACTAAGACCGACTCAAATTCCTACCCGTGCTCATATTTGGTATGTTTGCAAGTATTAATAAATCAGAAATAGGTAACCAATTCGGATTGGAAACCGGTTTAGAAGGAAATCAACTAAGACAGGCGTGACGCATCCGTGGACCAACTCCGAACGAGGTCCGTGGACCAACCCTAGATGAGGTCCGGAGTCCACCACGGACAAGGTCTGTGGACTAACCCCGAACAAGGTCCGGAGTCCACCCCAGATGAGGTCCGCGGACCAACCTTGGACAAGGTCAGGAGGCCAACGTCGATGTGGCGTCACACATCAAGGGATCCACTCTAGATGTGGTCCTAGCTAGATAGGCACACACTAAGGCCTCGTCATCAGCTACTTAGAAGGAAGGCCGATGACATTGCGAATCTCGAATGTTGTGGGACCCACTTGGCATGATGGAAGAAAGTACCCCTTGGCACGAGCTAAGATCTAAGAGTAAAAATGTAACTTTCAGGTGTTTTCCTCCCTGCTCTATAAATAGGAGCCCTTGTAAATGGGATGGAGGAGGCCACTGATAACTGACACCCATATGCAATACATTTGTATAGTCACTTGTGTGTGATTATTATTGAGTCCCCCCCTTTGCATCCTCAAATTATTCCCTTGTAAATGGGAAGGAGGATGCCTAGAAGTGTACTACCTGAATAATCTTAACCTTTCCTAGTGTTGCAAATAATACACAGAAAAATAGAGACAAGAAACAGATTTTTATATGAAAAACCCATGCGGAAAAAAAACCACAGGCGCTCGAAGGCAAATCACTATAATGAGGAGAGATTGCAATAGAGAGCTTCTCTTGGGGCTTATTGTCTATGGACTATTGGGGTACATATATAGTATGGGGGAATAGAGTCCCACATGGAGAGGAAACCAAATCAGAGTCCTACAAGAATACGGAGTCCTACATGGACACGGTTACGAATTCGGATCACTTTTCAACAATCTCCACCTTGAGTCGAATTCGGATCACTTTTCAACAATCTCCACTTTGAGCCGAATTTCTTCCAGTAGTCGAAGAATATCATGAGCTTCTATAATAAAATCAGCATGTATGCCTTGAGCGTCGAAAGTCCAAAGAACTAGTGAGTAATACCAACTAAGTCTGAGCAAAGCTCAAACTTAGATGTAGGAATTGATTTTGTCAATATATCAGCTGGATTATCATGATTACTTATCTTGCAGACTTTAATATCACCTTGAGTAATGACACCTCAGATGTAGTGATACCTGATATCAATATGCTTTGTTCTCTCATGGAACATTTGATTTTTTGTAAGGCAAATAGTACTCTAACTGTCATTGTTGGAAAGTGATCCGAATTCGGATTCGTGTCCGTGTAGGACTTTTATTTTATTTACTTTCCATGTGGGACTCTATCCCCAATACTATATAAGCACCCCAGTAGTCCATAGGATGAATAAGCCCTCAGAGAAACTCTCCATTGTAATCTCTCCACAATATAGTGATTTGCCTTCGAGCGCCCGTGGTTTTTTCCCGCAAGGGTTTTCCACGTAAAATTCGTGTCTCTTGTCTCTATTATTCTGTGCGTTATTTGCAACAAGTGGTATCAGAGCACAGGAGATTAAGATTCGAGAGATTCACGAGAAAAAAATCAGATCAAACCAACGCTTATCTCGCGCACGGAGTTTTTCGTCTTCGAGTCGACTTCTTCGAGCAAACAAGCCACGCTATAAAGATCCGAGGCGACAGGTGAAAGCAACAGAAAAAGAGGCAGCAGGAGAAAGAGCGCAAGGAGCGCCTTGCAAGGAAAAGAAGCCGAGCCTCGGTCAAAACGCCTTGTCTCCTTCCTTTGATCTGTGCGCGCTAATCACGTGAAGAAATAAGAAAAGGGCTTCACGTCAGACTAGGCCATCAAACACTAGAAGAGAGAGAAAGTAAGTTTTTCAAAGCCTAAGAAAAGGTAACAGCACGTCCCTGCCTTTAGTTGTTTGCATGGTGAATTGCTTTTGGAGGAAATTGCTAGGTGCACCCAAAATCGTACCAGGATTTTTTTTTACTACTGATTTTTGCAAGATTTTATACTAGCAAAATTTTTGGTTTTCTTCCGTATGGCTACTATGAAATATGATCTTCCGCTGCTGGATCGCGACACGAGATTTTCTCTATGGCAAGTCAAGATACGGGCTGTTTTATCACAGCTTGATTTGGATGATGCTCTTTTGGGGATCGACAAGATGCCAGCGACACTGTCCGCAGATGAGAAGAAACGTAAAGATCGTAAGGCCTTATCCCAAATTCATCTTCATCTATCAAATAATATTCTACAGGAGGTTATGAAGGAGACATCCGCCGCCACATTATGGCTGAAGCTGGAGCAGATCTGCATGACCAAGGATCTGACCAGTAAGTTGCATTTGAAGCAAAAGCTTTATTCACACAAGATGGCGGAGGGAGCCTCATTGTTGAACCACCTGACAACTTTCAAGGAAGTTGTTTCTGACCTCGAGTCTATGGAGGTAAAATATGATGATGAAGATTTAGGTCTTATTTTGTTATGCTCTCTGCCTAGTTCATACTCTACTTTTAGAGATACTATTCTATATAGTCGAGATACTCTGACTCTCGGTGAAGTTTATGAAGCTCTGCATGCTAAAGAAAAGATGAAACTTATGGTTCCGGTGGGAGTTCAAATGCGCATGCGAAGGTTTGTCTGTCATGGCGAGCAATATGAGAAGAGTTCATACGACAATTCAAGAGCGAAGCAAAAGCAAATTGAGAGCGATCTAAATCCGAGAACAGAAGTCATGCGGTATTGCAAGAAGGATGGACATGACATATCCGAGTCTTTGGAAGTTGCGAGAATAAGGAGAAGAGAAATAATAATTTCAAGAAAGATCAACAAGAGGATGAAGCTAGAGCCACCGTTGTCACCAAAGAAGGTTCTGATGGAGATGTTCTCATTGCCTTTGCCGGTAATTGCAAAACCGACGATGAATGGATTCTTGATTCAGCCTGCACTTTTCACATGAGCCCGAACCGTGAGTGGTTCGTTACCTATGAAGCTACGCCAAGTGGATCTGTGTTGATGGGTGATAATACACCATGCAAGGTTGCAGGCATTGGTTCTATCCGGATCAAGATGTTTGATGGCACCATCGAGGACTTTGTCGGATGTTCGTCATATTCGGATTTAAAGAGAAATCTTATCTCATTGAGTACTCTTGATGCTAAAGGGTACAAGTATTCCGGTGGAGGTGGAGTTATGAAGGTTACCAAAGGTTCTCTTGTTGTGATGAAAGGTGATATGAAGGTGCCAACTTATATCATCGCAAGGCACTACTATTTCGTAATGTTCTTTGTTGTTTCAAATAAATCATTTGATTACGATGCTACTAATCTTTGGCATATGCGTCAGGGCATATGAGCCAAGTCGGGATAACGGAATTATGCAAAGAGGATTTCTTGATGGTAAAAATATCGATAAGTTGAAGTTTTGTGAACATTGTGTCTTCGGCAAGCAAAAGAGGGTGAAATTTAGCACTGCGACTCACTCTACAAAAGGTATATTGGATTATATTCATTCTGATTTGTGGGGAGAATCTCGCGTTCCATCACTTGGAGGTGCAAGTTATATGTTGACCATTATTGATGATTATTCAAGAAAAGTTTGGGCATACTTTATCAAGCAGAAATCGGATGTATTCAGCACATTCAAGGAGTGGAAGACTATGATCGAGAGGCAAACTGGTAAGCATGTCAAGAAGCTTCGTACTGACAATGGTTTGGAGTTTTGTTCAGGAGAATTTGAAGCTTTATGCAAGTCAGAAGGGATTGTGAGACATTACACCGTTCCTGGCACTCCTCAACAAAACGGTGTGGCAGAACGCATGAACAGAACCATTATGGAGAAGGTACGTTGCATGTTATCAAACTCTGGATTATCAAAGAGTTTTTGGGTTGAAACCGCTTCTACTGCTTGTTATTTGATTAATCGGTCACCAAATTTGGCTATTGATAAGAAGACTCCAATTGAGGTATGGTCTGGCTCTCCAGCAGATTATTCAAATTTAAAAATATTTGGCTGTCCTGCTTATGCTCGTGTCAACAATGGTAAATTAGAACCTAGAGCAGTTAAGTGCATTTTCCTTGGCTATAAAATTGGTGTGAAAGGATATAAGTTGTGGAATCCTGAAACTAAAAAGGTGGTTATTAGTAGAGATGTTACTTTTGATGAGTCTGCTATGTTGCATGATAAACCATCTATTGATGTTCCCGTTGAGAAGCAATCAAGCGTGCAGGTGGAGCATATTATTGATTCAGGATCTACACCAGAAATCAACAAGGAAAATACTCCAGAAGTTCCTATTGTTGTGCCACCAACACAACATTCCATTGCAGCTAATAGAGAAAGGAGGAACATTCAGCCTCCTAAGAGATTTATTGAAGAAGCTAACTGCGGCTTATTGTCTAAATGTGGCGAAAGAAATTGAAGGTGCTGCAAAGCTTCATCTTATTCAGAAGCTATCTCTTCTAGTGATTCAGAAAGGTGGATGGCTGCCATGCATGATGAGATGGAATCTCTTGACAAGAATGGTACTTGGGAGCTGGTCAAGTTGCCAATTGAGAAGAAACCTATTCGCTGCAAATGGATTTTCAAGAAAAAGGAAAGCGTTTCACCAACCGAAGAGGTTAAGTATAAAGCAAGGTTAATTGCTAAAGGATACAGTCAAATTCCAGGTATTGATTTTACAGATGTCTTTTCCTCTGTTGTGAAGCATAGTTCTATTCGCACTTTGCTTAGTATTGTGGCTATGCATGATTTTGAGCTTGAATAAATGGATGTGAAAACTGCATTCTTATATGGGGAATTAGAAGAAGACATTTATATGGAGCAACCGGAAGGTTTTGTCGTTCCCGGAAAGGAGAATTTTGCTTGCAAATTGAAGAAATCTCTTTATGGTTTGAAACAATCACCTAGACAATAGTATAAGAGATTTGACTCTTTTATGATATCTCAGGATTTTAAAAGATCAAATTATGATAGCTGTGTTTATTTCAAGATTGTTAGTGGTTCAGCTATTTATTTGCTCATATATGTTGATGATATGTTGATTGCTGCAAAAGACAAGGTTGAAATTTCAAAGTTGAAGACACAATTAAGTAGTGAATTTGAGATGAAAGATCTCGGTGCAGCTAAGAAAATTCTTGGTATGGAAATTATTAGAGACAGAAAACTTGGTAAATTATATTTAAGTCAAAAAGGGTATATTGATAAAGTTCTTCGTCGTTTCAACATGCATAAGGCCAAACCTGTGAGTACTCCCTTAGCTGCATATTTCAAACTTTCTTCAGCATCATGTCCAAAATCTAATGATGAAGTGGAGTACATGTCTAAAGTCCCATATGCGAGTGCAGTTGGTTTACTTATATATGCCATGGTATGTTCTCGCCCCGATTTATCTCAATCATTAAGTGTGGTTAGTAGATACATGGCTAATCCTGGAAAAGAGCATTGGAAAGCAGTTCAATGGATTTTCAGATATCTGCGGGGCACATCTAATGTTTCTTTACAGTTTGGAAGGATTAAAGATGGACTTGTTGGTTATGTGGATTCTGATTTTGCTGGAGACTTGGATAAAAGAAGGTCTCTCACTGGTTATGTGTTCACTGGTTGGAGGGTGTGCCGTAAGTTGGAAAGCAAGTTTACAAGCTACCGTTGCCTTGTCTACTACAGAAGCTGAGTATATGGCTATCTCTGAAGCTTGCAAAGAAGCTATTTGGTTGAGAGGTTTATTTACTGAGCTTTGTGGAAGTACATCTTGCACTACAATATTTTGTGACAATCAAAATGCTATTTGCCTTACAAAAGATCAAATGTTCCATGAGAGAACAAAGCACATTGATATCAGGTATCACTACATTCGAGGTGTCATTACTCAAGGTGATATTAAAGTCTGCAAGATAAGTACTCATGATAATCCAGCTGATATGTTGACAAAACCAGTTCCTGCATCTAAGTTTGAGCTTTGCTCAGACTTAGTTGGTATTACTCACTAGTCCTTTGGACTTTCGGCGCTCAAGGTGTACATGCTGATTTTGTTGGAGGAGTTCATAATATTCTTCGACTACTGGAGGGAATTCGGCTCAAGGTGGAGATTATTGTTGAAAAGTGATCCGAATTCGGCTCAAGGTGGAGATTGTTGGAAAGTGATCCGAATTCGGATTCGTGTCCGTGTAGGACTTTTATTTTATTTACTTTCCATGTGGGACTCTATCCCCAATACTATATAAGCACCCCAGTAGTCCATAGGATGAATAAGCCCTCAGAGAGTCTCTCCATTGTAATCTCTCCAAAATATAGTGATTTGCCTTGGCGCAGTGGTTTTTCCATGAGGGTTTTCCACGTAAAAATTCGTGTCTCTTGTCTCTATTATTCTGTGCGTTATTTGCAACAGTCATAAAATATTGTAGTGCAAGATTTACTTCCACAAAGCTCAATAAATAAACCTCTCAACTAAATAGCTTCTTTGCAAACTTCGAAAAATAGCCATATACTCAGCTTTTGTAGTAGACAAGGCAATGGTAGCTTGCAAACTTGCTTTCCAGCTTACGGCACACCCTTCAACAGTGAACACATAACCAGTAAGAGACCTTCTTTATTTCAAATCTCCAGTAAAATTAGAATCCACATAACCAACGAGTCCATCTCTTGTCCTCCCAAATTGTAAACAAGCATTTGATGTGCCCCGCAGATATCTGAAAATCCATTGAACTGCTTTCCAATGCTCTTTTCCAGGATTAGCCATGTATTTACTAACTACACTTAATGATTGAGATAAATCGGGGCGAGAATATACCATGGCATACATAAGCGAACCAACTGCACTCGTATATGGGACTTTAGACATGTACTCCACTTCATCATTAGATTGTGGAGATGACGCTGAAGAAAGTCTGAAATATACAGCTAAGGGAGTACTCACAGGTTTGGCCTTATGTATGTTGAAACGACGAAGAACTTTATCAATATACCCTTTTTGACTTAGATATAATTTACCAAGTTTTCTATCTCTAATGATTTCCATATCAAGAATCTTCTTACCTGCACTGAGATCTTTCATCTCAAATTCACTGCTTAATTGTACCTTCAACTTTGTAATTTTAGCCTTGTCTTTTGCAGCAATCAATAATTGGGCCTTCAACTTTGTAATTTCATCCTTATCTTTTGCAGCAATCAACATATAGGAGCAAATAAATATCTGAACCACTAACAATCTTCAAATAAATACAGCTATCATAATTAGATCTTTTAAAATCCTGAGATATCATAAAGGAGTCAAATCTCTTATACCATTATCTAGGTGACTGTTTTAAACTATCAAGAGACTTCTTCAATTTGCAAGGAAAATTCTCCTTTCCTGGAATGATAAAACCTTCCGATTGCTCCATATAAATGTCTTCTTCTAATTCTCCATGTAAGAATGCAATTTTTATGTCCATTTATTCAAGCTCATAATCATGCATAGCCACAATGCTGAGTAAAGTGCGAATAGAACTATACTTCACAACCGGGGAAAAGATATCTATGAAATCAATACCTGGAATTTGACTGTATCCTTTACCAACTAAGCTTGCTTTGTACCTAACCTCTTCGGTTGGTGAAACGCCTTCCTTTTTCTTGAAAATCCATTTGCAGCGAATAGGTTCTTTTCAATTGGCAACTTGACCAGCTCCCAAGTGCCATTCTTGTCAAGAGATTCTATCTCATCATACATGGTAGCCATCCATCTTTCCGAATCACTAGAAGAGATAGCTTCTAAATAAGATGAAGATTCTGCAGTACCTTCAATTTCTTGTGCCATATTTAGACAATAAGCCATAAAGTTGGTTTCTTCAATCAATCTCTTAGGAGGCTAAATGTTTCTCCTTTCTCTATTAACTACAATGGAAGGTTGTGTTGGTGGCACAACAATAGGAATTTCGGGAATATTTTCCTTATTGATTTCTGGTGTAGATCCTGAATCAATAATATGCTCCACCTGCACGTTTGATTGCTTCTCAACAGGAACATCAATAGATGGTTTATCATGCAACATAGCAAACTCATCAAAAGTTACATCTTTGCTAATAACCATCTTTTTAGTTTCAAGATTCTACAATTTATAGCCTTTCACACCAGTTTTATAACTAAGAAAAATGCACTTAATTGTTTTAGGTTCTAATTTACCATTGTTGATATGAGTATAAGCAGGACAACCAAATATTCTCAAGTTTGAATAATTTACTAGAGAGTCAGACCATACCTCAATTGGAGTTTTCTTATCAATAGTCAAATTTGGTGACCGATTAATCAAATAACAAGCAGTGGAAGCGGCTTCAGCTCAATAACTCTTTGATAGTCCAGAGTTTGATAACATGCAACGTACCTTCTTCATGATGGTTCTATTCATACGTTCGGTCAAACCGTTTTGTTGAGGGGTACTGGAACGGTGTAATGTCTCATAATACTTTCTGACTTGCATAAAACTTCAAATTCTCTTGAACAAAACTCCAAGCCCTTGTTGGTATGCCCAAACTCTTTGAATGTGTTTATTACTCAATCATAGTCTTCCACTCCTTAAATGTGTTGAATACATCCGATTTCTGCTTAATGAAGTATGCCCAAACTTTTCTTGAGTAATCATAAATAATGGTCAACATGTAGCTTGCACCTCCAAGTGATGGAACGCGGAATTCTCCCCACAAATCGGAGTGAATATAATCCAATATGCCTTTTGTAGAGCGAGTCGCAGTGCTGAATTTCACCCTCTTTTACTTGCTGAAAACACAATGTTCATAAAACTTCAACTTATCGATGTTTTTACCATCAAGAAATTCTCTTTTACATAATTCCATCATTCCAACTTCACTCATATGCCCCAGACACATATGCTAAAGATTAGTAGCATCAGAATCAAATGATTTATTTGAGACAACAGCAACATTACCTGAAATTGTAGTGCCTTGCAGATGATATAAGATGACAGCTTTCATATCACCTTTCATCACAACAAGAGAACCTTTGGTAACCTTCAGAACTCCACCTCCATCGAAATATTTGTACCCTTTAGCATCAAGACTACTCAATAAGATAAGATTTCTCTTTAAATTCGGAATATGATGAACATCTGACAAAGCCCTGATGGTGCCATCAAACATCTTGATCTGGATAGAACCAATGCCTGCAACCTTGCATGGTGTATTATCACCCATCAATACGGATCCACTTCGCGTAACTTCATAGGTAACGAACCACTCACGGTTCGGATTCATGTGGAAACTACAGGCTGAATCAAGAATCCATTCATCGTCGATTTTGCAATTACCAACAAAGGTAACAAAAACATCTCCATCAGAACATTCTTTGGTGACAACGGTGGCTCTAACTTTATCCTCTTGTTGATCCTTCTTGAAATTATTATTTCTCTTCTTCTTGTTCTGCAATTTTCAGCAGTTGGATATGTCATGTCCATCCTTCTTGCAATACCTGCATGACTTCCTGTTCATGGATTTATATATGCCTTTGAATCTGCTTTTGCTTCTGCCTCTTGAATTGTCGTATGAACTCTCCTCATATTGCCTGCAGCGGATAGACAAACCTTCTACATGTGTACTTGAACTCCCACCAGGAACCGTATGTTTCATCTTTTCTTTAGCATGTAGAGCTTCATAAACTTCACTGAGAGTAAGAGTATCTCGACTATATAGAATAGTATCTCTAAAAATATAGTACGAACTAGGCAGAGAGTATAGTAAAATAAGACCCAAATCTTCTTCATCATATTTTATCTCCATAGATTCGAGGTCAGAAACAACTTCCTTGAAAGTTGTCAGGTGGTTCAACAATAAGGCTCCCTCCACCATCTTGTGTGAATAAAGCTTCTGCTTCAAATACATCTTGCTGGTCAGATTTTTAGTCGTGCAAATCTGCTCCAGTTTTAACCATAATACGGCGGCGGATGTCTCCTTCATAACCTCCTGTAAAATATTATTTGATAGATGAAGATGAATTTGAGATAAGGCCTTAGATCTTTACGTTGCTTCTCATCGGCGGATAGTATTGCTGGCATCTTGTCGATCCCCGAAAGAGCATCATCCAAATCAAGCTGTGAAAAAACAGATCTTGACTTGCCATAGACAAAACCTCGTGTCGCGATTCAACAATGGAATATCACACTTCAAAGTCGCTATGCAAAAGACGACCCAAATTTTTTTTCTCAAATTCGCTGAGCTCTAAACTCCTGTGCTCTGATACCACTTGTTGCAAATAATGCACAGAAAATAGTGACAAGACACGAATTTTTACGTGAAAAACCCTTGCGGGAAAAATCACGGGCACTCGAAGACAAATCACTACAATAAGGAGAGATTACAATAGAGAGTTTCTCTTGGGACTTATTGCCTATAGACTACTCGGGTACATATATAGTATAGGGGAACAGGGTCCCACATGAAGAGAAAACTAAATCACAGTCCTACAAGGATACGAAGTCCTACACAGACACGGTTACGAATTCGGATCACTTTTCAACACCTAGCTTAGCCTTTTCGCCGCCATGCACTACCTAACGAATAATCTGAACCTTTCCTTGCCGAACCCACCAGGACGGTGTATTCTGCACTGAACCAAAACTAAACCAATCTAATAAATAGTTATGAGTCTAGATCAAGCCATGATGTAGACTAAGTCCCAACAGTCCATTCCTTCTCTACTCAATAGTACAGTCACTACTAGCAGTGACTAGTTCACCGTTGACCTGAAGACTAAGCTTGCACAACTAGACCACTGTACTAAACCATAAACTAGCATGCAACGTTGAACTAAATCGATCTAATCACCATGATTATAATGACTAGCTAAAACAATCTATGAATTTCAAATAGATCAGAAGAAAGCATATTACACAACTAGACAATCAACATATGAAATTAGAAGATGCAAACTAGAACTAGATCAATCGACTAGAACAAAGTAGATACAACAAATTGAAGACTTGCATTATTTCCTATTACAAAATATGAAGTAGAAGCTCCGAAACCAAGTTGAAAATTGCCGACTAGACCTAGCCCTATCAACTAGAAGGTGCGACTTCGAAACTTTCAACATCTACCAAAATTGGCTCTGGAACTCGAGATTTGGATGCTTTAATTTGAGGGAGAGAGTCCTCTCTTATAGTGCCTAGGGGAGACCCTAGGCGCTGGCCCACATTGAGGTTTGCGCAGACCTGGGCTTAGGTGGTGTGGGATACCTGAATTTTGGTTAGTATCCCATATTCCTGTGACTATCTAGAATTTTAATCACACAGAATGATAAATAGTACCTTTTTATGATTAGAATATGATAACAGAGTTCTTACACAAAGTAGACGCACCTATTAATTACAGAGTTCTGCTAGCCTCCAGGCCAAATTTGATTATATTACAAATAGAAATCCTAAAGACAACATACCCACATGCTACAGGTCAATATAGGCGTAACCTAGAATGTATGACCTTCATCGTCGTAGTACTCACCTCTTTCTAGTGCTTCTCCTTTATAGCCCTTATCGTCTGGCCAAAATATGCAAGAATGAGTATATTTATACTCAACAAGCCACAATGGTAAATATTTATAAATGCAAGTGAGTTCAATGGATGTCTAACAAGGAGGGCTCTGTTGGACCCACCACAACTAGCCATATAGTTATGTTTGATAAAACAATTTTAGTTAAACCAAAGTGAACTCATAAATGAGTTTTCAAGAGTATTGAGTAATGATTCAACACCACCACCAATTCACCATGTTTTAACCATTGTAAAGACTTGACGAGGAAATAATATTCCTCAATTTACCATTTATCTATATTTAGTATTAAATATATCATCCTAGTCTTAAATATACTCCTTAATATTCTTAAGAGAGAGATCTAGCTATGTGGTCACGAGTCTTTCCATGACCGTGTCATGGTCGTGAGCCTTTCCACGACTACCTTAAGGTCGTAAGTCCTCCTACAAACATGACCTAGTCTTAAGTCATTCTACGACCATCCTACGGTCGAAAATATTCTATGGCTAGCTGACTTCGGCTAGCTTATCTACGACAACCTGCCGAATCGTAGATCTAACGGTCAAGGTAGTTAATACATGTAGTTATTCTCTGGGATAACTGCTTGTTTTTCCTTCCTGTCTTTAGCAATAGTTGCCTGGCGATGAGGAGGCATTACGTCACTGACAATAACCTCCACAAAATGGTTCCACATTTGAAACGTTGAGATGCCTCATGGCATGAAGCAACTACCACCCCTTTATGCCTTATATAAAGGCTGAAGTCAGGAGGAAAATGAAAGAGGGAGAAAAAATAAGGCAGGTGATAGAGGATCTTGATACTCTCTCCAGTGATGATTAGATCATCTGTATAAACCCCAACCAACAAACTCTCTTTTACTTGGCTTTGTTTGTACACTGCATGCTCTAACAGGCATCTTTCTAAACAGAGTGCCACCAAAGACTTGTCTAGCTTCAAATTCCAAACTCTAGAGGCTTGACATAGGCCATATAGAGCATTGTCCAATCTACCAGATGTTCTTATCCTTTATTCTTAAATCCTAGAGGTTGCACAATATAGACTTCTTCTTCTAAGTCACCATTGAGAAAAGCTGATTTGACATCCATATAATAAACCTCTCATCCTTCATATGCCACGACTGCAATGAGCTGGCGCACCATCTCTAGCCTTGCAACAAGGGCAAAGACTTCGTCAAAATGAAAGCCTTGTTGTTGAATGTACCCTTTGGCAACTAGCCTCACCTTGTACTTCACGATCGTGCCTTAAGTATCCTTTAACTTGTACACCCACTTCAACCAATCAGTCTATGGCTGTCTGGCAATGGAACAAAGTCCCATGTTCCATTCTCTTGGATAGAGGACATCTCTTCCTTCATAGCTCTTCTCTACTCTGGCTTTGCCATGGCTTCTTCAAAGTTCACAAGCTCCTCTTGTCCGAGTAAGCAGAATTCTAAATCTTTCAGCTCTATCGGGGATGTGGTATTATAGAGATGTTTGATGTTACACTTCTATCGTGGTCCTTCAGACAAGCTCTCATCGAACTCCATCCGTAGCAGAGCTCCTGGTGAGACTGGCACTCTTAGTGTTGCTGTAGGAGTACGTGGTATGTTTGAGTCAGGCGTTCCGGATCCCATGCTCATCCTGGTCATGGTCATGCCTGGAGTTGCGACTTCGTGGTCATGTCCTCCGATTACATCCTCTGTGCTTGGAGTGTCGGAAGCCACCACATGGTCGTCATGACCTACAACCGCATCATGGTTGGGTTCCATAACTACGCCCTCATTGGTCATCGTGTCAATTGCCCCCACGTTATCATTAAGACCTGCATTAGTGTTAGGATTGTAATGTAGTATGAAGATGTCACCAGTTAGTCATACTTCTACCGAGGGATCTCTGCTTCACTCCCACTTCTTCTACTCTTGAAACACTGCATCACGAGTCACCAGAACTCATCATGTTGTCGGATCAAACATCTGTTAACTGTAACATCCCAAAAATTTGCTTCTTTAAAAATTTAATTTTAAATTAATTATTTAAAAAAAATTAGATCTTATTTAGATTATTTGTGAGAAAAATATGAAAATCCTGATTCTAATCCGAATTCCGAAATCCAAATTCCAATTCCCACCCAGAATTCCAAAATTTGAATTTAAAATTTGAAAATTCAAATTCAATTCTCTAAAAATCCAAATCTCTAGAAAAATATCCATTTTATTTTTCTGGATCCAATCTAATTTTTTTCTTGGCCTATTCTTCTCCTTTCCTTTTCTTTCCTCTCTTTTCTTTCTTTCCCTCTCCTCTCGAGTACTATTCATGCTACAGTATTGTGTGAACACTATTCATTCGTTGTCTACCTCTGACGCTTCGTTTGTAGGCAAACCAATAAAGAACAGCGCTTCAGTCTTTTTCTTATTTCTCCCCACTCAAGCATCCGAATTCAAATCCGTCTAAAGCACTATGAGCCCATTAACACCACGCATTCATTGCCAGAGTCAGTGCTTCCGTTACAAAATTCCATTAGTGTTTTCGTTGCCATTTTGTTCATCAGTTTCTAAAAACGAATAGTCACCCAAATTTACTCGTGTTTCTGGTGATTCAAATCATGAGAGAGGCTATAAATTGGCACACCAACACCTCTTCTACCCCTTTTCATTCCTCAAAATCTCATGACCTCCGGAGCTCCGACGACGACGAATTTCTCATTTTTCCAAACGCCGGCCATCACCGTCGATTTGGGCATTCATCATTCCGATGATCTTTTTCAAAATTTTTTTGCGTCTTATCAGCCATCACTGTCGATTTGGCCATCACCATTTTTATTTGATTTTTCGTACAGCCAATCGATAAGAATTGAGCTTTGCGCGAAATCAGGCATTTTCGACTTCTGTCGTTGATTCATCGTATTTGGTGAGCGCTTTCTCAATCCCTTATACAGAGAGCATCATCTCCATCCCCTTGACGCAATCCATGGCTGTACTGGATCAATGGTTGGCCGAGGAGCTCCACCATCATGCGCAATGCTGTTCCGATCGCCTTACACCTCGTCGGCCTTCCTCAGTCGCTCTTCGGCCAAGCCGAGCATGGTTATGCATTCTAAGGGACGAGGCCATGCTCATGCTCCCTCTATTTCTTCCAGAACATCGTCGGTTTGCCGAATTCCTATGCAGCTGCCTCCGCTGTGCGCTCCGATTGCCGCCACCGCCGCCTCGCTCCGTCTCCGGCGATGCCACCACCACCATTGCGTAGAGGACCTCGCCGCCAGGGTTACATTTTGCAAGTTCGTCGGCCACCCCGCTGCCTACCTCGCCGGCGCTTCCACCATACCTGTGCGCTTTGCTCTGCTCCGTAACTTTTGTTCTAATTGTTGAGCTCTATGCTTTGCCTCTATGACTTGTGGGTCCCCTATGTCATACTCTTATTTCTATTTTCCATTTAAGCATTTCTTTCTCACTAGCATGTGGGCCATTGATGTCATACACACACAAAAATTCTTCTTTAATTTGCTCTCCTCTGTAAAGCAATTGACACAGTATGATTCAAGATCAATGATGTTCGGATTTTTCGTTATTTCATGTGATTGCTAACTTCTAGATGTTTGTTCTCCCACATACGAACTCTGAATCTGTTGATTCTTTTTCCTAAATTCATCTAAATTCAAAATCTTCCTTCCAGTATATATTTTGTATTTTTGTGATTTTATTTATTTATTTTGTTTTGTCGTTTCACGCGTAGAACTTGACGTCGCTGAGGAATTTCCCGAGTAGCGGCCCAAAGGTCCAGATAGCGTGCAAGAAGGCAAGTCTCCTCTGAAATTTTGTACCTATGTTTGAGAAAAGCTTTTTATTATTTTAAATCTAGTTGCATTGCTATTTACATAAAATGATAATTCCTGTCTTAAGGATTTTAGTTAACACCATAATTGTTATGCCCTTATTTGAAGTTGAATGCCATGTACCTTTGTAACCTTAGGTTTTCCTTTGACTTATTAATGAGTTTAATAATGTTTCTTGATAATTTTTAGAATGGTAGCAATTGCTTAGACAAGCTAATCAGTCACTAAAATCTTATGGGTGGGAATATTGTTATCAAATTTCTAAACAATTATTTTTACCAAGTGTTTGGCAATAGGAGTTGCTATTGATTTATAAAATAAAATAAAATTGTGAAATTGTTTTTGACTTGGGCGGATGGTAAGATTAGATTGGTGTGGATTTAGCACGAGAACTTGTATTGTGAATGTTCCGCCCTAGTCAATTAAGGACCGACGCTTGTGATTGTCCAAACTGAGCACTACCGTACAACCATAGGTCTATATGGGTACGACCTAGCTGAATAACTTGCGAATGTTTAGTTCAGATATCACCAGTGGAAAGTGAGTGCCAGGGTGTACTAGTTTACTCATAGTGAGACACAGGGATTTACTGTACTCATACGGTGCAAGAGGGGGCTTCTGACTGTGGTGGATTTAACCCTTCAGCGGTGAAACCTCAGCGGGTGGTGTCTAGCTAGACCGAAGTGAGGTAAAGGTTTTGTGATAAATTATCTGGGTCTTATGCCTAAGGAAGCATGTTGATTATTAAGATAACTTATCTCTTGTGGGTAAAACTGTACAAACTCTGCAGAGTGTAAAACTATTCGAATAGCCATACCCACGGTCAAGGGCGGGCAAAGTGCGCTCTCACATGCTTGTACCTAGCATGCCGTCACCATGCCTCTTTAGTGCTTCTTTCCAGAAGACACTTCGAGAGAGTCAGATTGATGTGTAACACATACATCCGATTTCTTGATCTGCTCACTTTGGTCAACAAACTACGAGTTCTGTCCAATATCATCATCACTCCTCCTTCGACCACAATTTTGCAACCATTCTCGTCCAGCTGCCCAAGACTGATTATATTACTTCTCAGCTTCTAGATGTAGTAAATATTCATAAGAATACAATGTTCACCCATAGAACACTCCAACAGCACCGAATCCCTTCCTTGTATATCCACAACCGAACCATCTACAAATTTGACTAAGCATTTTATAGTCATGTCAATCTTAGCAAATTACTTCATGCAGTCGGTCATGTGGTTGCTTGCGTCGGTACCAAGATACCAAGCCTTGTTTTGGGTGCACCAAGCTTTGGCATCACCTTGTCTTCATAAAAGAATATCTCCTCTTCTAGCATCGAGACTGTATGGATGAGTTTACGTACTTCGACCATTAGCAGTTGAGGATCTTCATCATTCTACTTCGCTATGAGATTTGCTTTTTCTCTTTAGTTTGGCTTAGGATACTGTTTTGTAAAGTGCCCATACTCGTTGCAATTGAAGTACTTGACCTTAGTCTTATCGAAATTGCGTAGCATTCATTCATCAATGACGCAATCGCTATTGCCTCAACTTTTGCCTTGTCCTAGGTCGCGTCCCCGACCTCTTCCATTACGACCTCCTCTCCTAGTGTGACATTACTACGACATCACTGAACTATTCTATCATTCCGACAATCTGGAGAAAATGATTCAAAACTGAACTGAATAGTTTTTTGACAACATCGCTCTCTTCCAGCTTCGTGCTGAGTGAACAGATCACACCCACTAGCGTGGTGAGTTTCATGGAGTACTCGGTGATTGTCTCCAAGTCCTCCATCTGCAATTTGCTCAATTGCCTTTTCAGCACTTGAGCGCGTGCATTCTTGACATGATCTTCGCCTACACACATCTCCCTTAGTGTGACCCAGTCTTCTTTTGCCATCTCCTCCTCGGCGATTGACATCATCTCGTTGTCTAGCACCACTTGCGAGATGGCTAGTATCGCACCTTGATCTTTCTTACCATCGATGTCCCCATCTTCGATCGCCGACCATACCCCCTAGCGAATGTAAGATTAACTTCATCTTGACAACCCATATGCCATAATTCATTTCGCTCAACATCAGCTGTTGGATCGGGATCGAAGCACTTCTTGTGTTGGCTTGACGAACACGCTTGACTTCGATGGATCGAGCTCATTGTCTGCAATCTTGATGAGCTCTCCTGACTTTGATGGATCAACAGCATTGCCAGCCATCGCTTCATCCCCTTGAGATCTTATACGAATTGTTGGAGAATTTGCCTAGAGTCTAGTCGAGCTATAAACTCAAGCCTTGTGATCACACACGTGAACACGAGTAAAACACAATGATATTTGGCAACGCAATATGCCTACGTCCTTTTCATCTTTCTTATATAGATAAGCAACATACAAGACTCTGTAACTAACATGGAATCCCACGTTGAGAGTCCTATATGGACACGCCTTGACTTTCCTTTACAGGCGCTCTGAATCCTAGTTACACGCGGACTTTGATTCTTGACCTTTTATGACTATGGCTGCCATAGTACTTTTACAACTACGAGTGCTATAATACTTGATTTTGACTGTTACATGACTAACGACTGTTGCAGTACTCGAACTGGTCGTAAGCTAAAGTGGTCATATAGACTGCAGTGATCGTAGGCATACTATGATCCTAGACTTGATCAGACATGAAGACAACTAGATTAACTCTATCATCCATCGTGGATGATGAAAGGTCCACATCACAGGGTTGGTAGCTGTGGTGAAAGCACTTGACCTAGAAG
This sequence comes from Melocanna baccifera, assembly GCA_036346265.1. Lineage (NCBI taxonomy): Eukaryota > Viridiplantae > Streptophyta > Magnoliopsida > Poales > Poaceae > Melocanna > Melocanna baccifera. Next base: position 8,089,381 of record CM070699.1, on the reverse strand, counting down.
CCCAGTACATGGGAGATTGACACAAACAGCCAAGAAGAAGACATACTTACCATTAAAGGCCATAAAGGGGTAGGTAGTTTCGGACCCTCACATAGATGACTAGGAAGTACCAATCGCTTATGTGGTTTTCGCTCTATGGAAGATGTTCTTTGATGGGTAAGTGAGGGTGTAGAATAGCCTTATACTGAGTTTAACCTGTTTACTAACTAGTTTGAACTAAAATTCAAACTACAGTTTTCTTTTTTTATGATAGTTTGATTTGTAGGTATTTGCTGATTTTATGTAAAATTCAGCAAAGCATGTGATCTAAATTCGTTCAAAATATTTGAATTCGAGTATATTTTTCCAAAGTTACATGTTTCATTTGAATTATTATAGATAGGTATATACCCTAAAACTGATACACACACACACACACTATATTCTGTGTGCAGGTATAGAATACACGCCGGAAAGCTACAGCCAAATATATAGAGTTACTATCAATTGTAACACTACACAACTGGTAGTAACTCTACATGTATTTGATAATAATTTCACTCACGCATGACAGAAACTTTCTCGTGAGCATAGTGCGTGTAGGTGTAGAATAGCACAACCGTGTGTGTGTAACTGGGACACCATGGGGTTTAGGCAATATGATCTAAAATAAGTATTTTCCTTATGTACCTACCAATTGCGAAAAATTTTAGAAGTTTTTGGATGTCAAGTTTAACTAGTTTACTAACTAGTTCAAACAAGTTTGAGCTACAATTTGAACTACAGTTGCTTCTTTAGATGATAGTTTGATTGTAGGTATGTGCTGATTTTATATAAATATCAGCAAAGCATGTTATCTAAATTCGTTGAAAATATTTGAATTCGAGTATATTTTTTCAAAGGTGTGCATTTCATTTGAATTGTTATAGATAGGTATATACCCTAAAATTGATATTTTCAAAAAAAACCCAAATTTGGGTTGAATTCATGCATTTAAAATCATGGTGCATATATATGCATATACATACATATAGATACATACATACACACACACACACACAATTAACTAGGATACTATGGTGCCTAGACATTATGATCTAAAATAGGTATTTTTCTCTATGTACTGTGTGTAAAAAAATTTGATTTTTTTGGATGTCATGTTTAACTAGTTTACTAACTAGTTCAAACAAGCTTGAGCTGAAATTCGAACTGCAGTTGCCTCTTTTGATGATAGTTTGATTATAGGTATGTGCTGATCTTATATAAAAATCAGAAAAGCATATAATCTAAATTTGTTCAAAATATTTTAATTCGCGTATTTGTTTCAAATGTATGCATTTCATTTGAATTGTTACAGACGTATATACCCTAAAACTGAAATTTTTGAATAATATACCCGAATATAGGTTGAATTATATAGACACACACACATACATATATACGGCTGCACCACTGTGTACGCTAGAAAGTTACTGTCGTACGTCGGTGAAGTTACTACTAAATATATATAGAGTTACTGCTAGTTGTGTAGTAGCACAATTGATAGTAACTCTATATGTATTTGGTAGTAACTTAACTCATACACGGCAATAACTTTCTGATGCGCATTCTATACCTGCATGCAAAATAGTAATTCTATGTATGTATGTATGTATGCATGCATGTATTAGGGGGGGTGAGCTACATATATTAATTTGTACCAGCAGTTTCGGTACAATTTGCGCCGTCAGAAAATTCTCAAAGGAATGTACCTACAAAATTTCAGGTACAACCTGGATGGCAAGGATGTAGGAACTACGTATATGTAAATAAATGAGAAGAATACAACTATAGAAAATACAGATTGTCCATCTTGGCCGAAATAAGCCCAGCCCATGTCGAACCTCACACAAACCTAGAGCCTAGTCCTATTCAAGCAATGTTCAGTGGTTGGATGAGAATCAAGTGCTTGGTCGAACGTTTGTCATTAATTAATTTGATGATATGGCACAGCGCGTGTCAACTCAATTTGTACTCGCATTTACATAGCAAAGAGGTTTTTTGGGATTACAAGGTAGATGCACGTGCACACTGGCACACGCACCTATAACAGACTAACAGAGAGGTTCAGTTACAAGCATTTGACTGTACAAAACTGAATACTTAATATAGAGCTCGAATAATCTTGGGACGGTATTCGTTTTAGCGATAGTTTTTGATTTTTAGTTAAAATTTTATTGTAGTTGATTTTTTTTACTGTAGTTGATTTATCTTTTTGGGTATAATTAATTTAAAAAAAATGTAAAAATAGAAAAAAACACGTTAACCCATTAGGGACAATACAAAGGAACACGGGAAAAAATAAAATACAAAAAAATCTAAAATATCTAAAAAATTCAGAAAAAGATAAAATACTGAATAGTGAAAAAAAAAGCAGAAGTTAGAAGCTGAAGTCGAAAAAAATCCGAAATCAGCTAAGTGCAAAAAAAGAAAAAGATGCTAATGTCATTTCGCTTATGTTGTTCAACATACTGGACCCATCGCAACGAGAAAATTTGATCCAAACATAAAGAAAATCATAGGATGGCATGCACAAATCAGACAAAAAAAACTAGATATATATGTAGGAGGGAGCTTGGAATGCAGTATAAGCGATCATTTGCTGGATGGTGGATTTTAAATAAAATAGGTTCTGCCAAAACAAACGTTAGTAATCGAGCAAAAATGCCAGCAGCACAGTCAAGTGGTGACATATAATATTTCCGTTTTTGTTTTCTTTCAAGTCTATGCGCATATAATATTTCCGTTTTTGTTTTCTTTCAAGTCTATGCGAAGACTCATCCCTCACCATCGAGCGCCATTGTTCTTTTGCTAACAGATGCTACACGGAAGACAAAACTATGGGTGATACTGGTATATGTCGCTGCAAGTGCATTATTAGCCGGATCAGTATCTGCTCTGCTCTGTATTATGTATAGACGCATGTATAGACGGCCGCGGACGGAGACAATCGACTTACCAGGTGTATATCATTTCACTTAGTTTTTTAAACCAAAGAAGTTAGATTGAAAAGTAACTGCGAAATTGAACTGAAATCCGTTGTTTTATTTGTCGGGAAAAGTTGCAAGGGAATTCTCGTACGATGAGCTGAGTACGGCGACGGAGAACTTCAGCGAGGGTAGGAAGCTCGGCGAGGGCGGCTTCGGAGAAGTGTACAGAGGAGACTTGCCGGATCCGCGCATGCCTCAGGTGGCGGTGAAGAGGCTGAGATTGCGGTCGGACTCGCAGGCAGCGAGGGAAGAGTACAGAACCGAGATCATGACCTTGGGCCAGCTAAGGCACCGGAACCTTGTGAAGCTCGTCGGCTGGTGCAATAACGGCGTTGGCAACGACCTGCTGCTTGTGTACGAGCTGATACGGAACGGCAGCGTCCACGACCATCTCCACCGGTCAGCAAGGACGCTGACATGGCCGGAAAGGTACAATATCGTTCGTGGCATTGGCTCTGCCATACAGTACCTCCACACCGGCAACGACAAGTGCATCCTGCACCGGGACATCAAGCCGGGGAACGTGATGCTGGACGAGTCGTTCGAGGCCAAGGTCGGCGACTTCGGGCTGGTGCGGCAGGTTCCGCATGAGCAACGGTCCCAAGTAATGACCATCGCCGGGTGCCGGCCGTACATGGATCCCGTAGACATCGTCACCAGTAAGGCGAGCCCCGCGTCTGACGTCTACAGCTTCGGGGTCTTGCTGCTGGAGATCGCCACCGGCACACAGCCGACCGTGCCGGAGGATGACAACCGGCTCCCGAACACCCTCATCAACGCAGTCAGGGGATGCTACGATAGGAATGCGGTCCTCGAAATGGCTGACGAGCGTCTGAACGGCGAGTTCGACAGGAGCCAGATGGAGCGTGTGCTGATCGTTGGGCTCATGTGTGTCCACCGGAATCGTGGCGACCGGCCGAGCATCACAGACGCCAACGACTTGTTGTCGAATCTCAACCATCCGGCACCGGAGATCCATGTGTGAAAGGATTCATACAGCGTATATGCATATATGGTTTCTAAAAGCCAAAGGTAAGTGTGTTAAGTTCCTCCGATCGATAGACGTTCTAAAAGCCAAAGGAGTACTACTCTATTTGTTCGGCTTGTTATTCCTGTTTGGGACTTGTTTCCTTCGCAAAATTTGGATTTGGGACAATACATGTATGGATAATATTTCATTTTGGGAAAATTCCATCTATAGCACAGAACTGAGCTCAGTACCAACTAATGCCACAGATTTTTCCCAACTCCACGCAAAACTACAAGGACACAAATCTTCCATCCATAGCGGTTCCGTGAAACAAAACCGAAAATTCAAAAGAATTTGATTTCTCATTTGATTTTGATTTCTTGTGAACCGTAGCCAAATTCCTCACCCATCTCAGCCATTCACAATGTGAATTCGCTGCCAAGCCATTCTCCCTATCCATTCCACTTGCATCCATTGTTCCCGGTCTGAAAACGGCGCCGCCACCCTGAATTTTTTTCCTGCCGAGCCTTCCTGGCTCTTCTCTTCGCTGCCGCACCTTCCCGGATCTTCTCGGTTAGAGATCGTACTCCCTCACCCATCACGCCTCTGATACTCTCTTAAATGCTCCCAATCGCGCGTCAAAGCAACCGTTGCTGTCCCTACTCTTCTCGCCTTCTCTGCTCCCTCTCACGGCCGACAGCCCCATGCCGCAACTTCTGTCCCAGTGAAGTCACCACTGCCCCGACCACCATTTGGCTGAGCGCTGTCACAGCCTCACTCCCCACTGCCTCGCCGCTCTCTCTGCACTCTCACTATGCATTCCCCTCATAGTCGACCTGACTAGCCTTTATCCCTTTTTGACCGCCACAACACTACACCCGAGGCAGCCATACCTCCCCTCAGCCAACTGTGCTGCGCCTTCCTGATCCCAGCCACATGCCATTGCCGCCTTAGACAGGGCACTGTGTCGAGCCACCTCCTCGCCCTATTTAAACCCAGGAGCTCTTCCATTTGTAAGCACTAATGCCCAGTGAGCCTCACCCACTTCCAATCAAAGAGACGCTCAAAGTAATGCCGATGATCACCAGAAAAACATTGTAAGACACGTTCTCCTATTCTGTGATTCAGTCAATTGTTTTTCAATTGCTTCCGCCTGTAGCATCTTCATGGTCTCAGAAACATCCATGAAGCACTGCCTTAGCCTCCCAAGCCCCCTACTACACTGGTGACCAATTCTGCCGCCTGACCATAGGAGGCCACCATGCACAGCTCAACCTATTGTCCCTCTACCTGAGCTACCACTTCCTCGAGCCTCCCCCATTCCCAAAGGTGCTCAAACCCTAATGCTAACGTCCTAAAAACCTGCTACTAGCCCCTATACCATTCAAATGTTCCGAGAAGGAGAAACCTCACCGTCGGCGATTGCCGTACTTGTGGCCACCATTAACCCCAAAAATGGATTCCTCTTAACCCTAGCAACCCAACCATGCCCTCGGTTTTCGTCAAAAGTCACTATAGCACGGGAATCACCATCGCAAAAATCCTCTATTCGGCCACTACAGTAGCCACATGGGAGAAGGAAGATGAACAGTGCTGACCCAGTACTGTAGCAACCAACTCAGATGAATAGTAAAATCCATGATGAATAGTAAAAACCTATTACTGTTCATCCATACCCCAAAAATACAAAATATATCCATTTCGACCGTTTTAAGCCCGTCTACCCATTTCTTAGCTCTGTTTTCCCATATCAGATGCCAACGAAACTCAAAACCACCAAAATCCTGCTTCAAACTTTAAACCTGACTTGGTCCAAAGCCTCTACTGTTCGTCAAAACTTATATGCTCGTCATGACAATTTTAAGCCATAAAGTCCATTCTCAATCCTATTTAGCCTGAATACACTCTAATGAAACCCTAGCCAACCCAAATGTCATTTTGAACTTATGTCCAGTACTATTCTGACCGCCACTATTCACTAAAAACCCAAGAACATATATATAGCTATTTCGATTATCTTGGACATGTCTATCCCAATTCCAGCTCTAATTCGCCAAACCACACACCGCCCAAACCCTGACCTACAATCCTATTTTATTTCTATTTTTTGGTTATTTATTTGTATTTTGCTCTCAGTTTGCATTCTGTAAAGTAGGAATTTATTTGTATTTGTCTTGCACACTAGTATTCGGACCCAATGAGTTGATCAATAGAAGATCTACAAGAGCAATTAAAGAAATCAATGTCCTATGGACAAGGAGGCAAATCACATATTTTTTATCATATTGAACCTATATTTCTTTAATTATTTATTTATCAGTATTTTCATTATGTTATTTATGCATTGTTATTTCATGTACCATAAATATTTAGAATGATATGATATTAGTTATGTCCTACCACCTCATAAAGCCCAGTTTAATTTGATGGGCACATTCACCTTGACAAGATTTAGTATTATTATATATACTACTTAAATAATCATAGTAGATCAGGAGCTTAATTATTTTATACTACTAAGAGACTTGGCATTTTGCTGGTAGAATTTCAAAAGTGGTTCTAGGATAAGGAGGTATCATAAGAAGCCACAAGATGGTTGGGTCCTATGACCTTATCCTAGGGTGGAGGTTTGGATCGAAAAGGTGGTAGTACGAAATTGAATCAATGCAGACGGGCACTAAAACAAGGGTTTGTGGATGGAAGTTGCCGTAGTGAAAATATAAGGACTACAACCTTATGCCAAGTGAAAAACATAGTAATCGCTCAAGCACAAGCGTTGATTCGTCAAACCTGGTTTAGTAGCTGCTCAAATTCGATTGAATATCTACAAAGGGTGGAGGGAGACGAGGGAGTTTGTGTGGTATGGGACGGGGTACAACCATACTTAACAACAGTAGATCCACTTCAAATTGGGCGAGGTTGTGGACCACTCGAGTTTGTTGGGAAACATAACCTACTGGGTAGGGGCTACATGAAGAATTGAGCAGTGAAAAGTTTTGTTTTCTTAACTCAGTTGAGAGGGTTAAGAGATCTTGTGGGTAAAGCTGGGTAGCTCTATAGAGTTAAAACATAATGGTATTCGAATACACCGTGCTTCCGGTAAATGAAGCTATATTTAATGGGTGATTCCAACAGGGAAGCATAAGTATATTTGAGAATGATTTGGAAAGTGTTGAAATCTGGTAATCAAGTTTTCAAAACCCCAAATTCCTTAAGAAATATATGATTTGTATTTTATGCTCAAAAATGGTTACAAATAAAATTGCATCCACAAATACTTTAATAAAACCACTAGATCCCTATTTCTTGAAAATCTTGACAACTTGTTATATAGCGTTTCCCTATGTGACTTGTTGAGTACGGTTGGTTGTACTCAGTCTTGCTACATTTTCCACCATAATAGATACCAAAAGAAGAAAGGATGTTACAAGTTTCGTGTTAGGATTATAACCACACTCAAGTGTTCTTGTGGGATTTTTCTTCGGTTATTCTGTATGTAAGTTAAGTTTTGGGCTTGGACACCTGTAAAAAGTATTAAAATTGACCGATAGGTCATAATTTAATCAAATTAACTTTTTTTAAATATTCATGAGTAGGTATGATACACTTTCTGTTTGCAATTGAACTCCTAGGTTATTGCCTGACGTACGACGACCCTATTCCCAAAAATGAGGGCGTTATATTTCGTCAACTAAGTGATGACGGTATTTGAAATGTACTGGAATGCCCTTCCCTTCAGTTAACACATCATGTTGCTTCAATTATAGAGTGGACTGATCTTTAGCTATACTAGGACCGCAAGCCATTGTCGATCACCGAGCTCTTTTATCATCCCTTGGCTGGCCTCCTTCCCCTGTTGGAACAAAATTTTCAAGTATTAATTCCATGAAACCAACAGATATTGTGACCTTTATTTTGATGAAGGGTGATCTGAAAAGCAAGTATTTTATTTATAAGATACTACAACCCCTTGTGGATAATGCACCACGCAGATTCTTAAAGGTTCTAAGATGTGGACCACAATGGTTCTAAGATGTGGATGGTTAATACTACATGTAGTAACCATGCTAATACAAAGGAAAATACCCACATAGATTATGAAAAGTAAAGTTCCAACATATGAACCACACAGCAAGAGCACATAGTCAACTTAATTCTCCAGCAAAGTGGTAAGGCACCTCTTCCTGTTTATATTAGTGGACTTGGTGGCAATATAAGATCTCATTTTTGCTTGCCTTGGAGGAGTTTTTCTGGGAGGTGGCTAAGAAGAGGATGTGACTACAATAGTCTTAGCTTGCTTGCCAGCCTCCCATAGAGGAGTTTTCCTGGGTAGTGGCTAAGAAGAGGATGCGCCTGCAGCCTTTGCATGTCTTCCTACAATTAGGATAATCCCATATTTTCCATGGTTAAATGGATGGCACAACTAAAGCAAGAAAGTATTGGGGTATTAGTTACCTTTTCTTAGTCTTAGGGACTAGTGTTGGCATCTCCTTAGGTTCTTCACTGCCTCCTTGCATTTATCAATATGGTGACCAAATTGCTTACATCTAGCCCATTGCTTAACCTTGTTGCCCCCATCTTCAACACTATTTGGGATTCTCTTCTTCCTCAGCCTTCCAGCTAACCATCCAAGCTTAGGTGGTAGCATGTTGAAACTTGGGTCAACTTTAGTCCATTGTGTCTCATCTATCATTTGGGTGATGGAAGTCTCATAGACCATTTTGAATTTAGCCACTGCAAAATAGTCATGCACATAATTTTCGATCTTAGCATTCCTCATGTGACAAATGAAAGCAATTGCATGCAAGCATGGCTTTCCAGAGATTTGCCATTGCCTACAAGTGCATTCCATTTTATCAAGAAAAACACCAAACCTTCGGGTCTTCCTAGTTTTCACATCAAAGAATGATATCTCAGCATGGTTATCACCACTTCTTGATATGTCATATTTCAATCCCCTACTCTTGGCATTCAAAGCTCTCACTACACTTGGCATAATTTTTCCTGTCAGACTTTCTGCAATTCTCTTCCTCATAGACATCTGACTCATTGCAATTCTCTTCCTCATAGACATCTAACTCATAATCATTTGCCTTATCTTATCTGCTAGATCAACAAGTAACAAGTGTTTTATGTCCTTGATCTAGTTATTGAAGGACTTTGCTACACATATTCAACTTTGGATAGTTTTGAAAACTTGCTTCTTGTCCAAATGTGTGGGTGAAAGGTCTCTAGGTGTTGAAGTGCAATAGGGCTTTCCTCAACAATCTCATCCATTAGTTCCTGATGCTTGTTAGTAGTGGCAAAGCTAGGAATAAATTTGAGGGGGGGCTGAACTATTTATATGTTTAAACTAAAACAACACAAATTTAGTCTTTTACTCGTATGAAATTTGAAATACACACAGAAATTACACAACTGGATAGAAACAAACAATGAAAAATAGAGAAATACAAAGTAGGTACCTCTAATAGAAAGCGCATATCCAAAAATATATAATTATTCTGCCTTGAGTGTGGAATTGCGATAAATCACCTATATATGAAACACATCAAAATTAGTGATATAATAGCAAATTGTGAATGACAATGAAAATTTAGATCATATGATACATACCATAATTAAGTTAATTTCTATGAGTACAAAGCTATAAAAATTACATTGATAAAGACTAAACTATCTATATACATTAAACCTAAAAATATAAACTGTAAAATACTAAATTGATAAAAAAGATACTAAGAAAATAAATTACTTACTATGCTATTATTCAAAAAAATTACTGATTTTCTTTTTCACTAATCCTATTTGCTCGGCCCTTCACGGCTTCAACCTATTTCACTCGGCCGTTGAGCCGCTGCTCCTATCTCAATGAGCCGACAACTCTCCCCGCCTCCCCCTATTTCTTTTATTCTCTCCACTCCAATCCCCGGCCCCTCCCCGCCTCCTACCTTCGCTCCCGGCTCTCCGCCTCCCACCTCCGCTCCCTGCCTCCCCCCTCCGCTCCCCCCTCGCTCCACCCACCCCCTTCGCACCACGCCTCCCCCTTCGCTCTCGGCTCGCCGCCTCCCCCTCTGCGCCAGCGCTCCGCCCTCCCCCCTCATCTCTCCGCCTCCCCCTCCGCTCCACACGCCCCCTCCGCGCCACGCCTCCCCCTCCGCTCCCGGCTCGCCGCCTTCGCCTCCGCGCCGGCGCTCCGCCCTCCCCCTCCACCTGCCCCCTCCGTGCCACGCCTCCCCCTCGTCTCCTGGCTCGCCGCTTCCCCTCCGCGCCGGCACTCCAACCTCCACTGACCGCTCCGCTCCCTACCTCCGGCCTCCCCCCTTCGCTCCTGTAACATCCCAAAAATTTTATTCCTTTATTAAAATGTTTATTGGATTTTCCTGGATTTTGTTCCATACCTGGGATTGAGAAAATTTAAAATTTCTATTTATTTAAAGGCCAAATGAATTTATTGCATGTCATGAAAGTCAAAATAAATATATTTTATTTTTCTAAAGTCAACCTGTAATTACTTTAATTTTCAGAAAATTATAAAGATTTAAAACCCTACCTTTAAAGACAAATTGTGTTTTTATAAAAATCAATGATCAAAGTAAGTTAAAAATATTTTTATTAAGTCTAAAATAATCTCAGAAGGTTCTCTGAATTTTTCTTGAATTTTCAAAATTTATTTGGTATTTTTCTGAGCATTTTAAAGCCTCCTAGTCATTTCTGAAATGTCTGAAAAAGAAATTAAGTCAAAATTTTCCTGAGCTGACAAGTGTCGCGCATCGGTCTCAAGTCCCGTGGCCTGTTCCAATCCTCACCACCCGCTACCGATTACCCCTTCGACCCCCCCTTCACTTCAATCGAACGGCCCGGATTAAATCCTCCCCCACCCGATCAATCCACGCCGTTCCTACACACTTAACCGCTTCATCCCACCTTCTTCTCCTCTCTGGCCGACGTGTGGCAAGATCGGGGCCATTCGCCGTTGTCGTACTAAATCGCAGCCGCTCACCGCCACTTGATGCACCTGATCGGCTCCGATTTCACCCCCGTTGTTGGATCAAATCGTGGCCCTCCGTGTTCACTTACTGGTTCGCTAGATCCAGCGGTCCCACTTCCCTCCCCTTGCCACCTGTCGCGAATCCGAGCCACCGCCTCCCCCCTTTCTCTCCTTTCTCTCTCACCGACCGACGGGGCCCTCTTGTCAGGGCGTCTTCTTCCTCCTCGCCTCCTTCCCGCGCCATCGCCGCCACCATTAGCGCCCGTAACCAAAGTTTTAAAACTTCGGTTACCTTCCACCATTCCTCCCGTGCCTGTGCGCATTAGACTCCCCAATTCCCGCCGCCATCAATCCGCTCGTTCCCCCTCTCCGTTGCCCGCTAATTACTTAAATCGTGCGTGGAGCTGTTACATCTCCGGTGAGGAATTATGTGGCCGTTACTCCCCTCCCCCTCTATATAAAGCACCTCCGCCATCCTTGAGATCGCACTCACACTTCCCCTCACTTGATTGCCCCTCTCCTCGGCCGCAAGACCTTCGCACCGTGCAACTTCATCTTTCCCGCGGTTGAGGAGCACCGGCGAGCAATCCCGGCGACCCCAGACCTGCTAGGACCCCGCCGCCACCTCCCACAGCTTTGCCGAGCCACCGCGCACCTCCTCCGCCTGTTGTCCCAGCTCGAGGATCGCCGAAGCACCCTCACCGCCGATCGACTCCCTCCGCCGCCGCCCCTCACTGTCGGTAGCTCGCTCCGGTGACCCCCAGGTCTCCCCGCCGGTACCCATCGATTCCCCTCCTCTCACTCTCACTTTCCCGCCCCTCGACCGGCGCCGCCGCTCGCCGGAGCGCCGGCGGCCATTAGGCCCTGCGCGCTTCCCCTCCGACCGGCGAGCCACATCAGCTTTCGCGTGCAAGTGGCGGCCGCGTGGCAACCAGGTGGCCACCAGTCGGGCACCACGCCTCGGTCACACGGGCGCCGGCCGCCACGTCACCTGGAGCCAGCCCGGTCAGCGCGATGTGGCGATGTGGCAGCCACGAGGCGGCCAAGTCGTACCACGTGGCGCCACGTGTAGGCCACGTCGGCTCCTCCCCGCCACGTCAGCCTTACCATTTTTAAATAAATCCGAAAATCTCTGCTGACGTCATGATGACGCAATAAAACCGATTTTCATGTTTAAAAATAATTCGGCCAAAAATTTATTTCAGAGCTGACGTCATATTTCAGATTTTCCTTTGGAAAAATAATTCATGCTGACGTCATAAATGTCTTTTCGGTTTAAAAATAATTCCAGAAATTGGGTATTTTCTTTTTAATTGTATTAAAACTTTGAAAGGCTATAACTTTATCATTTTAACTCCAAATTGACTCGTTCAAATTTCTAAATTTTTCTAAAATCATGATCTATCTATTTCTGGCATATTTTTGAAATTTTGAATTTATTTGAATTTTGTTGTTGAATTTTCTTTGAATTGACTCTTTACGTTAGATTTTGACGATTCCGGAGAGTTCGAGTTCGACGATTCTCAGCAGGACTTCGATTAAGACAAGTTACACATTTGACCATGTTGAACATAATATTTCAAATTTATTTATGTTGTTTTACTATATATGTATGCGTACTTATACACAAATTTAATTTAAAATTCAGTTAAATGTTAGATATACCTATAATCCTTTGAATATGGCCAATTTGAATCTCGAATTCATATACCTTGTCACCCTAGCTGAAAACTAGTTAATACCATAGTATTGACTAGAAAATTTTATAGAAATACTTAGCCTGGCTTAGTATAAGTTTAGGTGGGATCACATCTTTCACATGAAATGACGATTTGAAAATGAAATCTTGACTTCGGTGAGTCAAGGATGGTTTATGAAAATTGTTTAAAGGTGAAAATAGAAACTTATGATTTGGACTTAGACTAATGGTTAGGTGGCGGGTGCCGGCATGCCTCGTGTTTGGTGACACCTGGTTGATTGTCGTGCATGTGAGAATGTGGCTGAGCCTAAGTCGGATTAAGGACCGTGTCTGTGATTCATTTTACGAAGTCATTTCGTACTACCACAAGTCCGGTATGGGACGGACCTGGCTAAGTAATTTGTGAAGTTCCAAATATGATTTCGCTATAGGCTGAATGTAAGCGTGGCGTAGGCCGCGAGAAGTCTCACATGGCACCAGAGGGGGCTCCAACTCGTGGATTCGAGTTATGGTGAAACCTTAGTGGCGACGTGATTATTTTGGCTATGGATCATCGGAACTGCCTTGTCGTGAACTCTCCGTTGCACACCTAAGGCAGTGTGTTTATCACGTGGCTCAAGTGAGAGGGAATGTCTTATGGGTAAAGTTGTACACCTCTGCAGAGTAACAAACTATCTAGATAGCCGTGTCCACGGTCATGGACATGCTGAGTAGAGTTTTCACAGATTAGACTTGGTTTTCTTAAAAACTTGGTTTTCGGACAAATAACAGTGGTTTTGACAATGGTCCGGGTGGGATGCCCGTGGTTAGGTTAGTGTAGGTCGGAGCCTGCACTAACGATAATACTTTGGTTAAAATATTGTTTCATATGATGTATTAAAAATTCAGCTTTCGCACTTATACTATTGCATTTAAATTCAGTACTGCTTTTTCGCATAAATAAACTTAACAAGCCTTCCTTTGTTATCCCTATGCATGCATGAACTCTGTTAAATTCCCAGTGTAACTTGCGTAAGTACTTAATGTGCTTACCTTGGGAGTACTTTATGTGCTCACCTTGTTAAAATCTGTTGCCAGACTTCGACGGTGAGGACTACTTCAGCGAGTAGGATCGTCTTCGATCATTCGCTGTGGGAGGTGGATGGTGACTGCTACCTTTACTGTTTTTCGCTACTTTTATTTTCAGTTGTCCTTGTGCCACATCATTGTAAGACTTGGCCATAAGGCCGTATTTTCGTTTAATAATATTCTGTGGTGATTTTGCATGATATACATTACTGTTGACCCTGTATGCGCTAGCTTTTCCTGGGATAGTGCGGTTTACACAGAGAGACTTGGAATTGTTGTTCCGGGTCCCGACAGCTCCCCGCCTCCCCCTCCGCTCCGTTCCCCGCCTCTGGCCTCCCTGCTCCGCTCCCTCACCGGCATGACGACGTCACCGCTAGGCGCCAGATCTGGCCCGGCTCGGCCCCCCTCGCCGGCGTCGCCGCCAGATCCGGCTTCTGCAGCTCTGCTCTTCAGCACGCGTCAAGTCGCCCCCAGCCCCCCCCTTTGTGTTGTTGTTGCTGTGTATTTGCTATATTTGCTAGGTTTGTGACTTGTGAGTTGGTCTATTGTGGGCTTTGTTGGGCCTCTTTGCTGGACTTGTGAGTTGTATCTTTGCTGGGTTTTACTCCAGTGCCACAGGGTGGGGGGCTGGAACCGGGGTGAGCCGGCGAGGAGGCCGTGAACTTGGCAAACTTGGCTGCTTGTGGGGGGTTCTACCAGGGGGAGGTGAGGCTTGAGCCTCACTAAGCCTCCCCCTTAGCTTCGCCCCTGCTTGTTAGGTACATAAGTAAATGCCACATGCCACATGTTTCTATCAATGATGTCACCCTTGAACTTCTTGCTAAAGTATAGCAAAAGATGCCTGTGCACTCCTTGTACTCAACTCCACCATTGAAAACATTGGATACAACATGTTGTAGACCTTTGTATCCATTTGTATGTATCACTAACCCAAGAGGATTACCAATGGCAAGGTGAAGTTGTTGCATGAAGCATTCCCAGTTTGTAAGGGTCTCCTTATCATACACTCCATATGCTACTGGAAAGTGGAAACAACCAATTGTGGCCATCGACAGCAATAACTTGAATCAGATCCCAAGTAGGGCCTACATCCCTTAAGGAAACAATCTATGCATGGTTTCAATGCTACAAACAGCTTATTGAAAAACACTTTGCCTCCTGTCTTCACATCAATGTTAACTATGCTACCTAGGTTGGTTCTCTCTACCTCAGCCTTAAAGCTACACAGCAATTGAAAACTACCCTTATATGATCCATGCAGGTCATCCATAGCTTTCTACCTCCCATTCCAAACCCTACCATACCTGAGAGTGACATTATACTGTTTCTCCAACCATTCTTGCAGCTTCTTATTAGCTCCAAAGTTTAGCTCATTGCTTAGTATGTCCTTCCCCCTATCTGCAATCCAAGCTTGAGATGCCATGCTCCCACTCATCTTTCTTGTTGATGAACATGTATGTCCATCATACATCTTCTTGATCTACAACAAAAGCAAAAGAATTATATTAGATCACTACAAAAAAATTACTCACAAGGTTATATATGTAGTTAGCCTAATATACCATGAATGTTTTTGAACCCTTCAATTTTTTGCATAAATTCTCCATTTGCATTCCTCACGCATTCTATTATATATCTAGATCTATCACCATGACTAGCCTTCACCTCAAATTCATTTTTTATGGCATGTTGCCTCATAGCAAGTTTGAATTCATCACCCACCTTAAATGTTGGGTCCTTCCTGTTGTGCACAAACTCAGGTACAACATTACCTTGCACATCTAATGGAACTTCCTCATCTGGGACAGATTGAGGGTCATAGTCACTTGGGACATCCTAATTATGAAACTCATTTCCAATGGGCACATCACCACATTCAGGAATAGTTTGCTCATCACAAACAACATGTGACATATTTGCCACTCCATATAAGTGCTCCTCGTTGACACCAATGGGCTCATCATCTTCGTACTACTTCTCAAGGTCACCAATAGGTGCATCTAACCAAAACATTGCTTGCCATGCTGTAAGGACATCTGAAGTGCTCTCAAAGTTGGCCTTGGCCACTTGATTTTGATAGGCACTGACATATGAAGTGATCTCAATGTTGTCCAAAACTGCATGGTTGTGATGGGTAGTGCCATCTTTTCCCTTTGCAATACGACATCCCACTATCATTGCACAAATATGATTGCTTTTGAATGAAAATGCGATACGATGTATCAGGATCAATCCTGAAACACCAAGATTTGTGCCAAGATTTGAATGAAAATGTGATATGTGATAGGATTGCATTTGAATAGTTAGCATGAAGGACCTATGTCTAAACACATACTACTCGCCTTACCCACTAGGGGCTTCATTTGGAGTCCACATCCTGAATCTCACCAAATAGATTGTAAGGGTGGGTTCTTTTGGGCTGATGGCTTATAGCTTAATTATTTGAATTCTGGCTATTCGCAAGAGACAGTACGTAAAAAAAAATAGTCGTATATGATTTTAGCCGGTAAGCTGAACTCAGTATATTTTTTACTATAATTTTTCTATTGACATTGCCTTGAAAAAACGTACCGTTTAAAAGTTAGTTACTGTAATAGTATAAGTACAAGCATAAATCTACGGAAATGAATGTCTCCTCCCAATCTCACAGGCTACGGTTAAGAACACCATATATCACCAAATGGATTGTAGATCTACAGAAATCGCTACCAACAAGATACAATACAGAGGAGAAAATAAGGTTCAAATCACGTACCAGGCTTCCTAGCGAATGGTGATTCTAGCAACTGCCATCCAGACCTCCTAGAGAATAGAGATTCCACCAGCCCTATCGCAATGGGGAGGATGTTGGGAGGGGAACGGATGAGGTTGATGGAATAAATCCCATGCACATGCATGTTTACTGTTTTCGTTTCTCTGCATGCGTAACGTGAGCTCGCCTCACCTTTGTAATCATGTATATATATAGTTCAGAGGAAAACAGAAATGATGTGAAGTTTTCAGGGCAGCACAAAAGACTATCTTCCTCTCTCGTGTGCGTAAGTTTGTGTGTGTGTTCATCGCGTTCCCGGGTGTCGTTCCAAGCCGAGATCAAGGCTCGGCTACTCGGCTACTACACGTGGTATCAGAGCCGCAGTTGAAGAGCTCACCAGGTGGAGATGGCCGGTGGAAGCCAGACACCGTCACGCTCGCCGTCACCAAAGGGGAAGAAGCTTGAAGAGAGTGGCGGTGGCAGCGCACCGCATGAGGTCATCATGGAGCGAGTGGTGCGGGAGGCCGGCACGTCGATCGTCTACCCCGAGCTGACACGCACGAACTATCACGAGTGGGAACTCGTTATGCAGGTGAATCTCGAAGCTCAAGGGCTATGGGGGGCAATTGAGAGCACCGACGTCGAGCGCCGCGAGGATCGATTGGCACTGGCCGCCCTCCTTCGCGCGGTGCCATCTGAGATGTGTCCAACCCTCACAGTCAAGAAATCGGCAAAGGAGGCGTGGGAGGCCGTGAGGACGATGCGCATCGGCGTCGCCCGCGTCCAGGAGGCCAATGCCCAGAAGCTGTTGAAGGAGTTCGAGAACATCTACTTCAAGGATGGGGAGAAGGTTGATGATTTCGCCATTCGCATCTCCACGCTCGCCAGCAACCTTCGATCGTTGGGTGAGCAGATCGAGGATGTCCGCGTCGTCAAGAAGATTCTGCATGTCGTGCCACCAAGGTATCCCAGATTGCCCTTTCGATTGAGACACTTCTCGATCTCAAGGAGCTGGTGGTGGAGGAGCTCGTTGGGCGGCTGCAGGCGGCTGAGGATCGTTTCGACGTCGATACCATCGCCGACAAGACTGGGCGGCTGATGCTCGCCGAGGAAGATTGGCTCGCGAAGTACAAGCACAGCCTCATGCCTGAATCCTCGTCCAGCGTGGAGAAGGCGTGCAGGCAATCCCACACCAAGTACAAGGGTGGAGCGCGACCGGAGAACCGTGACACCGCTGTGAAGTTGACCTCTGAAGGTACGCCATGTCGGAAGGGAAATTGCCGAAATTGCGGCAAGTAGGGGCACTGGGCCAAGGAGTGCAAGAGGCCCAAGTGCGAGCGCAAGGCGGAAGTGCATCTCGCAACTGCGGAGGTCGATCAGCCGGCGTTGCTCATGGCAACGGCGAGCATGATCACACACACGACGCTGTAGTTCGTGCACCTGAATGAGCAGCGTGCCATCCCCGTCGATGAGGACGATGATGGCATCTGGCACTTGGACACAGGGGCCAGTAATCACATGACGGGGTGTCGCGCGGCCCTGGCGTCCCTTGACGAAAGTGTGTGCAGATCAGTGAGATTTGGCGACGACTCTATTGTCGAGATCACCGGACTCGGCTCGGTGATGATGAAGGCAAGGGACACCGGGCACAAAGTCCTGATGGAGGTATATTTTATTCCAAAATTGAAAAGTAATATCATAAGTTTTTGGGCAACTCGAGGAAGGAGGGTGCAGGATTGAGATCGACGACGGGGTCTGCAGCGTGCTCGACACCAAATGCACGCTGTTGATCCGCGTGCCGCGCACTAGGAATCGGTTGTACACCCTGAAGCTAAACCTGGTGGCACCGGTGTGCTTGGCGGCCAAGGTAGATGACCAGGCGTGGCTGTGGCATGCTCGTTATGGCCACATCAACTTCCGGTCGCTCCGGGAGCTGGGCACGAAAGAGATGGTAGAGGGACTACCAGTGATCAAGCGTGTCAAACAGTTCTGCAATGGATGCGCCCTCGGCAAGCAGCAGCACTCTCCGTTCCCAGCTGTCGCACAGTACCGTGGCAAGCACCCCCTGGACTTGTTCCATGGTGACCTGTGCGGCCAGATCAAGCCCAGCACTCCGGGAGGCAAAAACTACTTCCTGCTGATTGTCGACGATCATAGTCGTTTCATGTGGGTCGAGCTGCTAGCTACAAAGGACGAGGCATTCAGGTGTTTCCGCAAGGTGAAGGCCCTCGCCGAGAACGAGCTCAGCGGCAAGCTCAAGGCGTTTCGCACAGATCGAGGTGGTGAATTCAACTCCCTTGAGTTCATGACGTTCTGCGACGAGCATGGCATCAAGCATTTCACCACCACACCATACTCACCTCAACAGAATGGTGTCGTCGAGCGGCGTAATCGCACGGTGGTGGAGATGGCGCGATGTCTACTGAAGAGCAAGGTGGTCCCAGCTGAATTTTGGGGCGAGGCGGTGAGGACATCTGTTTACATCCTCAATCGTGCGCCCACAAGGGGACTTGAAGGACGGACACCGTATGAAGCGTGGTACAAGAAGAAGCCGAAGGTGAACCACCTACGCACTTTTGGGTGTGTCGCACATGTCAAGCGACTCGGCCCAGGATTGAGCAAGCTTTCAGATCGATCGACTCCCATGGTGTTTCTCGGGTACGAACCCAGGACGAAAGGCTACCGGGTCTATGATCCAGTGACCAAGAAGCTGCACGTCACGTACGATGTTGTGTTCGAGGAGAACCGCGCATGCAACTGGAACGCGGGGAACAACGTCGCGACGCTGCCCGCAACGTTCACAGTGGAGTACTACACGGTGGCGACTCTGAGCAAAGTGACCGATGAGTCACCACTAGTGACACTGGCTGTGCCAACATCAATCGAGGCACACACTCCGGGGGTGTCGGTGACACCAGCTACTCCAACAATTGAGTATGCGACCCCGCCATCCGATGCAGCGTACGACACTGAGGGGGTGCCATTAAGGTACCGCACGCTACAGAACCTGCATGACACCACCGATGAGATCCTCGACTACAAATACAGCGGCCTCTGTCTCCTCACCGCCGAGGAGCCTAGGAGTGTTGAAGAGGCGCTTGAGGAACGTTGTTGGTGCGGAGCAATGGAGGAGGAGATGAACTCGATTCATGCCAACAAGACGTGGACACCGGCAGTTCTTCCACGTGGACACCGTGCAATTGGACTAAAATGGGTCTTCAAGGTAAAGAAGGATCCAACCGATAATGTGGTCAAGCATAAGGCGCGTCTAGTAGCCAAGGGCTACGCGCAGCGACAGGGGGTGGATTACGATGAGGTCTTCGCACCAGTGGCGTGGCTGGAGACGGTACATCTGCTGCTCGCTCTCGCCGCGCACAGTGCTTGGCAGGTACACCACATGGATGTCAAATCCGCTTTCTTGAATGGTGACCTGGATGAGGAAGTTTATGTGCATCAGCCCCCTGGATTCATTATTGATGGCGACAACAGTAAGGTTCTTAGGTTGCACAAAGCCTTATACGGGCTGAAGCAGGCGCCCTGTGCCTGGAATGCGCACCTCGACAAGGAGCTGCTGGCGTTCGGTTTTGAGCGCAATCCTCTGGAGCACGCTGTGTACAAGCGCGGTGGCGGGGCAAATCTCCTGCTAGTTGGTGTGTACGTTGATGATTTGATCATCACTGGCCCTGGCAGGGAAGTCATTGCAGCATTCAAGGAACAGATGATGAAGAGCTTCAGCATGAGCGATCTTGGTCTGTTAAGCTACTACTTGGATATTGAAGTCAAGCAAGGCAATGGTGAGATCTCTGTGTGTCAGAGTGCTTATGCAACCAAGGTTCTTGAGGTGGCCGGCATGAAGGGATGCCCGAGCCACACCCCAATGGAGAACAGATTGAAGCTGAGCAAGAAGGATGGCACAACACCAGTTGATGCCACAAGATACAGGAGCATAATTGGCAGCCTACACTATTTGGTGCATACTCGTCCTGATCTTGCCTATTTAGTCGGGATTGTGAGAAGATACATGAAAACTCCCACGGTGTAGCACTGGGTAGCAGTTAAGCAGATTCTATGCTATCTAGCAGGGACCATTGGATACGGCTGCTGTTACAGGAAGACAGAGATCATGGAGCCGGCGCTTGTGGGGTTCAGTGACAGTGACCTCGTAGGCGATGTTGATGATCGGAAGAGCACCAGTGGCTATGTTTTCTTCCTTGGCTCTAGTTTGATCACCTGGACGTCGCAGAAA
This sequence comes from Melocanna baccifera, assembly GCA_036346265.1. Classification (NCBI taxonomy): domain Eukaryota; kingdom Viridiplantae; phylum Streptophyta; class Magnoliopsida; order Poales; family Poaceae; genus Melocanna; species Melocanna baccifera. Next base: position 8,068,647 of record CM070699.1, on the reverse strand, counting down.
CAGAAGGTCGTTGCTCTTTCTTCATGTGAGGCTGAATATATTGCAGCAGCGGCAGCGGCGTGTCAGGGTGTATGGTCAGCCGTCTTCTCGACGAATTGACAGGCTGGCGCGCACCTACAGTCAGGCTTTGGGTGGATAACAAGTCGGCAATCGCACTCAGCAGAAACCCGATGCATCATGAACGTAGTAAGCATATAGACACTCGATTTCATTTCCTAAGAGAATGTGTCGAAAATGGCAGGGTGGAGATTGATCACGTCGGTACCGTCAGGCAGCTTGCAGACATCCTGATCAAGGCGTTGGGTAGAGTCAAGTTTATCAAGCTACGACAGCAGCTGTGTGTGGTAGAAGTGACACGGGATTAGGGGGTGAAATGATGGAATAAATTCCGTGCACATGCATGTTTTATTGCTTCCGTTTCCTTAGTGCATGTTTACTGTTTCCGTTTCCTAGTTGCATGCACATGCACGTTTATTGCTTCCGTTTCCTAGTTGCATGCACATGCATGTTTACTGTTTCCGTTTCTCTGCATGCGTAACGTGAGCTCGCCTCACCTTTGTAATCATGTATATATATAGTTCATAGGAAAACAGAAATGCTGTGAAGTTTTCAGGGCAGCACAAAAGACTATCTTCCTCTCTCGCGTGCGTGAGTTTGTGTGTGTGTTCATCGCGTTCCCGGGCGTCGTTCCAAGCCGAGATCAAGGCTCGGCTACTACAGAGGTGACCTGAGACCAACAGGCCGTCGCCATCAGGAGGATGTTTTTGGGGTGGCGGGGATGAATGAGGCGACCTGAGACCTAGCTCACGGGGGGTATTTCCGTTATCTGACAATACCCAGCTTTTGGGAAAAAATCATTCAAACAAAAAAGGCTAACCAGAGTATACGGAACTGTCATGGATGGAAGATTTGCGGCCTCCTTATGGTAACTACGTGGAGTTAGGAAAAATCTATGGTATTAATTGATACCGAGCTCAGTTATATACTATAGATGGAAATTTTCTTTTGATTTTTCATGGGTCTGACTATAGTAGAAACTTCTACTCATCTGGATTTTTCTTCTTTTTTTGCATACCAAACTTTTTACAATTACAAATGTCACTACAACAGAAGTTTGTACACAGTTCAGTGTACATAAAACTTGGTATACTATTCATACCTTGCTACAATGGCACTATGTCATCTCGTGTAAGTCATCCCATTCCTCTGTGAGTTTGTGACCCTCAAGAATGATGTGGTACTCAGGGCCTATTTGGTACAGCTCCTGCTCCCAGCTTCTCAGTAGATTCTCAGGGAGTTGTACCAAACACCCTGATTCTCTAAATGAGGAGATTCTGCTTCTCACGAGAAGCACTCTCCAAAATGAACTAGAGAGGAGAAGCAACCTTTTGGTGGATTCTCGTGGGGAGCTATAGCCTCTAAAATCAACTTACCCATTGAAGTTGCTATTATTTACCCGCAAAATACCACTGGTATAAAATAAAAATTTTCCACCCGATCGTTCCTCCCCCACCCGAGCGAAGATCATTTGGCCTCCTCCCACCCGAGCGCTCCCCTTCCCCTCCCCCTCCCGCGCCGCCGGTTCCCCTCCTCCTCCCCTCCCGCGCCGCCGGCTCCCCCTCCCCCTCCCCTCCCGCGCCGCCGGCCCCCGACGCCTCCCCAGCCCCGGCACCACCCCTCCCGCGCCGCTGGCCCCCGACGCCTCCCCAGCCCCGGCGTTGGCCCCCGACGCCTCCCCTCCCGCGCCGCCAGCCCACGACGCCTCCCCAGCCCCGGCGCCGCCCCCCGACGCCTCCCCTTTGGACTGCAGCTACGATGCTGAAAATTGTCCCTTTTTCATGGATTGTATCACTTTGCAAATATTATCTTAACATAAATCGTTTGTCTAGGCCTGATTTCCTTTTTGGATTAATGATTAAAATATTTTGATTGTTTTGATTCACAGTACTGATGGATAGCCACAAGGAGAATGAGGCAATAGCAGAGCTCACCAGAGCAATTGCATTCAAAGCTGACCTCCACCTATTGCATCTTCGTGCGGCATTCCATGAGCATGTTGGGGATGTTCCTAGTGCTCTTCGTGATTGTCGAGCTGCCCTCTCTTTGGATGCAAATCACCAAGAAATGCTAGAGCTTCAGAAACGTGTGAACAACCAAGAGCCATAACTAATTGTGGTGCCAGTTGTGTATTGTATTCCGGGAACTTTTTGCCACATAGATGCGCCTCATGACAGCCTTCACTCCATTCCATTTTCTTCATTTCTTTGTTAATCACTGTAATATGATGTTTTCAGCAAGAAAGGAAAAAACTAGTTCTTTGAGAGCCTGGCCAGCATCGATCAAGCTTAGCCCTCGATGTCTGTCGCCTTTATATAAGTAATGCCTAATCACTGAACTCTCCTGAAAAAGAAAATTTTCGTGCATAATGTTACATTCAGGTTCCTATTCTATGCCTCTGGTTTTGTTGAGATTAACCTTGTATGCAAATTTTGCTCTAGTTGCCTAGTCTGTGACAGCCTTCTGAGGATATATAACTTGTTATGCCTGATACATCTCTATTCATTCATGATTCTACTTTCCATCCGAGCAAAGTACAGTTGATTGCATTTTCAAACTTTTGGGCCTGCACTTTCAAACCTTTGGAGTTGCTAATGCATGGCCATAATGTCAATGGTTTTTTCCTTTTTGTGAATCTGTGCTGAACTAAGGGTAACATGGTCTTTTCCCCTCAAATCTCCTCTTTTGTGAATCTGGAGTCAACCCACTAGCCAAACGCTTTTCAGAGGTAGCTCCAGATTCTCAGAGAAGTGAATTCTTACAGAATCTGAAGCAGAAGCTGAAAAATGAGAATCTGAAACTCTACCAAACAGGCCCTAATAATTACCAGGAGCGATACACACCGACCCTTGTTACTCCCATACGTCTTAATGCGCATGCAACAAGGAAACAACAGAAGATTCTTCCACAAGGCCGGTTCCTTCCACCCTGATATTTTGTATCAAATTAACAGTAAATAGTCAGACATGGCTTTCAGAAAAAACAAAACGATTTCGTCTTCTGCACCACCGTCGACACATGTGTCGTCGCCAACGCTTGACGACTAGCACTACCATCGCTTAACAACGCCGTGCCATCGCCATTGCCATGATGACATGCTGTTGCGGACACATAACTGCACCTACCGTTGCGGTCGCAACCCACCCTCGCGGTCGTGACCCGAGCCGCGGCCGTCGCAACTGGCACCACAGTCACCACCGACCCACTGAGAACTGTGCGATCCTCACCGCCGTGTGGTTAGCACTGGTCAGCGCGAGGTGCCAGGATGACATGCAGTTCACGGGGTGATTTGTTGGTTTCATGGCTTGCATTAGGTACGACGTTACTCATTCCTTGGCATCTTTCTAATACCTTGACAATGATGATGTTCTCGCCATCACCACAGGATACCACGTCTCCTCTCATGAGTGGCACCGGACCATAAGTGAATCCATCAACATTTTTGGACCATGATTTTCGCATGTATGGATATTGGAGTTCGATCGAGATTTTCAAAACTCTCTCCTGAAGTTCATTGGCGTTCTTAGTTAAGTTAGATTCTCTATGTGCAGCAAAGATGTTTTCTTTTTACCGATGGTAAAGCAAGTTGTTGAGGGAGAGTTCCGTGGTACCTTGGGCCCACATCCGGTTCAGGGCAACGACAAGCCAACCCGGTGGAGTACACAAGGTCAGCCCTAAAGGGGTGCGGAGTCAACTTCAGTCAAAGTACGCGAGACTGACCCTACGAGGGTACGGGAACGACTCCAGGCCAACCCCAGGCGAAATAAATACAATCACAGACGATTCTTGATAAGAACCGTCTGTGATATTGCCAATATCACAGACAGTCCTTACCTAAGAACCGTCTGTGATATTCCGTAGTATCACAGACGGTTCTTAATTAAAAACTATCTATAATATGTTTCCCGCCTCACACACCTCTAAAATTTCATAATTTCTCGCTTGAGTTCGAGTAGAATTCCGTTTTGACACACCTTCAGTAAAACGGACATAACTTTTGCATACGGAGTCCGTTTTCGACGTTCTTGTACTCGTTGGAAAGCTAACGACGAGCCCGATCCAAAAAAAATGACCAACCCGTGCTAGTCACTCTCGAAGACCCCCCAAAATCAGCCATTTGTAGCCTCATGTTCGAATTGAAAGTTTTTGAATTCTGTTTTTGCCAAATTTTTCTATCTTCCCTTCGAAATTTGGGGTTTGTCTCAACTGCAAAGTTGTAGATCTCGTTGAAACCTTTCAAATGAGTATATATAAGCCATACAGAACTTTGCCATTGCATACTTTGAGACTAGTTGTTTATATTGTATCGGTATATATATAGCTAATATCACATATGGTTCTTAATTAAGAACCATCTGTGATATTGGATATCACAGACGGCTATTAATTAAGAACCATCTGTGATATGTTTCTCGTTTCGCACATCTCTAAAATTTCATAATTTTCCGCCTGAGTTCGAGTAGTACTCTTCTATAAATACTCACCCGAACCCATCCACCCCCTCCCTTCAAATGTGTCTGTGGGGTTTAGGTCTCCATTGTTTTCCGCTTCCTCCCTCCATTGTTTCTTCAAGTATTTGATTCTATGGGGTTTAGATCTCCATCGTAGCCTCCATTGTTGTCTAGGAGCTTACAGTGAGGCAGCTGCTAAGAAGGCCTACCCGAGCTTGTGATGGTGGATTGTTCTCTGCTATGTTGCTTTCATTGTTCTCTTCATCGTAGCCTCCATTGTTACTTCCATTGTTTTCTGCTATGTTCTCTGCTATTGTAATGGTGGACAGTAATCTTGTGATGTTGTAATGGTGAATTGTAATCTTATGATGTTATAATGATGGATTGTAATCTTGTGATGTTGTAATGGTGGATTGTAATGAAAATAAAATATTCTCTGCTATGTTTGATATCGTATTTGCTTGTTTTCAAAAAGCATAGCTAACATTTCCTGAGGCTAACTGAAAAATAGAAAAAAATTTAAGTATAGAGCGAACTATCAAAGACGATTTTGTAGTATAAACCATCTGTGATCACACATCACAGACGGTTATAAGTTTAGAATCGTCTGTGATGTGTGAGTATCACAGATGGTTTTAAAATAGAACCATCTGTGATACTCACACATCACAGATGGTTCTAAACTTAGAACCGCTCGTGATGTGCGAGTATCACGACGGTTCTATATATAGAACCGTGCGTGATAGTGTTTTACAAGCGGTTCTAGTTCCAAACCGTCTGTATTGTATTTATCACAGACGGCTCACAAATCGTCTGTGATAACTTTCGATTATCACTGACCCATAAATTCAGACGGTTCAAAAAATCGTCTGTGATGACATTTTAGAACCGTCTGTGATAATGATTTCTATAGTAGTGGGCGAAGTACGCGAGACTGATCCTAGGAGGACTTCGGGCTAACCCTGAGTGAAGTCCATGAGAGCGACCCAAGGCAGTTCTGGGACCGACCCGGGGCTAACTATGGGTGAAGTGCGTGAGATCGATCCTAGGAGGGTTCGGGACCGACCCTAGGCCAACCCTAGGGTCCCAGATATGGTGGGCCCTTGCAGAGTAAATGACCAAAATACCCCTAGGAATAGGCTAAACCCTAAGGGCAAAGTTGTAACTACACTGGCCACCCCCTCTCCTATAAATAGGACCCCTTGTAATGGGAGAGAAAGACCACTCTTGTAACCCTAAAACATTGATCTTGAATTCACTTGGTGGTTATGTTCTACTTTTGAGTCTCTTCGCACTCATAGCGGTCTTTCTATCCGACTGGGGGTGCTTCTAAGTTTACTGTCCAGACTCGTACCGATGACAATTAGCGTCGTCCGTGGAGATTTTCACAAGAAGCCATTTTGCCTAAGAAGAGGAAGGCACAGAAGGCCACCAAGGGGGTGCGAATCCCCTTCTAAGGCCAAAGTCGAGTTGAGTCGTAGCCTGGTCGCCCCGGGATGGGGAGCATGGGTAGACACCTATACAGAGGCTCAAGCCACCGGTGAGGCCGACCTCCCAAGGGTCCGCGAGGAAGTGGAGAGAGTTAGAGGACCTTCGAAGGCAGTTGAGGGAGGTGCAGACAGTAGCCCTACGGTCCGCGGCCGAATCCCGTCAAGCGGTGGAGCTTCGGGCACAACTTGAGAGGGCACGGTCTGAGGCGTAACTCCTACTGATCGTCGAGAAGCGAGAAGCCAAGGATCTAAAGAGCCAACTGGAGGAAGTGCATGTGTCGGCATGGGAGGAAACTCGCACCGAGGCCCCCGAGGTTGAAGCCCTTCTGGCTGAGCTAGCCGGAGCCCGAGCTTGGGTGAACCTGCAATCACCGGCTGGGGCCCAACAAGCTGGTGACCTATGGGCACAAATCAACCAAGTACCAAGGGGCTGACCTCGTCCAGGCCAGCCAGTGCATCGGGCCCCCTCGCGCCTCTTCACCTCAAGGGGCTCCTGCCCGTGGGGTGGCCCACCTCATCGATTGCTCAAATCCACTAAGTTTGGGCTTGTAGGCCATTTCGTGGCCTATGTGGTTTTGGATGTCTGAAGTTGCCAAGTACATGGGGTGCTCTATGATGAGGACATCACCAGCAAATATACCCATCCATCGACACCCACAGCAGAACATGTATTAAAAGAAATGTAAGAACAGTCACATATGCAAGGTCTAATCACACGAGCTTATGCACGTCATCTTGGACAACAAGTGAATATGTTCCTTGGGAAAATTAATTATTTAATTACAGAACAAATGATATTGCCTAATAATTGTTTATTTGTTTCTATATGTGAGGGAAATCTTGAAGAAGCTATGACTGATGAAAGAGAGGAAAAACAGTAGCTTGCTACAATATCAAATAAAGAGTGCCAATACAATTGCATGTAGAAAAGAATCAAAGCCACACAATATTTTTGCTACATGCGAAGAGGAGAAAATTCATTCAAGATGCATGCATGCATCCATAAAAGAATGGTGCAGAATTTGAAGCATGAGTGTGTTTATTTCTGCATTCAGCCATAAAAGAATGGTGCTGAATTTGAAGCATGCGTGTGTTTATTTCTGCATGCAGTCATAAAAGAATGGTGCAGAATTTGAAGCATGCATGTGTTTATTTTCTTTTATTGTGACTGTTCATTTCCGTGAGTGTGTTAGCCTATATATAGTCAGATGTGCACCCCCCTTAGAGGCATACTTGATTTTTACTCTTGGTGTCACTGATAGCTACATGAACAATTGAGTCTCACCAATCATTCATCTTTGAGTGAAATCCTTCCGCTGTTGCTCTTGTGTTTTCTTTGGAATTTGCTCGAGCCGTTCTTCATGAACAGGCCAATTGTGTTTGACATGGTTGGTAACCAATCGAGGAGTGGTGTAGCGATTGCGAGGTTGCTAGTTGCGTCGGATCGTGGTTAGCCTCCCCTTCGTCAACATCGCAACTCAAGTTATCGGATTTCTCCTACGACGGAAGATCGGGACCAACTATTTGCATGCATCTTAAGTCGAGGCGTGTGCATATCACTCTAACCCAGTGGAGTTCGTTCACGTGTACAAAACCGCCATCACGGTGGCAGGAGGGGGAGATGCCATCATGGCAAAAAGTCTACTCCTGGCCCTCTCCCTCCCGCCATGCTCAGTGTACTCATGGGAGCAACTCCACGAAAAGTTGAGCAACCACTTCCAAGGAAGCTGGAACAAGCTTGTCAAGTCCTCCGACTTGCACACCCTCAACAAATGATAGGCGACTCCATTCGAGACTTCATGCGCTGGTTTATTCACATCCATTGCTACGTTTAGGGCATCTCCAACATGAGTACCGTTGAGGCGGCACGGTGAGCTCTACACAAGGGGGAATTGGCTGATTGAGTTGATCGTGGGGTTTGGAGCTGAAGCTGGCACCCAAAGTGAGAGTATAGTTTTTGACATCGTCGACATCCCATATCAGTACAACATGATCATGGGCAGGGCAGCCCTCAACCACTTTGGCGTAGTGCCGCACCATGCTTATCTCTATATGAAGTTGCCTGGCCTAGAAGGAGTCATCCCGTGTGTGGTGACCAAGACCTTTCAAGGAGGATCGATGAGAATATCCAGACAGCAACTCAATACATGCACCCGGTTGCCCCGAGAGCCATGGAAGATGTACTGGAGATCCAAGCACCTTCTCCTAGCAAATGGGTTCTCAAGCCGATGCACGATGGAGAGATCTGAGCCAAACCCTTCTCAGAAGTCAATCCAACCAAGATCGTACTACTTGGCGTAGAGCTGGATCCTATGATAGCTAAGGCTATCCTGGCCGCCTTGCGAACAAATCAAGACATCTTCGCCTGGGGGCCCGAAGACCTCCCCAGTGTGCCAAGGGAAATCATAGAACACCAGTTGTTCGTGAAGCCTAAAGCCAAGCCACTCAAGCAGAAGCTCCAAAAAATGTTAGACGAGCATCAAGCCACTGCGTGACAAGAGGTAGAGAAGCTTCACAATGCTGACGAAATCCAGGAGGTGGTGCACCCCGAGTGGCTAGCCAACCCAGTCCTCGTTGAAAAGTCCAACGGCTAGTGGCATATGTGCGTTAACTACACCAGCCTTAACCATGCATACCCGAAGGATGACTTCCTACTCCCAAGGATCGATCAGCTAGTCGATGCCACTTCGGCATGCAAGCTTATGAGCTTTCTTGACACCTACTCAAGGTACCACCAAGTATGGATGGCCAAAGAAGACGAGGAGAAGACCAGCTTCATCACACTCTCTGGGACATTCTGCTATGTCAAGATGGCATTTGGGCTAAAGAATGTCAGTGCCACCTTCGCTAGGCTTGTGCACAAGGCGCTTGACACTCATATTGGGCGCAACGTGGAAGCTTCTTTGGATGACATTGTGGTCAAGAGTACCCTTGCACAAGTGCTTGTTGTCAACCTCCAGGAGACTTTCAACTACTTGCACCAAACCAGCATGAGACTCAACACAAAAAAGTGCATCGTCGGGGTTTGAGAAGGGAAGCTCTTGGGGTTTTTGGTGTCAAAGTGGGGGATTGAGGCAAATCCTGCAAAGATCTAGGTTGTCCTCAACATGAAGCCTCCCAAGAATGTCCATGAGGTGTAGAAGTTGACCTGCAGGCTAGTTGCACTAGCGTGGTTCATCTCTTGCTCAGCCAAGAGAGGGCTCCCTTTCTTCAAGATCCTACGGGGCTTAGACACATTCAAATGGAATCCTAGGAGCCAAGCTGCCTTAGACAACCTGAAGACTACCTGATGTCCCCTCGCTATTGCATAGCCCAAAGCTAGGGGAGAGCCTACTCGCTTACATCGTAGCAACTCCCATCGCTGTAAGTGCCATGCTAGTCCAAGAAGAAGAAAGGAAGCAGCACCTGGTGTACTATATGTCTGAAGCTTTGCAAGGGGCTCAGGTGAGATACACTGAGTTGGAGGAGCTTGCCTACGCCATCCTCATGGCTTCGTGAAAACTCTGTCACTACTTCTTAGCACACGAAATCCAGATACCATCATCCTTTTCGATTGGAGAGATGCTTTGCAACAAGGAGGTGTCTGAGCGAGTAGGTAAGTGGGCAGTTGAGTTGGCATTGTTCTTGATCAACTTCATTCCCCTGCACCGCCATCAAGTCCCAAGTGCTAGCAGACTTTATCATGGAATAGACTCCCACGGAGGTGCCACCAGCTGACCCCCTCTGGACAATCTATGTGGATGGCTCTTTGTGCTCTGAGAATGCAGGAGCTGGGGCGATCCTTGAATCCCCAAATGGGATGCGCACCTTCTACTCTGCCCGCCTGAACTTCGAGGCTACCAATAATGTCACTGTGTATGAGGCTTTACTGCTCGGGTTACACAAGGTGCACACGTCGAGGGCCAAGTAGCTCCTAGTGAAGAGCAACTCCCATCTCATTACTTGCCACATCGACAAGAGTTACTAATCCAAGGACCCAGCATTGTGAAGTACCTAGATCTCATCCATGCCATGGATAAGTACTTTAGCAGCATCACTGTTTGAAGCATCCTGTGATCAGACAACCTTGAGGCAAACATCCTAGCAAAGATAGATAGCACACAAATAGAGAGACCTGCGGGCGCCTTTTACGAGGTACTGGCGGAGCTGACGGTGAAGGGGCTCTCGGAGGTGCATGCCATTAGGGAGCAAGACTGGAGGAAGCCAATCATTGAATATCTCATCAATGGAGTCAAGCCCACGGATCCCACCGATGCACGAAGACTAAAACATCATGCAAAGGGTTTTGTCATGCACAATGACATCCTCTACAAGCATGGCATCTGCCAGCCACTCCTTCGATGTGTGTCCAAAGACAAGGGTGCCGACCTGGTTCATGAAATACACCAGGGGCACTGCGGTTCCTACCTCGCACCTCGCGCCTTGATCTCAAAAGCATTCTGACAAGGGTTCTACTGTCCCACCACCCTGCGAGACGTGGAGTCCCTTGTTCGCACATGCCCTGCCTACCAATGGATGGGGTGTGGTATGAACTCTCTAGCAAATGATACCACCATCATGGCTAGTCACTCGATAGGGAGTCGATCTATTTGGTCCCTTTAAAACACAAACTAGGGGATACAAATTCGTGGTAGTGGCCATTAACTACTTCTCCAAGTGGATCGAGGCTTAGTCGCTGGCTAAGATAACCTCTACGACAGTCCAGAAGTTTGTGTGGAAGAATATCATATGATGCTTCAGAGTGCCGAGAGAGGTGACCATCGACGATGGGACTCAATTCGATACAACTTCCTTCGCAAATTTTGTATAGGCCTAGGAATCAACCTTTGTTTCATGTCGGTCAACCCAAAGGCCAATGGGATCGTGGAAAGAGCCAATGTCATAATCCTTTTAGGACTCCTACTTGCCTCTTTGACCTCCCGAGGGGTCGATGGGTGGATGAGCTCCCAAGCATGCTCTGGTCAATGCGTACTTCGCTGACCCAGGCCACAGGATTCACCCTGTTCAGGCTTCTATATGGCGATGAGGCCATCACGCTGGAAGAGGTCAAGCTCGAATCTCTTCGTACCATGATGGCCCTGAGCGACGCCGTCTACCAGATCTTGTTTGAATCAACTGATGCCATTTGCCAAGAGGCAACTCTCAATATTGATCGGTATCAAGTAGCGATGGCTAAGACATACAACAAACCTATCCGACTGTGTCACATCCGGGTTGGGGATCTCATCCTCAAGAAGAAGGCCAACCCAGACCTTGACGGGAAGTTGAGCTCCAAGTGGGAAGGACCGTACGAAATCATATGCGCCACTCATCCTGGGTCATTTCGACTTTAATCACTCGATGGAGTTGATCTCAATCGTAGCTGGAACGTGGACAACCTACATAAGTATTACATATAGCTAGTAAGCCCAACACGTCACCTTCGTTGCATCTTTTTGCATCGGTCCTAGTATGATGCCCCTTGCCCTGAAATACATATGCCCTTGCCATGCTCTTATGGAATATGTTGTGCTCTTAAGTTGCAGCGCAGGTCAAGTTGGAGATTTCCCTCCCGGGATCAAGTTGGCAATTTTCCTCTGGGGCAAAGTTGGTGATCACCCTCCCCTCTGAAGTTGAGATAATTCTCCTCTCCGAGGCCAAGCTAGTCCTCCCCTCTAGGGTCAAGTGGAGTCTCCCTTCGAGGTTGAGCTAAAGTTCTCCCCTCCGGGGTTGAGCTAGTCCTTTCCTCCAAGGTCAAATGGAGTCTCCTCCCCGGGGATGAGCTAGTTCACCCCTCTATTGTCCAGTCTCCTCTCTGAGGTCAAACTAGTCCTCCCCTCCAGGGTCGAGTTGAATCTCCCCTCTGGGGTCAAGCTAAGTCTTGACGCCAAGTCTTTTTCGATGGGAGCCCCGTCTCGACCGAAGTGCCGCTTGAGAGCTCCGTCCTGAATGCCAAGTCTTTTTTGATGGGAGACGGTGACATTCTCGCCTCCTCCTCCCCAACCGAAGTGCCGCTCAGGAGCTCCATCCTGACCACCAAGTCTTTTTTTGATGGGAAACAGCGACGTTCTCACCTCATCCTCCCTGACCAAAGTGTTGCTCGGGAGCTCCATCCCGAATGCCAAGTCTTTTCCAATGGGAGATGTGGAGCCGGCAACGTTCTCGCCTCATCCCCAATCGAAGTACTGTGGTAGCTCCGTCCCGAATACCAAGTTTTTTATGATGGGAGACGACGATGTTCTCGCCTCCTCCCCCTAAACCGAAGTGTCGCTCAGGAGCTCCGCCCCAAGTGCCAAGTTTTTCTAATGGGAGACAAGGTAACAGGGGATACCCCTAGTAAAAAGAAAAGATAAGTGGGGAGTAATAACCATACTTCATTTTAACAAGTAGAAGCTAGGGTAGTCACAATCCCTGTACATTATTGTTATAGGAAACCAAGTGACAAGAGGTCAAGGAATAAGTCTTGAGTGCCTGGCTCTATGTCGCACTGGTCAGCGCATAAGTCGTTGTGATTTAAGACCCCTCACACGGAAGAGTCCTAACATAGAGTCATGAGGGTGTCTATTCTCGAGCACATCTAGTGCCACAGCCTATCTTTGGCCTTAGACCTCGTTGTGGCTTAGATATTTTTCGTGAGGCCCAGTGCTTGAGCGACTTAGCTCGGGAGGGTTTAGTACCCAAATGATTGGCAACAGACTTGGTTCGCCACACCATTGTTTGACAATGGTGAACACTCATTGTAAACATTCCATCATATGATCACATTTAAAAAAAGGAGGAGAGGAAAACAAAACAAAAGGACACTATTTCATATATGGCATCATGGCTACAAAAGAGGTCAGCTCCCTGGATACAAGGGGCTACATCAAGTGCCAGCTACGACACGGTGGTCAGGTGACCTAAGGTACAAAACAAAATTAAGCAAAAATGAGAACACTAGCAAGCTAGCGGCGCCTCTCACACCTGGGATGGACTCGGTCCCTCAGGGCCTCCCTCCTGTGCTCGGAGGAGCCTTCCTCAGTCGCGTGGGCACGAACGCGATGGATGAGCCCACTGAGGTAGCTCAACGTGTGGTCGGCAATGGCCTTTCGACCTCCCTCTAAGTCAGTGAAGCTCAGCTCCTCGTATGTGGACGTCCCAAAAGACATGAAGTGCTGGCAGCCCACCAACGGAAGAGAGGTCACGAGGACCTTGACCATGGCCTTCACACAGGCCCGCTAGAAGCCCGACACTGACATCATCACCGCCTCACCGATCGCACTTAGCCAGGTGAGCCAAGTCTCCATGATGACCTCAGAGGAAGCTCTATGGAGACGCCCAAGTCCTGGGCGAGACCCAGGATCATCTCGGAGGCAGAGACGACAGCGGTGGCCACCTTGTCCTGCTCGTCATGAGCTGGAACATGCCATGACAAAGGCGCTCCATGTCAGACTCCTGCTCAGCAAGCTTGTAGGCCAACTTGGCGATGGTAGCGTGGGCTGTCTCTATCAGACCTTGGAGCAACGACTCCAGGATCCTTTGTATAAATCGCACTAGTCCATGATCAAGCTAGTGCACACAGGGGATAACAAAGATTCACATCCAGCACAAGTGCCAAACTTTATTAAATAAGAGGGCACCAAAAAAATAACCATGGAAGCAAAATAAAGCAAAGCTCAAGCCTGCCCACAGGCGAATGACAGTAAGATGTGGCCTACTCATCTTGGTCCTCACTGTAGTCGAAGTTGTCCTCGTCTGAGATGAAGAAGCAAGGGTGAGTACAAACTTGTACTCTACAAGTCATACGGGAGAATACATTATAATGATAAAGGTAACAAAGAAAGGCACATAGGGTTAATTTGCGCGTAAGACATTATTTAAGGAAATACCGTAAATAGATTGAAATTACTAAATTTAATACTTGAAGTAAAAGACTGTAATTCAAAATAATAACATTAGTGCAAGCACCGACCTAACACTAATCTAACCACGAGCATCCCACTCGGACCATCTTTCTCAAAAAAGATACCACTTTTCAGTTAAAACCATTTTAAGAAAAACAAAGTCTATATGTGAAAAACCTTACTCAACATGCCCTTGACTGTGGGCACGACTATCCCGGATAGTTTATACACTCTACATAGGTTGTACATCTTTACCCACAAAACATGATCATCTCATATTGCTACACGATTAGCACACTTCCTTTAGTGTACGGCGGAGAGATCATGATAAGGCCTTTACATAACAAAGCCTTCAACCTGGCCATGCCTCTACTAAGATTTCACTCCAATAAGGAATTCACCAAATCGAAGGCCCCTCTTGTGCCATGTGAGACTTTTCATGGCCTACGTCACACTCACATTTAGCCTATAGTGAGACTCAGGTTAGGACTTACTAATTAGTCAGCTAGGACATCCCATACCAGTCTTGTGGTAGTACGATTGGACTTTGTAGCAGTAGCTCACAAACCGGTCCTTAATTGACTCAGGCTTAGACCACATACCCCTTGTGCCTAACAATTAATATTGTATCACCGAACAACAATGCATGCCAGAACCCACCACCTATCCATTAGCCTAAATCTAAACTAAGTTTTATATTTTATTTTGAAATATTCCATAAACTTTCTTGACTCACCGAAGTCAAGAATACGTTTTAAAATATTATCATTTCATGTGAAAAAGTTATCCCAAGCTAAAATTATATCTATATAGATCTAAGCATTTACTATAAAAATTTTCTTATCATACTAACATACTAACTAGAGTTTTATTCTAGGGTGACAATGTATTCAGGAACTAGTGTCACATGAGGTAATAACAAATAGGCATTAACTAAATTTAAAATTGGAATTGAAATACTTTGAATAAAAATATGCATGCAGAATAATTTAAAATAATATAATTTTATTTTACAATCTAGAATCAACATGATCAAGGAGTGTTACTTGCCTTGCTCTACAGTTTGCTGCGAATCGTCGTTGTAAAATCAAAGGAATCGTCGCAGTCTACACATGAAAATAACTCCCTAAATTCAAATAAAATTCAAATGAACTCTAAATTTTGAAAATATTGCATATTTGAATAGATCTTGATTTCAGATGAATTTAGAAATTTGACAGGCTCAATTGGAGTTAGGATGAAGGAGAACAAGCCTCTAGAAGTTTAAATTCCAAATAAAAAGAAAAACTAGGATTTTCAGAATTATTTTTTACTGAAAAAGATATTTATGATGTCAGCAAGAATTTTGGAAATTATTTTTCTAAAGAAAATTCAGCATTATGACAGCATGCTGACGTTAGCCCGGGGTTGGCCGAGACTGACTGGTGGGCCCAGTCTACTATGGACCAGATCCATGGACCAGGGGGCTGAGGTGATGAGTGGGGTGATGCGGCACCTACATGGCAGCTGACTCGGCATAGAAGGGCTCGGGGTGCTGACTTGGCATGCCAGGTGGTGACACATGGTGCTAACATGGCACAGAAGGGTTCGGGGTGCTGACGTGGTAGCTGATGTGGCATGCCAGATGGGTTGAGTTGTGATGAGATGGCATCACGTATGGCATCCACGTGGGCGTGCGGTCTGACTGGGTAGAGGGAGTGCGGCATGGCACTTGACACCAGGCGCCATCTGGCGGTTACATCGGTCGTGCCATCTAAGGTGGCATGCCGATGACAAGCGACGCATGGGAACGAAGGGTTCACTGACGATGTGGTTCACGGTGGCAGCCGACGAGTGGTGCAAACAAGAGAGGGAAGCACGGGGGTTCTGATGGTGCACGCCGACATTACCGAAAATGGCCAAAAGATTGTTGGCGATGAGGAGAGATGGTGGCAGTGCTCGGGCTCCAACGGCGATAGGATTCTAGCAATGCTCTCGGTCGGTAGTGTGGTCGCCAAGGTGCAGGGCAGCTGATGGAGGCGGTGGCGTGGCATAGGGATGCTCCGTTCAACGGTGATTGCTCGTCGGAGTGCAGCGGTGGCTTGGAGAGAAGGAGCTACGGTGAGAGGGTTTCTTGGGCACGGGGAGATCAAATGGAGCGTGGAGGGAGGTGGGGTGAGGTGTTGCGGTGCTTAAAGAGTGTTTAAATAGGGGAAACTTCATCATATACCCTCCTCACATTTGAGAGTTTCGGGATTTACCCTCCCGAGTCACTGACACGTGGGGTCGGGATAAGTCACTGACATGTGGGTCGGAGGGTAAATCCTGAATTTCAGTCTAAGAGGAGGGTATATGATGAATAATTCCGTTTAAATAGGGTTGAAGAGGGGACACAGGGGAGGAATTGCTTGCCAAAGATCGCGGCGGCAGAAATCCGATCGGAAAGGAGAAAGGAAAGGAGGGGTTAGAGAAGGAAAGGGGCCACGCGACCTCGGGGATCCATCTCCATGTCACACGGGGGTTTCCATTTCTGCAGAAATCTCAGAGAGAAGAGACCGGATTTGGCGGAGAGGGCTACATCGACGAAAAAGGAAAGAGAGGAGAAGAAGGAAGGTAGCGTGAGGGGCGAAGATGATCCCGACAGGTGCGGCCTGCGCGTCAGCAATAGGAAGAGAAGGAAAGGGACGGGCGGCTGGATCATCGCCGAGGGGTGAAGCGGTAAGTGGTAGCGAACAACTTAGATTAGCTCGGGCAAGACGTGGCCGATATCTGGCCATCCACGCGTCGACCGGAGAAAGAAAGGCGGGGCGAGCGGCGGGATGAACTTGGGCGGCGACGTGGGCTGATCTGGGTTAAGTTTTTATTTTTATTTTTTGATATTCAGAAAAGCTTAGAAATTCAAACGAAGGCTAGAAGATAGCAGAAAAAACCAAATAAATCCTAGAAAATTCCTATAAATTCAGAAAAATACAAGAAACCTAAATAAAATAATTTTAACTTGTCCATAATTGCACAATTGAATTAATTTCTTACTCTCTTTGCTTGATTTTAACTTTTAGAAAAAGGGATTTAAAAATCCAAGGAAATCCAATTAAATAAAGGGCAAAATTTTGAGATGTTACAATCTCCAAGTCCCACTCTACAGTAGCTACTGGACCCATGGCCTCTCGTGCGGCTCTCCTATGCTCCATCACGATCTCATTCTACACAGCAGCCATTTTATGCACAATGATGAGGCTCTGCAAGAGGAAACAGAAGGTTAGGGGTTGTACGGAGAAAGCCAAGCAATCGACCCAAGTACCTTCAGGAGGTCATACCCCACCAAAACAAACGCCTGCCTCTTAGTCAAAGGGTCATCCTCAAGGGCCGAGTAAAGGTCGATGGGCATCGCGTGTGAGATAGCATCACCCAGGAAGTCGAGCATGGGCTTTGAAGCATGAAGTCCTCCGTGGTGACGCGCCACTAAGCTAGCAATGGTGTACTCAGGCCCACATCCAGAGGCATGCCCACCCAATGCTAGGGGGTGAGAAGCATGTACTCGAGCCTAGACGAGGGGGCTACCGCCTCCTCAGGAACCCCCTTGTAGCCAGCAGAATGCCACCTACCGCAGTCCTCGATGTGCTCAACGAGGTGGTGCCTATCATGTCTCCTCGGTTACTGCGCTGCCTCCACCCGGGCTCTCTGGTGAAGACAGATCGACGGGTAGAGCCCTCAGTGGGACAAAGGCACAAGGGGTGATGGCGAGCACCGTGGCTGACACCCCCTCGTCTGTCTCTCCCATAGGGGCTCCCCTGAAGCCCAAGACTAAGGAGCCACCCAGGAAGGAAGTGGGACATCCCGGAGAGCTAGTTGGGGTGTCGCCCATCGCAAGTCCATTCCCCTTTTTGAGGTGGTGAGAAGTGCCCTTGGCACCAGAAGGCATAGCCCGGGGCGAGTAGTGACGCCTCGCTCGCTTTGTGGACTCAGGAGATGGGGGCGGGTCTTCTAGGGCCTCGTGAGGGTGCTTCGCCTACCGCCTAGACCCACCGTCCTCGTCGAGGGGAGGACGAGTAGGCACAGGTTTGTTTAGCATCTCGCATGCTCGATTGCACTGGGCCCCCATGATTAGGTCCTCCACGATGCCGCGCTCTACCTTCGTCTCATGCCCAAGTATGGCCATTGCCGCCTTCTTCACCTATGGGAGCATAAACCTGCTCGGCCAAGTAATAAGTTAGAGGAGGGCTGTAAACTATACACACATGACACATGAAGGGGTGGCTGCTTACATTGTGACTTGGCAAAACCTCAAAAGGCCTAAATGTTACCAGATGCCTCGCCTTCCGTGAAGGTCAGATCCAACCCTAGTCGAGGAGGGCTATCCTCAGTATTTAGTACTCATCGACAAGGTTGTGCATGTTGAACCTTGAGGCAAGCCCTTACAGAAGGTGTCGGTGAGCCTTGCCTATTGCACCCAAAGAAGGCAAGAAGTGCATCGAACGATCTGCCAATGGCTTCTTACCCTTGCTGATTAGTTCAGATCACTGAGCAGGATAGTAGAACCACAAGTCCCTCCACCACTCCCAATTGGCTTTGTGAGCTTTGGTAGGAAACTCGAACTTTTGTTGGCCGCCCCAAGCTGAAGGGTTATCACTCTGTATGAGGAGTGCACGTTCTCAAAGGTGTACGACGTTGTGAGCGAGGTGTAGTGGAGGAAGTAGAATAGCTCAGCCGAAGGGTGCTTCACACCCAAACTGCGCATCGCCCACTCGTACACCACAAGGTGAACAAAGGAGCCTAGATTGAGGTGGCATACCTCAAGGTCAAAGGTGTCCAACACATCCTTTAACAGCCCAAACAGAGGGATGTGGAGCCTAAAGGAATACGCGTAGGCTACGGAAGCAGAAAACAAAAACTTTTCTACCGCGCACCCAAGAACATCATGCTAAGGAAGGATCATGGATCGTTACCACTTAGACGCGCAGCGCAGCGGAAGAAGAATTGGAAACCGATCCAATCACGCGCGTCGAGGTAGTAGTGGAAGTAGCCGATCGTCCCGAACAGATCGCTCTCCACGCACGCCGATCAAGATCGCAACGAGCAGCGCCTCCACCGGTATCCACACGTCCGGGGCTGGAACGCCGATCGCGAGTGTACTAGCACTCGTGAGCAGCTAGGGTTTGGCTCGGGAGGTGGCGGCTAGGGTTTTGCTAGATGTTAACAGCACACATCCTCCGCCCCTCGCCTCCATATATATAGACCTCCTCACGTGGGCCTCGTGGACCGAGGCCCAATAGGAGTCTATTCGGATCTCTATCCGAATTGAGCCCATATCCGAATCATATTCGAATTAGTGTTCCAACCCGTTAAGCGTGCGACCACAGCAGGTTCACGTATACTTGGTCGTGACCGGAAACGCCTTCGTTACCATGTTAATAGCGGTCTCTAGTAAGACATATTAACCCCAAAGTATATGTAAAGATCATATCGGCTGAACTCGTAATGTCCTCTCATGTACGAATCCCTTTGCCTCACGATATAGATTGAGCTCAAGGCGACTCTGTGTCATCCTCTTAATAGCTCAATCACTCTCTCGATTCCGTGATGGATTATAAACTCGTGATTGACTCCTCAATCACCTTGGCATGGCCATGCACTTTCATAATCCATTACATCGAGGGCCCAGAGATATCTCTCCCATAAGGAGGGCAAATTCTATCTTGATCATTCACATCCCACTACATGTTTCATGGCAAACCCGAAGACTACTTTTATGACTACCCGATTCACGGAGTAGTGATTAGTAGTCCCAAAATAAGCTACTACTCATGTTGAGAACCATGATGACCTCAAGTCTAAGGACTCTACATAAACACTACTTGAGACCAACCGATGACACATGGAATCTCTGCGAGTTGTCTCATGGCAGTCTATCCAACATATGTTCACTAACACATGTCCATATTATTGATTTGGTATCACCATACCATGATCCATGAGACATGATCATCAATCAATACATATGCTGATCTTTGTCTTTGAATCATATTTGTTCCTCATATGATATACGATCGGGGATCATTTAGAAATAGCAACATCTTAGTATTTAAGAGTCTCATGAATAAGTCACATACTCATTGATCAATAATGATGATGTCTATTCCAAGGAACAAAGTAATGTATCATAAACATAGTATGTGATATATACAACATCTCCATGTTGCCTCTAGGGCATATCACTAACATCTCCCACTTGCACTAGAGTCAACCATGTAGCTATCTAATACCCATTGCCCTAGTGTGAGCCTCATGCTTTGGTGGGAAGCGGCTTTGTCAACGGATCTGCAATGTTCAAATCCGTTTGTACTTTGCATATCTTAACATCGCCTCTCTCCACTATCTCGCGGATGAGATGAAATCGCCGTAAAATGTGCTTGGACTTACAGTGCGATCTAGGCTCCTTGGCTTGTGCAATGGCCCCACTATTGTCACATGAGAGTCCATTGGGCCGAGGCACTAGCCATCACACCAAGCTCGAAATAAATTTCTTGATCCAAACAGCCTCTTTGGCGCCTTGAAGCTGCTATGTACTCGGCTTCATTGTAGAATCAGCAACCGTCTGCGCTTGGAACTCTTCCACTTACCGCACCGCCATTCAGGCAGAACACAAATCCAAATTGCGATCTAAAATCATCTTTGTCAGTTTGGAAGCTAGCATCGGTGTAACCATTTACAACGAGCTCTTCCTCACCTCCATAGACAAGGAACACATCTTTAGTTCTTCTCAAGTACTTCAAGATGTTCTTTACGGCAATCCAGTGACTTTCACCGGATCTCGATATCTACTCGTAGCACTTAAAGCATACTGAAACATCCGGGCGTGTACAAAGCATGGCATACATAATGGACCCAATAGCCGAAGCATATGGAATCGTATTCATTTTATCCCGCTCATCAGGTGTACTAGGACACTGATTCTTGCTAAGATTTATACCATGTGACATAGGTAGAAAACCTTTCTTGGAATCATGCATGTTGAACCTTTTCAACACCTTGTCAATGTACATATCTTGGCTTAATCCAATTAGCATTTTTGATCTATCTCTATAGATCTTGATGCCCAGAATATATGCTGCCTCTCCTAAGTCTTTCATAGAGAAACTATTTTTTAATGAAGACTTAACAGATTCGAGCAAAGGAATGTCATTTCCGATCGAGAATATGTCATCCACATATAAGACCGTAAATACGAGTGCGCTCCCACTAGCCTTTTTGTAAACACAAGGCTCTTCTTCGTTCTTGATGAAACCAAACCCTTTGATTACTTCATCAAAACGAATGTTCCAACTCCGAGATGCCTGCTTTAATCCATAAATGGATCTTTGGAGCTTGCATATCTTTCCAACGGATTGCGGATCGACAAAACCTGTGGGCTGTGTCATGTACACATCCTCACTCAGATTTCCATTAAGGAAAGCTGTTTTGACATCCATTTGCCATATTTCATAGTCGAAATATGCAGCAATCGCTAGAATGATCCGAATAGACTTTAGCATTGCGACAGGCGAAAAGTTTCATCATAATCAATACCTTGAATTTGTTTGAAACCTTTGGCCACTGTCGCGCTTTATAGATGTGAACATTTCCATCTATGTCTATCTTTTCTTGAAAACCCATTTGCATTCAATGGTTTTAACACCATCAGTGGATCAACCAAGTTCCAAACTTGATTATGTGCATTGATTCAATTTCGATCTCATGGCTTCAAGCCATTTCTCGTAGTCTGGTCCCACCATTGCTTCTTCATAGGTCTTAGGCTCATCGTTGTCTAACAACAATATGTCCCGTTGTTGAGTAGTCAAGAACATGTACCTCTCGGTGCACGACGTGACCTTTCGACCTACGTGGTGCTTTGTGTGTCCACAACAGTTCTTCAACAGTTTGTTCATCCCGTTGTGGTTCTCAGAGGAGCTGAAACGTTATCGTGTTTCTTGAATTTCTTCAAGTTGCACTGTGCTCCCACTATCCCTTCTTGAGAGAAACTCTTTCTCTAAGAAGACACCATGCCAAGCGACAAACACTTTGCCTTCTCCTCGATTATAAAAGTAATATCCTTTTGTTTCCTTAGGATACCCGATAAAGAAGCATTTATCGATTTAGGAGTGAGCTTATCAGATTGTAAACGTTTTACATAAGCCTCACATCCCCAAATCTTAAGAAAAGACAAGCTAGGGCGTTGTCCCGTCCACATCTCATATGGTGTCTTTTCTCGATTTTGATGGAACCCTGCTTAGTGTGAACGCGGTTGTTTTCAAGAGCGCACCCCAAAAAGACAACGGAAGATCACTTTGGCTCATCATGGAGCGCACCATATCTAATAAGGTGCGATTTCTCCGTTCGATACCCCATTCCATTGAGGTGTTCTGGCGAGTCAATTGTGGAACAATTCCACAATCCTTTAGATGATTGCCAAACTCATGGCTCAAATACTCGCCTCCACGATCGATCGTAGAAACTTGATTGTCTTGCCTAAATGATTTTGCACTTCATTTTGGAATTCTTTGAACTTTTCAAAGGATTCGGACTTATGCTTCATCGTAGATATACCCATATCTACTAAAGTCATCGATAAAAGTTATGAAGTCACGAAACCACCTCTGGTCATTAAGCTCATTGGTCCACATACATCGGTATGTACGAGTGCCAATAAGTCATTTGCCCGTTCACCTTGACCGTGAAAGGTGCCTTTGTCATCTTGCCAAGTAAACAAGATTCGCATGTCTCTAATGATTCAAAATCAAATGAGTGCGAGAATACCATCTCTATGGAGCTTCGCATGCGTTTCTCATTTATGTGACCTAGCGGCGATGCCAAATAAGCGTGGGATTCAAATCATTCTGGACGTTGCCTCTTTGCATTAATGTTATAGACCGGTGACCCTTCAAGAGTAAGAACGTATAACCCATTCACCAATGGAGTATGACAATAGAACATATCTTTGAAATAAAGAGAACAACCATTGTCCATAGATTTAAAGTCATAACCTTCGCTTGCAAACATGAAGCGAAAATAATGTTCTTTGAAAGAGATGGAACACAATAACAATTATTCAATTCCAAAACTAATCACGAAGGTAAAGACAATGGCATGGTGCCAACAGCTACCGCAGCAACTTTTGCTCCATTGCCAACGCGAAGATCCACTTCGCTCCTCCTCAAACTTCTACTTCTTATTAGCCCTCGCAACGATTTGCGGATGTGAGCAACCGATCCGGTATCAAATACCCAAGAATTAGTGGAAGAAGTAGCAAGATTGATTTCTATAACATTTATACCGGTGGAAGTCATACTTCCTTCTTCTTCTCAAGATCCTCCAAGTACTTTGGGCGTTCCTTTTCCAATGTCACGATTGCTTACAGAGTAACAATCTGCATCGGAGATGAGCATCGCCTTTCTTGTCTTTCTTGGCCTTAGAACCGCTCGCGATCGCATCGGGAGCTTTCTTTCTTTTGACCGCGATTCTCTTGACATAGGGCTTGCCCTTGCCTTTCTGCATCATCATCACATGATTGCTGCTTTTCTTAATGCTTTCTCGGCAGATTTTAGCATCCCATGCAACTCACCCAGGTCTTGTCAAGATTGTTCATGTGAAAGTTCATTATGAATGGCTCAAAGCTCGGGGAGCGATCGGAGAATCACATCGATAGCCAACTCTTGGCTAAGGGAAAACCAAGCTTTTCCGGACTCTCAATGTAACCAATCATCTTAATCACATGAGGGTGTGGGATTCCCTCTCGCAAGCCTTGCACGCAAATAAGGACTTTGAAGTATTGAACCTCTCACCCTTGCTTGGTTCTCAAACATACCACGTAGCCCCACAATGATATTGTAGGCATCTGTGTTCTCATATTGTACTTCAAGCTCAGAGGACATTGTGGCAAGCATGAGACAGCTCACATCAAGGCAATCATTCGTGTGCTTCTCATAAGCTCTCCGTGCAGCCACAAGAGCATTATCGAGCAAGTCTTGGGGTAAGGAGACTCAAGGACATACTCCTTGCGCTCTTGCTTGAGAACAATTCTCAAGTTGCGATACCAATCCAAAAGTTTGTTCCATTGAGTTTTTCTTTCTCAAGAACAGATCGCAAATTAAAAGTCTTGGATGCGGCGTTAGTGACATGATCTACAACACAAGAATATGCAAAGTTTAGCACTATGTTTATGTTCATCTTTTATTAAACTATTTAGCAAAAGACTCCCACTATGAGTTTTGCAACAAAAACTCCTCTAAGTTACATAGTGGGTAAAGATCCTCATTTCACTAATTCCTAGTGAGCTTTGGCATCACGGCTAGAAAACTAGTGACATGGGTAAGCAACACTTTGCTAATCACATCCCTATGTGACTCTACTTTGGGTGACATTAGTATGCCTCGGCCCCAATCTATGCCCCAAGGTCCAAAACTATTTTGATAACCTTGTTAAGTAAACCAAATACTTCCGCATGTAGATGTCCGACATCTACCCCAAATGATGATGATAACCGATGGCACTCTACTTTGGTAGACCTACCATGCGGTGATCATTATCTTTGGTGCAACATATGGAAGGGCATTAACACCTAATTTTAAGAGGATTCTATCCTACCAAAGCAACATATCACATATATCATTGCATAAGAATAAGATAGATAACATCATAGATAAACACATTTAACTGTGAAGTAGTATGGCCCAAAATTGGTGATGTCCATCTCCAAGTAGGTGTAGACGATCTCCATCCTCCACATCACTACTTTAGGCCACCATGCTTAAAAGCTTGTAACCTCAAAACTA
Organism: Melocanna baccifera; assembly: GCA_036346265.1. NCBI lineage: Eukaryota > Viridiplantae > Streptophyta > Magnoliopsida > Poales > Poaceae > Melocanna > Melocanna baccifera. Next base: position 8,044,000 of record CM070699.1, on the reverse strand, counting down.
GGCTACTACCTATAATAGCTAGAAATTGAAGATTACAAAGATAGATTCAAGCATTAAGGTCAACACGCAGGTCGTTAAATACAATATATACAGCTAACAATAGCTGAAATAATCATGACACGCAGGCCATGAACGAATGTTACATGCATCACATACATCTCATACATTCAAATAAGCTATAGGGCCATACTATTCACATCATTCTCTGCAAAAACAAGTTAGACGTAGAATCGCATTCTACCTAACGATGTGAACCCAAGATGCTATACAAGGGGGGATACTCACAGAATTACATAGATCGCATCTATGAAATCGCTATGAAAATCTTATCGAGCCGATCAAATCAACCCAAATCCGAGCCATTCAAAATGTCTCAATTTTCATTAGATCAATCATATTGATCATCGCGATCGGTATACTTGAGGAGACCACAACACAAGACCTCGATCTGTTGGCTCGATCTCATCGATTGTGCGCAGCTAGCCCCGATGGTGATTCCACCGGTAGGGGCAAGTCGCGCGTACATCAAAGAAGGAGCACGAACTAATCTTTTGGCCTTATGATGCTATCAACTCATACCTATTTCAACCCCTTATGACCGATTGATCTCATCAACCCGTGCTACCGATTTAGATCGTAATAGATCCAATCTACTACTATCGCATATCAACATATGCGCTGATCCAGATTGCAAACTAAGCAAGATGGCTCGATACCACTAAAGGAATACGCGTAGGCTACGGAGCGTAAAACAAAACTTTTCTACCGCGCACCCAAGAACATCATGCTAAGGAAGGATCATGGATCGTTACCACTTAGACGCCAGCGCGCAGCGAAGAAGAATTGAAACCGATCCAATCACGCGTCGAGGTAGTAGTGGAAGTAGCCGATCGTCCCGAACAGATCGTCTCCTCCACGCACGCCGATCAAGATCGCAACGAGCAGCGCCTCCACCGTATCCACACGTCCGGGGTGGAACGCCGATCGCGAGTGTACTAGCACTCGTGAGCGGCTAGGGTTTGGCTCGGGAGGTGGCGGCTAGGTTTTGCTAGATGTTAACAGCACACATCCCCCCGCCTCGCCTCCATATATATAGACCTCCTCACGTGGGCCTCGTGGACCGAGGCCCAATAGGAGTCTATTCGGATCTCTATCCGAATTGAGCCCATATCCGAATCATATTCGAATTAGTGTTCCAACCCGTTAAGCGTGCGACCACAGAGGTTCACGTATACTTGGTCGTGACCCGAAACGCCTTTCGGTTACCATGTTAATAGCGGTCTCTAGTAAGACATATTAACCCCAAAGTATATGTAAAGATCATATCGGTGAACTCGTAATGTCCTCTCATGTACGAATCCCTTTGCCTCACGATATAGATTGAGCTCAAGGCGAGACTGTGTCATCCTCTTAATAGCTCAATCACTCTCTCGATTCCGTGATGGATTATAAACTCGTGATTGACTCCTCAATCACCTTGGCATGGCCATGCACTTTCATAATCCATTACATCGAGGCCCGAGATATCTCTCCCATAAGGAGGGGCAAATTCTATCTTGATCATTCACATCCCACTACATGTTTCATGGCAAACCCGAAGACTACTTTTATGACTACCCGATTCTGAAGTAGTGATTAGTAGTCCCAAAATAAGCTACTACTCATGTTGGGAACCATGATGACCTCAAGTCTAAGGACTCTACATAAACACTACTTGAGACCAACCGATGACACATGGAATCTCTGCAGTTGTCTCATGGCAGTCTATCCAACATATGTTCACTAACACATGTCCATATTATTGATTTGGTATCACCATACCATGATCCATGAGACATGATCATCAATCAATACATATGCTGATCTTTGTCTTTGAATCATATTTGTTCCTCATATGATATACGACCAGGGATCATTTAGAAATAGCAACATCTTAGTATTTAAGAGTCTCATGAATAAGTCACATACTCATTGATCAATAATGATGATGTCTATTCCAAGGAACAAAGTAATGTATCATAAACATAGTATGTGATATATACAACATCTTCATGTTGCCTCTAGGGCATATCACTAACAGAGCCCAGCCTCAAACTAAGCAACGAAGACAACATCTCTAGCCTTGGTTTGGGGCGTGTCAAACCCCGGGTTTGTCAACCTAGAATCCTCTATGATTCCACCGCACTATTCTATGGATCAGTAGATAATGCTCACAGATACATTGCTGTCTCAAGTCATACATCGCACAAAATAAGCTGAACTAAAATATTACATATCAGAATTAAAATACACCACATCGGGCGATAGTTTTACATAAGGGCCGGTCAAACCAACTATTTACAACACAAAAGATAGTAGCGAAAAGCATGAACAAAAGTAGAACCATTAGCCATAGGCAAGCGACTAGAGGTAAATGGGTGCGATAGATATTATCTAAGACTAGATAATAGATGTAAACGCATCTCCAATGAGTCTATTTGCCTAGGACTCAAACTTGATAACGACTTCTAATTCCCTTCATTGGCTCTCCCTTCCGTGGGAGGAGCACCTTCATATGAATAGTGATCCTAATTTTCTAGTTTTTGGTAATGCAAGAGTGAGCACAAACCACTGTGTTCCATGAGCCAATACACAGGATACAATTAATTAACATGTATGGCTTATCAAAGAAGGCTAGGGTTGTTTTATTTGCCATAAATTGCTTTTTGAGAATAGGGTATATAAAAAAACTCCTATGACCTATCAATTTGAACTAAAACATATTATTTGAATCATAGAGTGCATAACAGTATGGAAGGGAGAGAGTGGTGGTTCTCCTGATGGCCGGTGTTGCACAAGATAGTGTTGTTGGTGCTTTTGTGGGTAGCTATGAGGTAATTCTTTACAATGGGAGGGAGAAAGTGGTAGTGTGGTGCTGTTAGGGGCGTGGGCGAGGCTTTATAGCCGGCAAGATGGGCTGGTGACATGAGGGTGGTTGGACGAGTCACGGCGAATGGCGTGGCTCCGGCATGGCTACAGAGCAGAATGACCTGAGCTTGGCATCACGATCGTGACAGGATGCAGGGAGTGACGATGGCCATCACATGAATGGAAGGGCACGCATGCCAATGAGCATGGGTGATGGTCCAGTCGACGCCAGACAGAGGATGTCTGAGAAAAGCTACCAGGGTGATTGGCAGTGACGCTGGAAGAAGAGGGGAGAAAGCCAGGCTCAACCACGCTGAATGACTAGAAAACTTTTGGGGCTAGGTCTATTTTCCACTTTTCTAATTTTTACTAAGTCTTAATTATCCAATTTTTCTTATTCACATTTGTCATTAGCCCATATCTTTCATTGTACAATTTATAACCATAATCCTAGTACATTTCCCTACCTTAAAGAGCACCTCCTAACCCTAGAACAGGCTTACCAGAGATTACATACATACTACGTGGAACATGCCAACAAGCCAGAGGAACAACGATATTTGGATGTCACTGTCAAGTTCAGGCCGCATCATCTTCACCACGATATTCATTACTGTGTTTTCACAGTGACCTTTAAGGACTTATTCGATCCCTTCGCACTCGACTCTCTCGACGCCTCACTCATTCGATGCTGGACACCGTAAGTGTATATAATCACGGTCTACGTTAATGTAATATTGATAAATATCATATATAACTCATTGCTTTTGTATGTATGTGTGTGTGTGTGTGTTTGTGTGTGTGTGTGTGTGTGTGTGTGTGTGTGTGTGTGTGTGTATTCATGGTAACTAAAGCCAGATTAATGAAATCACCAGTTAGTTTCCTCGACCCACGCTTGGTCGCCATGAATATCATCAAGGAGGATGCATTCTTCGTTGAGAATTACATAACAACGGCATTGGTGACTCAACGCAACAAGGAATTCATACTTATGCCCTACAACTAGGAATAAGTGTTGTTCTAGTGGCTATACTTGTTAATTTGTACTTTATAAGTAATACGAACTTAGGTTTAATGATCATGATATACCTGTGTTACTTCTACTGGATTCTAATTATAATTATACGAAAATGGAATAGGGTAATAAACCTTAATTCTCTAAAGAAGAATAAAACTAGCTACACAGTTGTCCAACAATTAATCGATATATAAACACATTTCCTCCAAAGATAACTCTATTGTAGTATTTCCTTCCTTCCCAATGACTAAGTCTAACTTTTTAAAATCACATAGGTCGTTCATCATGTACATTGCAAAGGTAGGGAAATCCAATGAAGGGATCGACACCCTGCGACATGATCTAAATTTTTTGGTATTCGCTAATACACATTAATCCTATATAACAATTCATAGTAATGCCTTTCGAACTAACAAATTCTATTTTTATAGTGCTACTAGCAGTCGTCGGCCAACACATGTGGATTCTATGTATGCCACAACATACAACTACTCCTCAATTCCACGAAGAACAATATTGATCCATAGGTTTGTCAATCTTGCGATAATTATTTCACACTTATCAATTTATATATGTATGCATCACATTGATTTTCCTACCGACAGGTTGTATCCACTGCTACAACTCCATTGGAACAGGCCAACCACAAACAGATTCGAGGATAGTGTGCATACTTCTTATTGTCTAAAGTCATAAAAGAAAACGGGGAGTTCCCCAATATAGAATGAATTTCACTGGGATAAAATTGAGCTTAACATGTGTGCATTTGTTCATGAAAGGATAATTTATTTTATTTCAGTTAATTGATTTGTGAAATGAATGAATGTGAATTGGATGTATATATACGGTGTTAATCTGCTTGTTTCAGAGTGTATGGCTAGCATTTCTTGAGGGTAGCCAACTAACAAAAATAGATTTATAAATAGAAAAGAATATCATAGACGATTATTAAGTCATAATCGTCTGTGATAGTCAACTATCATAGACGATTTTTAGTAGAAACTGACTGTGATATATGATTTATCATAAACAGTTTCTACTATAAACCGTTTGTGATAGTGACATATCACAGATGGTTTGTAGTTAAAATCATCTGTGATATTTCAGCTATCACAGACGATTTATAATACCAACCGTCTGTGATAGTCGACTATCAGATACTGTTTTTAGTAGAAACCATCTGTGAAAGTGTGCATCACAGACGGTTTAAAAGCCATCTGTAATGACCTTATATCACTACTGACCCATAACTCAGACGGCATACAAAACCATCTGTGATAATATTTTTGAACCATTTGTGATGACCTTTTCTGCAGTAGTGAAGCCTACTTAAGGAGTATGCTTCAAAGTTCAAACCCACTGTTCATAAAAAAATGTTCAAACAACCTTTTGAGTTAATTTGAATGCTCGGTCTCCAAAACACAATTTTGACCACCAAATTATGTCGTAACATCTTTGTAAACCTAATAAAAATTACAATATTATGTATGAAAGTATTTTTCTAGATAAATCTACTCATACTATCTTTAATTTGTATGGTTGAACTAAATATTCACGGAGAACCTAAAATTTAAAATAGTTTGATTGCAGCATTCTAGGAGGACAATTAATTTTTACTAGAGGGAGGTATACATATTCATTTTTTAAAAAGTCGTGATAGGATCACAAGCCCAACACTGATTCAGGAAAAAAAAGATGGTTGCAATTTATTTTATAATAAAAAAGATAATGGAAAAATACTAATATGTCACAATATCTGTTGGCTCATACCGAAAACATTACCTATCGGTGTTGTAATACCAATCTTACGTATGATTATTTAGATTCGAAGGATTTCTTAAAGACTCGACTATACATAGAAAAAACACAGGGATTTTATACAGGTTTGAGTCATCTCCAGGAAGAATAATAACCAACTCCTGTGTGGCTATATTGATTGTTATGATTACAATCAAGTGAAAGAATAATGTGGAATGCCTTGTGTTGCTTCTGTTGCCTCCCTATTCTTCCCGACTTGAACCTTTAAATAATGCATGAATCGGTGGCAGTTGCTTCATACCAAGAGACGTCTTAACGTTTGGAATCATGAACCGTCTGATAGAAGTTATTGCCAGTGACACGATTTCTCTTCACCGTCAAGTGGTTATGAGTAATTATTTCAGAGAATAAGTGCAGGTGTTAACCGTCTCGTCAAACAGAAGGAAAGAATCAAAATCCAAGACTGCATCTTTTTCAGTTAACTAATGCTAAATTACTACTTTTATTGATTTGATGCATGTTCCTGGATCCAAAGGTTACACGATTCCCATTCTTTTCTTCAAATGGCATTTCTTTACCTCTGATTATAAGATTGTCCAGCATTGAGAACGAGTCAACTAGTTGTATCCTCAAGCCAGCTAGCTGCTTAACTACCCACACTTGGAATATACTAGTAGACATTCTTTGAGCATATTCAACTCGCTGACGTCCATGCGATTCAACCATGCTTCCAAAGGGTCCAAGAACGCAAGGGCGATAGCAGCGCTGCGCAATGCGAAGATCATCTACTCATATGAGGCGTTCCCGTGGAAGAGGAAGATGAGGATCTGCTTCCGGTGCCTGACGCGAGCGGCTTCCTCTCCCTGCTGCCGCCGCCGCTGGTGACCGATGAGTCACACACCAAGTACCACTACTGCACGGAGGATACACTGGTTTATTGGGAATAGTTTTTCATTAGTTGTAGATTGTGGAAAGAAAAAATTGATAACTTATAAATATGAGAAAGATCTTATCTATTAAACTAATATTTTTAAGAAGAAGACACAGTACCATTTGTAAAGCTATTGCTATAGGACTTACATATAGCAGTTCTTATCTATTAGACTAATTTTTTTAGGGAAGAAAGCATAATACTATTTGTAAAGCTGTTATTATAGGGCTTGCATATAGTAGCATGTGGGTTTAGTTGTGTTCAGCATGTTTGCACTTATGACTCTAGAAGTAATCCTGGTTGAATTTAGACGTACAGAAAAAAATGTAAAGAAATATAGAGAAAAATTGACCTCAAAAAATTTTATGTTCTCTCCTTTACATTTATAGGTTTAAAATCAATGAGCAGTATCAGAGCACAGACGAGATCCGATCATAAAGAAAAATTCATCGACACATTCGCGCGTCTCGCGCACGTCGTCTCGGTCCGGTCCAAGCAGCGCAGCGCACAGTTGCTCTTTTTTTTTTTTTTTTTGTCTTTCGTGTAACAGGCAACAAGACCAACAAGACACAGCAAGCGCCAGGAAAGGTGCATTGCCTCGGTCCGCATATGATTCAGAAGATGAGAGGCAAGGAGAAGCAAACGCTAGCAAAAGGTGCACGGGACCCGAGCCAATTAAAGCCAGCGACATGAAAAAGACAGCAGAGAGGAGATATTTGAAGTCAGAGGACCATGTCAAAGCTGATGTCGAGACATTTATACAAGGTGTTCGTTTTAGCAATAATTTTTAATTTTTGATTGAAATTTTATTGTAGCTGATTTTTTTTACTGTAGCTGATTTGACTTTTTAGACATAATTAAATTTAAAATATATAAAAATAGAAAAAATATATTAGCCCATCACGGATAATGCAAAGGAACACGGGAAAAAAAGAAAAATAAAAAAAGCCTCAAAAATCTAAAAAAATTCAGAAAAAGACAAATTACTGAATAGTGAAAAAAAGCTGAAGCTGAAAAAAAGCTGAAACGAGCGGGGTCAACCTCGATGCTTTGACAGAGATGTCATCGACGCGGTGATGATAAAAAAAATAGCAGTATTTTACTGTAATATCTTTTGCTCGTACGAATCAATTATGCTACATGGTCACTAAAGATACGTGTCAATCTATAGACACAAGGCATGTGAGACATCGTAACAAAAGATAGCATCGACGAACGAAGAGATATAATGGCTATCACTACCATCTATCAAAGTGTATCGAAGGGCATGCTCCTGACATTGGCTGAGAAGGACTCCGCTAAGTATGCATGGGAGACGCTTAGGATGATGCATATGGACACAGATCATGTTAATGAGGCAAAGATCCAAACTTTGATGAGTGACTTCAAGGTGATTTGCATGAAAGAAAGTGAGCCAGTGAATGATTTCACCACGAAGCTAATGACGATCACCAATAGCATCTAAACGTTGGGCGAGAAGGTGGAGGAGACCACCACCATCCGTAAATTTCTCCAAACGGTTACGACAAAATTTGCCAATCGTAACATCGATCAAGCAATTTAGTAACCTAAAGACCATGTCCATTTAGGAGCTGGTCGGTCGCCTCAAGGCCTTTGAGGAGAGGGTTCTAAGCTACAATGATAAGGAGGAATAGCATCTGTTGCTCACACACTTAGAGTGGATGGCACGCATGAAGAAGAACGAGGAAGAGGAATCTTCCTTCAACTTGACAGGGCACGGCAATAACGATAGCAAAAGTCATGGCCGCGAAAGAGGACATAGTCGTGGCCATGGTCGTGGCAAGGATGGCCATGATGAAACCTCACCATCTACCGATGCCAAACATGGCTCTGATGGTGGTAAGGATAAAAGCAGGATTAAGTGCTTTAATGTGATGTTTATGGTCACTATGCATTTGAGTGTTGTAAGCCTCGGTGCAATCATGATCAAGATGAGGAATCTAATCTCACCTGAGCACAGAACGATGACTCTACCTTGCTCCTTTCCGTGTGCATGTAGGAGGCACGTGACATGGTGTTATTGAATGAGGAGAAAGTGATGCCCAGAGCGCGCAACGATGGCAATGCGCATCTCATGTGCAGTGAGTGGTATTTGGACAACGGTGCCAGCAACCACAAGATAGGTCAGCGGACCATGTTCAATGAGCTAGATGAAAGACACTATGGACAAGTTTGAAAGCATCTAAGCCCCTAAAAATTGGTTTTGGTAATTAATAATGATTTATGAATATGGGACTAATATGTTTATTGAGAATTACATAGACTAGGTCTCATAAGTGTGCAAAGGACAAAAGCAAGTTGCATGCGAAATAGACATCAAGATGGATAAAAAATAAGTTACATGAAATATATGATCTCTTTTTGTATTTTATCGGTCTTAGGAGAAAGGTTGAAAGACCAGATTATAGGATAGTCGTCGCACTATTAAGAATCATCATAGAAAGTATCTTGATAGTATGTAATTGTGCCATTTGGATCAATTTAGGTCATGCATGCACATGAAATTAAGTTTGAAAATAAACTGTGCTCTCTCAATAAATCGGAAGTACCACCATATTAACCGCAAAACTACCGGACTCCGGTAGTACCGCTATGTAAACTGCAGAACTACCGGGGCATAGTAGTACCGGATTTTTCAACGGTACGTTCTTTCCAGAGAGCAAACTTGGTGGGACTTGGGCTTGCTGAAATCGGTAGTACCAGAATTAACACGGCGTAACTACCGCAGTACGGTAGTACCGCACCAGATAGCAGAACTACCGATGTTCGGAAGTTCTGGTCTATTCCAGCGGTACGTTTTTTCCAAAGAGCAACCATGAGAAAATTTAGATTGGCAGAAATCGGAAGTATTAGAAATTGCACAACGGAACAACCGCAGTGCGGTATTACCGCACCGACATGCGGAACTACTGTAGTGTGGTAGTACCGCACTTATAACGACGGTAGTACCGCACTGACTTTCAACGACTATTTCTGTCGTTTTGACATAGCCGTTACTGTGTGCTACAGTGAACTACGGTAGTACCGCACTTTGAATGGTGGTAGTTTCGATTTCTCTAATTTTTCAGATTAAACTTTTGCAACGGCTAGTTTTGGTTGGTGAGGGTATAAGTTACCCCCTACCAGCTCAAGAACAGACTGCTGAATTAGCATTGAACATCTTTAAACCTTAAGTATACATCTTCTAGATTGATTCTTGGCACTTGAGCATCGTCAGGCGAAGCGTGATCTTTTAATCTTGGTGCTTACCGGCACCTAGACGGTCGGGTGGTTGATCGCGAGGTGATCTCTTCAAGAAGCTTGTGAAGAGGCCCGAGCAATATTATGAGTGATTTGGTGCTCACCATCTCAATAGTGGAAGAAGAGCAACCAATAGTGATTGAGGAGTTGAGGCTTAATTCGTAGAGCCGGTCCAAGAGCACTTGGGCTTTCCTCAACGTGGATTAGTGAAAACCGGCAAGTCTTCGATACCGCAGGAAAAATATCGTGTGTTCATTTCTGGTTATTTCTTATCTCTTTTAGTGCTTACATTTATAGATTTGCAATCATCATATATTCTTGTGCTTGTAGTTTATTGCAATCACAATTTAGAGTGGTGCCTTAGAATTACTAGAATTGAGTAGGTTGAATTCCTCTAGTATAATTGCCTAGTGATCAATTGTTATAATTTATTTTAAAAGGCAAGATTTTTAGAATCTCCTTTTCACCCCCCCCCCTCTAGTCGGTTATCCTTGATCCTACAAAGTTCGATTCGGTTATGGATCCACAGTGGAGGTCAAGGGGAAGGGGTCAACCTTCTCCACTGCAAAAATAGAGAACAGCATGTACTTTTTGAGGTATAGTTCATACGGAGACTTTGCAACAACATCATTAGCCTTGGGTAGCTTACAGAAGATGGTTACATGGTGATTTTGTACCATGTATGGCCATGGGTCTACTAGCATAGCGGGAGACTCCTCATGGATGTAAAAAAGATCCAATAATTGGTTGCATAAGATTTTGCTAGAGATAGAAAATCCAGTGTATTTGATGACCAGTTTGGAGGAGCCTGCATGGTAGTGGCATGCACGGTTAGGGCACATGGACTTTCATACCCTAAAGCAGATGGTAGAGAAGAAGACGATGCTAGGCTTGCTCAAAATTGACCACCCAACGCAACTGTGTGAATGTTGTTTGGTGGCCAAGCAAACCAGAAGTTGGTTCCCATCACAAGCGCACCATCAAGTAGAGAAGCCGCTAGAACTTCTACATGTGGATTTATGTAGGCCCATAACTTCACATACACATGCTGGTAACAAATACTCCACACTCTTCGTTGATGATTTTAGCATATAAATGTGGGTGGACATGTTGAAATCTAAGGATGAATCTCTCGGCGCATTCAAGAAGTACAAAGTGCTCGTCAAGAATGAGTGTTGGCTCAAGATAAAGGTCCTCATATTAGCATATCACACGAATTTGGCACATTCTGAGATGTTGAAGGGATAGCATGACACTTTACGGCATTGTATTCACCACAACAGAACGATGATGTGGAACACTATAATTGTAACATGTTGACTATGGTGAAAAGTTTACTCAAGAGCAAGCATGACCTACAGTAATGTGGGGGGAGGCGGTACGTCATGCGATTTACCTTATTAACCATGTGTCAACCAAGGCCCTAGTTGGGATCGCGCCATATGAAGTGTGGACCAGAAACAAGCCACACATCTAGCACTTGCGAATGTTCATGTGTGTCGCACACGCCAAGGTGGTAAAACCGTACTCAAAAGAAGCTCGATGACTGTAGCACTGCCACAGTGTATCTCGACGTGGAACTTGGTAGCAAAGCTCACCAACTTTATGATCCACAACAAGTGAAACTTTACATCAATCGCGATGTGGTGTTCGAGTAAGGTTAGGAGTAGCTGTGGAACGATGACATAACCGACAATGTAACTAACGTTCCTTGGACTTCGTTTGCTATCTTTAGTAACACAGGTGTATATGAGACATGCTAAAACGAGGGGTAGCAAAAAGGTCATCCCACATGACCCGGTAGCATCGGGGTCACCAGGCAGGACACCGTTTGGCTCTCTAGGCGTAGCGATGCCAAACCATATCACTGGCATGGAGGAGCCAGAGAGCACAGGTACGGTGACACCTGTGGGTACACTAGAAGCTATAGGATACAAAACAAACACAGTGTATACCTCACCTGAGAGTGGGCCTTACAGATATTGAAACCTCGATGATATATATGGTGTGTCTGAGGAGATCAATGGCGTGGATAAGTTGTACCTCCTTGCAATAGAAGAGCCAGTGTTTTTATCATGAAGTAGCATGAGAACAACATTAGCAAGAGGCACTGAAGAGCAAGTTTAAGGCTATCAAGAAGAACAAGACATGGAATCTCACTGAGTTGCCACCTGGTCATAAACCCATTGGCCTCAAATGGGTGTACAAATTGAAGGACACTGATGGCAACACCATGAGGTACAAAACAAGGTTAATTTCCAAGGGGTATGTGCATCGGTATGAGATCGACTTCGATGAGCTATTCGCTCCTATGACACGACTTGATACGGTGAGACTTTTTCTTTCCTTTGTGATGCAAAGTGGATGGGAAGTCCACCACCTGTACGTCAAGTCAACATTCTTGAATGGTGATCTCTAGGAGGAAGTGTATGTCACTAAGATAAAAGGATTCATCAAAGAAGGAGAGGGGCACAAGGTGTATAAGCTCTCAAAGGCACTTTACAGGCTATGTCAAGCCCTAAGGGTGTGGAACATTTGGCTAGATAAGAGTCTCAAGAATCTAGGGTTCATAAAGCATCCGCGAGAGCAAGCCATCTACAAGAGGTGTAATGAAGGAGAGATACTTGTTGCTGGTGTATATGTAGATGATCTCAATGTCACCGGCACAAGAACACATGAAATTTAGAAATTTAAGCATTAGATGAAGAGGTAGTTCCAGATGAGTTATCTCGAACTGCTTGCTTACTACCTCAGGATAGAAGTAGAGTAGAAGGCAGGCTGCATCACTCTTAAATAGACGGCATATGCAAAGAAGATCTTATTGCAAGTTGAGATGAGCGAGTGCAACCCAACAAGATATCCCGTGGAGCCAAAGCTTAAGCTTGGGAAGGATGAAGACAGAGTCCTGGTTGATGTAACCAAATACAGAAGCATCATCGGAAGTATTTGGTGCCTAACTCACACTCGACTAGACATTATGTATGCAGTTAGGATGGTGAGCTGGTACATGGAAAGGCCAACTAAGCTACACATGCAAGCCATGAAACAAATCCTCAGGTATGTAAAGAGGACAACCAACTTTGGTCTGGTATATTCCAAAGGAGGAGGTATGGAGAAGATTGCAGGTTACAGCCATAGTAACTTGGTAGGCGACTTGATGATAGGAAAAGAACAAACGGCATATCATTCTACTTCAACAGGAACATAGTCACTTGGTTATCTCAAAAACAGAAAAGCACCGCCCTGTCATCATGTGAAGCTGAGTTCATGATTGCCACAGCAACAGCACATCAAGGCATATAGTTACAAAGTGTACTAAGTGAGACAACGGAAGCAGTCCCAAGTCCAGTCATTTTGTATGTTGACAACAAGTCAGCAATCGTATTAATGAAGAATCCGGTGTTTCATGGGAGAAGCAAGCACATTGATATCAGGTTTTACTTTATCAGAGAGCGCATGGAGAAGGGACTAATTGTTGTTGAGCATGTGTGCAGGGGAGCAGTGTACGGATATCCTCACGAAGGCATTTCCTCAAGTCAAGTTCAAAGAGATGCGTGATCTACTAGGTATCAAAAATCTCATGCAACAAAATCTAGATTACGGGAGAAATTGTTAGAAAATAATAAAGACTTGCCAAAGTTTATAAAGATCACGTAGTGTCCATGCCTTGCATGGCAAGTCAGATGTTAGAGTTTAGATGCGAATGTGCATCAAATCAGTTTGTTTCCTTAATAGATCTATGCATGTACTATAAATTGTAAAAAACACAAAGAGAAAATTGCTCCTAAAAATTTATGTGTTCTCTCCCTAGCATTCCTAGGGTTCAAACTAACATCTAGCACGAACTAAAGTTCTTTTAATCAATGATTTTGACAAAGATCGATAACCCAGCAAGTATTGCCAGCAGTATGGCACATATATTTTGTCTACTCATGATTTTAATCTCTAAGATAATTCCAAAAAGTAAAAGGTTATATCAACATGATAATCAGCTTCATTTCATATAGATGAGTGTCATTTGCCTAGCTTCTATTTCAGATATCTGGAGTCACTGCATTGTCGACAGTGTACATTGTTAGGATACGGGTAGGCTATGCTGGCGCAAATTAAAAAAATTCTACCATGTGAACCAGAAAGTCATGCGAGTAGAAGATCATAGATCATTACCACTAGACGCGCAGTGCAGCAGAAGTAGAGTTGAAGCAGCTAATTCAACGAAGAGCGCATTGATGTAGTGAAAGCAATTGATTGTCCTCCGGCCAACTATCTCCTCCTCGCGATCGTTCCGATCAGTACCGCAGTCGTAGCAGCGCCTCTACCGAGGACTACACGTTCAGAGATGGAACACCGTGCGTCAACGTACTAGCACCAGCGCGCACAATAAGGATTATGAGAGGTGGTGGGTAGGTTTCGATGGGTATATTTTGGGATGCCTCTCTCAGCCCTCTCACCTCTTCTTATATAGTATTCAACCAGATCCTTATCCAATACAAGTAGAGATCGTATCTTACTCAGAGATTATCATCTGAACATTTATCGTTCCAGCCCATTAAGTATGTGACCCTGTAGGTTCATGTATATTTGGCCATGGATTGAAAACTTCTTTCCGGTCTATAAGTCAGTAGTAGTTTTTAACAGGACATAACGACTCCTAAACATACAAAAAGACCATATCAAACGAACCTATATAATGCTCTTATACCAATCCCTTTGCCTCACGATACATGATCAAACTCAAGGCGAGAAGCATTCCGTCCTATGATAGTTCGATCTTTCACTCGAACCTGTAGTGGATTACTCAGTTGTGATTGACTTCTCAACCACATTCAGTATGACTATACACTTCCTTAATCCAACCACATCGATGGACCCAAAAATCTCCCTTCTCCCTCCTATTATATAGGAGGGGCAAATTTCATCTTGATCACTCGTATTTCTCCACATATTTTATAGTAAACCCGAAAGCTATCTTTATGACTACCTAGTCACAGAGTAGTATTTGGTAACCTCCAAGTAAACTATTACATATGTAAGAAATAATAACGATCTCAGGTCTAATAATACATAAGAATATAATAATTCACGTAGTGTCTCATGGTGGGTCAACGCAACATTATGTTCTCAAACATATATCCATATTATTAATCTGATATCCTATATCTATAATCCGTGAAACATGATCACCAATCAATACATGTGATAATCTGTAAATCATAATTGTCCCACATAATGATACAAGATTAGAGATAATTTAGAATAACATCAAAATATTGATGTGACCACGCCACGTACGCATACGACCAAAGTTTCTAAGAATAAACAAAAGGTGAATCCGTTTCTTGGGTTTCAATTTATTTTAAATGAGAATACGATGCTATCTAAAGATAAAAATGTATATTTGTCTAGCTAGACAAGGAGGATTGCATCAACGCTACGCGCTCGTGGTTGGGGTCCACCTAAAGGGAAGCCGACTAATATCTCAAGGCCAAGTCAACACCTTCCCCAACTCTTGCTCAAGGTCACCACGTCACTTTTGGATCAATTCAAGCAAGAGTTCAAGTGGGACACATTTTGGAATCCAATTCGGCCTCTAGATCAATTCGGAGTCAGCCTGACCGGTCCAACTTCAAATGTGCATAACTTTTGCATACGAACTTCGTTTGAGGTGTGCAAGTACAGCATAGAAAGAACAGATCGTCCACTATACAATGGATTTCGCCCCCACCTCCAAATTCTTTCTGTGCGCACCGCAATTACTAAAACAATTCGATGCTGATTTAGCCTGACAGAACTAACTTTAAATGCTCATAGATTTCGTATCAAGTGTCTATTTGGAATGTGTGAGTACAACATGGAAAGGTTATATCGCCCTCTTTCCAACGGATCTGGTCCTATCCCAAAATTCCTTCTATGCACATCGCAATCATCAAAACAATCTTTTGGTTTTAGAAATATGGATAGAATCAGATATGATTTGATGACTTTCCATATGTTAAAACCTGTCCAAAAGCAAGGGCCTGTGTGCCCCTATAAATAGAGGCTTAATTCGCTATGTAACTAAGGCTTGTGAAGATTAGTTTTCCACCGTGAAACATCGTCGTGTGTTCTTGTGTTGACTAGACCAATAACTGCGATTGCAGGCCTCACATCTTTGTGTTCCTAATTCATATTTGCAATATTCAAATTGCTCTTTATCTTGTTCTTTCTTGTTCTTCGATTGCTCGTAGGAATTGAACCTCGTGTTCAGGTCAACCACGTTCTTGGTACAGTTGATATCGACTAGGGTGTGATGTAGCGATTGCAGGACCGACTTAGTCGTCTCGATCAAGTAGCCTATTCGTCAACGTCATATCAAGCAATCGAAGTTGTCCTTCTCATCGGAATATCGGGCCTCCTAATCAGTTGTATCAGAGCATAGATTGCTCGGTGAGATTTTAGTTTTAGATTTGCTTTTCATACCTATATCCAGAAAATTGCAATACAAAAAGAGTTAAATTCCGCTGTCTAAACTCTATTGTGCATTTCAATTTGTTAGTTTCGGTTTGCTAAATTGAATTTATATCCGTTTTATCTTTGTCTTGTTACTGGTCATATTCTTGGTCCCATAAAACTTCCAAAAAAATTCTCCATGTCCAAAACCATCAAGAACACATCAAACCCTAATTTCCATTTTCGACCAGAAGACTCCCTCTTGAGCAGCCGCCACCAAAAATATCATAACTTTTTATTATTTGATCCTTTTTGAGTGAAATCACTTCCATTAGACTCCTGACTTCATTATCCATCTTCTTGAAAAATTTCGCTTCATTACAATATGGCAAGTAAAAGATATCTGCGGTGAAAGTTGACCTAAATTTCTATTTTGAATCTGCAATAGTCAGTACTTGTGATTTTTGTGCGATTTTTTCTATCGGTGTTTAGAAGATGGCCCCAATAGGAAAATTGTAGAAAAAGCCATAAGTAAACAAGAAAAAAAGAATCATTGAAAAAGAGCAACTAACAAAAAGTTATGGCCAAAATACCGATGACTTGTCTAGTGGATATAAATCGGTCATTATCATATTTGGCTCAATACTTGTGCTTTCCACTCCCAATTGCGTTCAATTGAATTATCTTGTATCTACCACTTATATATTTTGATATACACTTAATTTAGCCTTCATTTATCCTTATTTGATCAGCAATATAAGGTTAAGTGCTAGATACGAACTATAATTCAATTCCATGCAATATTTGAAATTAACCGATTGTTCTCCGTTACAACATATGTAGAGCCTTCCAAGCTACACCTACTACTAACTGTTACAGGTCTTGACGTATCAGCAATCGCTATATACATCATTTGAGTCAAGTTATCATGAACCAAGCACCGGTTACACCACCTGTTTTGCATTGGTAAGAACTTGTAAGAATTTGGTAAAAATTTGAGAGATATGTGACTTATCAACCTCCACCTCCTAGTAGTTTATAGAGACTTACATAATTCCCGTGTATTTCTTTGTTTTCTACTAACTATGGCAGGTTCGAGATCACATAGTAGGAATTTTCGTGAGACCAACAGCGTGATGGATCGGCTTAATAAGACCCTCTCCACCATCAACAACAGAGTTAAGAACCTTGATAAATGTTCATCCCCAGCTACTCAACGTGCAATGTTTTCTCCAAACCCTTCGTCGAATGAGGATGATGACATCGAAGAGAACAACTATATCAGCCACACTAAAATTGATTGCTCCGATCGTCGTCGGCTCCAGCGAAATCAACGAGATATGTATAGGTTACAAAGAGAGGTACACGATGATGATGCATTAACTCAAGTCAAGTATGTTTTTCCATCCTTTGCTGGTAAATTTGATCCTGATGCCTATACTGACTGGGAGATAGCGTTAGATAAAGAATTTGAATATTATGATTGGTCTGATAGGCAAAATATTAGAGTTACCACTAGTATTTTCATTGATAATGCAATAATTTGGTGGAAGTATCTTGGCAGACATGGTAGAGTATCTTGGTAGACATGGTAGAGTGCCTCAAACTTGGAATGCATTGAAGAAACTTTTGAGAGATAAATTTGTTCATAAAAATCATGTTGATTATTTGTTAGTTAGATTGCAACATTTAAGACAAGATAGTAGGATTGTTAGAGAATACTATGATGAAATGAAAAGTCGTTTGTTGCGATGTGGTTTAGAAGAATATGCTGAAACTATGGAGAATAGATTCTTAAGTGGGTTTAATCAGAAAATTCAGGACTTCTTGTTCACAAATAATATAATTTTCTCTCTAATTTGTTTATACTTACTTGTAAGATTAAGAGTCAGATTGAGAAAGAATTGACAATACTTGATAATAGGACACATGAGAGCAAACCTATGGTTGTGCCTTCTTTGTGACTAATAACTTGCAGTAAGTTGAGAACCATGCTGAAGAGAAGAATGAGTTAATTGAACTACCGACTCCATTAATTGAGAAGAAAGATGAGGTGATAGATGCCCCTACATCATGTGAGAAGAGCTAAAAAGGTAAATATAATGGTGCTATCATCACTCAAAGTGAGTATACCTGTGAAGAACAACTATTGTCCATTGTTCATGCTACATTAGAGCAAAACATTGTGAAACGTAATTCTGATATGCACATATTTCAAGTAGAGAATTCAGACTGCATTGATTTGAGTGTTGAGAATGAGTTGCATGCTTATTCCTTGCATAAATCTTTAACGCAACCAAAAATTAAACCTAATTCTTTTGTTTTAATTCCAAACCCATGTGCTAAAATAAATGCATTTAATTCTATCCATGTGCAATTGATACATGCTAAAGATGAGCCGAATGAAATTTCTTCTTCTAACAATTTAGGTTATATTGAGATTGATCATTCTTGTGATCTAAGTTATTTAGAGAAGAAGTTATTTGAGATTCCCAATTCACTTTCATTTTTTTGTTATAAATTTTATCTGAAAGGCGAGTATGATGAAAAAAAATTACATGGTTCATAGAATTTACATAACTTTTGAACTGAAAAATTCAACTTTTGAGAAGAAACCCTGTGCGTAGAGGAAACAACTAATAGCACTAACCTTATTATTTCTAGTTTATCTAATGTTGTTTGTGAGCTACAGGAAACCTTTCAAAAAGGGGAGCGTTGTGAGCTACTTCTATACACTACAATCAATTCTCTATTAGTACCGAAAAAGAATTTACCTCTCATTGAGATTATCAATATCAGGCCACAACCAATACCACTTTTTCTGAAGAATAGGAGCAAGATGAAGCACATACACCATCCAGTGATAATACTACCAATCAGGTACAATCGTTTCTAAGAGGTTTTACGTTGTTTAATAAAGAACTTATGATATTATATAATACAAGTTTGTTGCGTTCTTTATCATATACCGAGATTTATGACCAAGATCATACAATATGTGAGACCACATATCTGTTAAAACCGAGGATAATTTTCTGCGAAGAAGGTGAGGATGATATGACCACGCCATGTACGCATACGACCAAAGTTTCCAAGAATAAACAAAAGGTGAATTCGTTTCTTAGGATTTAATTTGTTTTAAATAAGAATATGATGCTATCTAAAGATGAAAATGTATATTTCTCTAGCTATACAAGGAGGATTGCATCAACGCTACACGCTCGTGGTTGGGGTCCACCTAAAGGGAAGCCGACCAATATCTCAAGATCAAGTCAACACATTCCCCAACTCTTCCTCAAGGTCACCACATCACTTTTGGATCAATTCAAGCAAGAGTTCAAGTAGGACACATTTTGGAATCAAATTGGCCTCTAAATCAATTCGGAGTCAACCTAACCGATCTAACTTCAAATGTGCATAACTTTTGCATACGAACTCCGTTTAAGGTATGCAAGTACAGCGTAGAAATAAGATATCGTCCACTATACAATGGATTTGGCCCCACCTCCAAATTCCTTCTGTGCGCACCGCAATTACCAAAACAATCCGATGCTGATTCAGCTTGACAGGACCAACTTTAAATGCTCATAGATTTCGCATCAAGAGTCCATTTGGAATGTGTGAGTATAGCATGGAAAGGTTATCTCGCCCTCTTTTCAATGGATCTAGCCCCATTCCAAAATTCCTTCTGTGCACATCGCAATCGTCAAAACAATTTTTTAGTTTTAGAAACAGAGATAGAATCAGATATGATTTGATGACTTTCCATATGTTAAAAGCATTTCAAAAGTAAGGGCATGCGTGTCCCTATAAATAGAGGCTCAATTAACGATGTAACTGAGGTTTGTGTAGATTAGTTTTCCACCGTGAAACATCGTGGTGTGTTCTTGTGTCGACTAGACTAACAACTGCGATCGTAGACCTCACCCCTTTATGTTTCTCATTCATATTTGCAAAATTTAGATTGCTTTTTATTTTGTTCTTGCTTGTTCTTCGATTGCTCGTAGGAATTAAACCTCGTATTCAGGTCAGCCGCGTTCTTGGCACGGTTGATATCGACTAGAGTGTGGTGTAGAGATTGCAGGACGGATTTGGTCGTCTCGGTCAAGTAGCCTCTTCGTCAACGTCATATCAAATTATCGAAGTTATCCTTCTCATCAGAAGATCGGACCTCCCTCATCAAAAGAGTTCCACGAACAAGTCATATACTTGTTGATCAATATGAAAGGTATTTATTTAAAAGATAAAAAAATATATTATTCAAAAGATCAGAAACATAAAAATAATATAATTATTTTCTTGATTAACTCTATGGCATATCACTAACTGTTAGTGAGCCTTTACGTCTTCGAGGACTATGGTACATTCCTGTGGCAGTGGAGCCGGCGGTGGATATCAAACTGCAACCAGGTTACACCAGGCTGGGCTTTACCAATAGACGCACTGAAGAGTTAATAAAATCAGCGAACTATATAAAGTATTATTTTCTAAATTTAGCCGAGAGCTTTGGCAGTCACTTAAGAAAGAAGGCGAGCACCCGGGTTCAATCCCGGGGTAGGTGGAGCATTTGACGACACCCTTACTAATCTAGTTAATTAGTTAAGAGAATATTTATCAATTCTAGCAAATTTTCCATTCTAACTCTGAATTAGAGGTTGTTAATCAATCAACGTTTCAAAATTAGCAAAACAAAAGAACTGTTACTCTCGTAATTTGATCAGTTATTACTGAATAAACAGGGCTTCATCTATGTATCTTCGGTGGCCGACGAGAGCACGCCGGGGGTGCCCTCGACCCGCTCCGGTCTGTTGCTGCTGTAGCGCCGCGCGGTATTGAATAATGGAGATGCAAAATTGCGAATTTAAAATTTTAAAGTATATAATATAAGAGTTCAAATATAACACATTAAAACTTTGTGAAGTACAATCAAAATACAAAATAATTTAACAAAAAATTACAATTTCACACGACGCTACTTCATTAATTAAAAGTGATTGATTACATCATTGTTACTAACTTATAGAAAAAGTCACACTCAATATATGTAACCAAGCAATCATTCAAGTATTGATCACCTATGCGGGTCGAACCCCAGAGCAGCCGCTGGCCAGTCACGAGCAACCTGAGCCAAGCATGCACGCCTGTGCGGTTCGTCGTTGTGACCTAGGGCTGGGGGCTAGGGCACTGAACGGCTGGGATTGCCCCTAGCTAGTCGACTAGTCTGTAAATGAATGGTTAGGATTTTTTTTCTAATGGACTAGACCAATGGTAATGGACCAACTAATGCCAATAGGGCATGGCCGCATGGGGCATCGTCTGATCCATGAGAAAGACACTTTCGGACTAAAATTAGAGAACAATACAAATAGAACCTTATATATACTATTAGATCGGACCCTGATCGTAATATTCAACCGGGTTTACTTCCCGGACCATAGGTCTAAATGAGTTGAATATAACTAAGCCTACGGAGCAACACACTTATAAGTGGTATTGGGTATTTTCCCCTAAAAGACTAGTCCAATGGGTAGGGGCTCCCTCATACTTATAAGTTGTGTTTTCTCCTCTCTCACAATCAATGTGGGATTATTTCTAACAATTTCTCCCTCATTCATTGGTTGGGCACTTTTGCAATCATAAGATCCAAGGACATGTTATGCGCCTAAGATCTGATACCACTTGTTAGATCAGACCCTGGCCACATGCCTAGATCCAACAGAATTTACTTCCCAAGCAACATATCTAAATAGGCTAAACACAACTAAGCCCACGGAGCAACACACTTATAAGTGGTATTAGGTCTTATCTCTCAAAAAACTAATTCAATGGGTAAAGACTCCCTCACATTTATAAGTTGTACTTTCTCCTCTCTCACAACCAATATAGGATTATTCCTAACATATACACATAACTAATATATCTCTTATATATTTGTTTTTCTTTTTAAACTTAATTTAGGGTGCAGCCGCAGCCTATGCACTCCAAATCCGCCCCTGCCGCGCGCGTAGGGCCTCCAAGCTCCTCGTCATCTCGAGGGTCGACCACCAGAAGGTGGTACCCTGGACCGTCTCCACCGACGGCAACGTCCCGTGCTTCGACACCGTCCCGCTCAGCCAGCGGCTGTCGCTGCACCGCCACGCGCTCCGCCCCGTCACGCTCCACTTCCTCATGTGGGAGCAGCTCCCCCTCGCCGCCGTCCTCAGGAGCGCCGCGTCGGCCAGGCCGACGGTCCAGATGATCGTGCTGCCGCCGAAGGGCGACGATCAAGCGGACGAGGAGGCGTCCGACGAGATACGGGGACGGGCCGGAGATCGTCCTCAGCAAGGACTAAGACGACTGCTTGTTCAGGTTCCAGAACATCGGCCTAGCGGACGAGTGCGCGAAATCCGTGGGAGTGCAACGGAAGCCTTCTCTACTAGTAGTTTGTCTGAATACCAATTAACTCTTGCAGTAATAATGCATCAAGCGATGCTTCTATACTTTTCTCTTTAATAAAAATAGCATTAATTTTAAAACACATAAGAGCCAAATAATACTTATTTATTATTTATTATATTTTAAAAATTATACAAATTACTACCGACAAAAGTGAAAAAGCACCTGCCGTAACATTGATTAACGAAGGTAACGTTTTCCATGTGCTGCCAATCTGCCTTGCATCTATTTGGAGGTGTACAGTGCGGTGGATCAACGACGCTTCCTACCTTTTTACCCTTTTTCTTTTCTAGAGATTATTTTGCAACGGTTTAAACGGTTGGCGAACTTGCATTAGAGCACTCCAATGCGCACAGTCGCTCTACGGTAGCTCCGTGGAAGGAATGTGGCTACATCGAGTGATTGCCCTTAGGACCAAGCTTCCTCTTTTTTATGGATCTGCTCTCATCTTCAGACCCTCTAGCATTTCGTTCATACAGAGTACATAATTGGATTTTGATTGCCTCGCTTATATATTATTTACTTTACGTAGCGGATACGAATAAGCAGCGCTTTCTTGGCAGAGATCGAGGCAGCAAAAAGTGCCTCTCATATAATGCTACTATGCATCAGAGATTACTTGTGTGGCTCTACGTTATGAATTTTCACTTCTAACTATTCATGAGAGAATACAAAAAGGAGAGAATACAAAAAGAGACAGTAGCGTACAATCTTAACCGATATAACTAAAATTAATACAGTATCTACTACAATTAATTTATAGACCTCACCTTAAAAAAAACGTACCATTTAAAAACTAGTTACTTTAGAGCAAGTTTAATAGTATAGATAGATGCTACCTCCAATACAGTTCCATGTCATCAAAAGATAATTATATAGCCAACTCATACAATAAACTGGCTATAAGTTGTCTCCACAAAAGCTCTCAAGCATTTAATACACGCATGGGTATATCAGTTATTGTGATCAATACCGATCTCCATCTTTGTGGCCCTTCATGGTGCAACAGTAAACCAAACTAGATAATGTAGTAGATGATAATACATGGCATTACTGTTGGCAACAGGACTTTAAACAAAAGTACAACTAAACAAGTTCTAGACCAGATGAAGAAATTAACAATTCTGAGATCTACTTAAACTCTAACAGAGGCACAATAGGCATATTTTTAGAACTAAAGCACCAAAATCTGCAACATCAGCTGCCGTCTCTCTATTGCCATCAGTAGCAACCACATCCAGAACATATCATCGACCTGAAATAAAACAGACAAAGAGATAAATCATGATGCTAATGACTAGAAGTGAAAAAAGCATATTCTTAATAACCTACCATGATTAGTTTTTGCTGCATATTTCCAAACCGATGCCAAATATTCTCAATTAGATCATTTTTAAGCTGGGAATGTATTGGACGAGCACGAATAGCCGCTTTTACTGCGATGCCAAAGAAACACACATTACCTCCTCTGCTCACTTCTGTGGCGTAACTATCCCAGATTAGCATTCAAATCAATAGTGTTATCTCCTCTCTCTCATCTTCAACTATCATGTTGTGGAGAATGACACAAGCTAGCATGACTCTCCCAACACTCTTTCGTTTCCATAGTCGTGACGGACGCCGCACAATATTGAATCGAGACTGCAATACCCCAAAAGCATGCTCCACATCTTTCCTTGCCCCTTCTTGACACTGCAAACAGCTTATGCTTCTGTTTGAGGAAGTGGTATTGTTTTCACAAAGGTAGCCCATTCAGGTATATACCATCAACAAGGTAATAACCCATGCTATACTCCTTCCCGTTAACGGTATATCGAACTTGAGGAGCTTGCCCTTCGATGCCTCAAGGAACAATGGGGACCGATTCAACACGTTTATGTCATTGTTAGAACCAATGACACCAAAGAAAGCGTGCCATATCCAAAGATCCCGAGAAGCTCTCGCTTCAAGGATGATTGTGGGTACTCCATAGTCACCACGAGTGAATTGCCCTCTCCATGCCATCGACACTTCTCCCATTGCCAATGCATGCGATCTATGCTACCTAACATGCCGGAAAACCTCGAGACTCACCAATCTTATAAACGCCGACATCCTCACATGTGGGACGTCTCAAATACTCCTTGCCAAAGATCTCAATCACCCTTTGGCAAACTTGTCTAGGCATTGCAAAGAAGTGCTCTTGCTAATCTTTAAATACTCATCTAGAGCATCGCAGGCTACCATATGCTAACATGCATATTGTCAGCAGTGCATTTCGCAATGGTGATAGCCCTATACGACTGAACAATCTACCCTTTCGGTGAAATAGGAGACCACTCACCTAGGAGCTAACAATACGAAGAAAGACAGGTCTTCGCATGCAAATCTAGTACAAAACATGCTATCGAGTAGAGGGATTTTCGAAAAGTAATCGCCACAAGATGCCGATGAGCACCTACATGATCCTCCAAATAACCTTCCTTGTACCTCTTTGACGCTGAAGTAACCCAGTGCTAACTTGACCTTAATCTTAGTTGCAATACGCCTAGCAAACGAGTCTAGCATATCCTCCTCTGCTATGAACTCTTCTATTATTTTGGATGGGTCTAGTTCATCAGACTCATTTGAGGAAGAAGAGTGTGACATAGTTTAAGGTGAAGGTTGGAGCTCTGTATGTTGAGAACAGAAAGAAGCAATATATAGAGGGAGCTTGTACATTGGAGAGAGGATGAGTTATTACTGTTGCTGATAATCTGGTACTTGATTGCAAATTTATTATCGTTGCTTGATTAATCGGTACTTGATCGCATATTTATCGTTGTTGCTTGATTATCCGGTACTTGATCGCATATTTATCGTTGTTGCTTGATTATCTGGTACTTGACTGCATATTTATCAGTGTTGCTTGATTATCTGGTAGCCCAAACCAACAATGCACTAACAGAAATGCATTAGGTCCAAATTCTGAAGCAAATAGTGACGCAGCTAGCTGATGGTTTCTGTTCAGTGTTTCTATGCAGAGACATTGACCCGAAGGCACCATTTTAATTGTTTGCGAACAGCAAAAGCTTTGTGTGTCAAAAGCTGTTCCTTGATTCTAATATGCTAAAACTTGTTTGTTCACATGTATTCTACTTGGATTAATTTGTATTTGTACAGTATAGAATAAAATGGAAGCTTTACTAGTGGACATAAATAAATGTTTGATCAGATGGAATATTTACCTCAATCAGATTTGCCTAATAATTCTTCCCTCATACACTTCAGCACTAACACATGTTCAGATCTCAAATCATCAAGCATTGCACTTGTGTCTAGCATCATGAAGGCTCGGTATGTTTCCAGCATAGCTGCCTTCTTGTTTTCTGTTGCAGCTAGGTGAGCAAGCCTTTTAGCTTCAAGCTTCTCACTGGAAACACGCTTCTGGGTCTCTAGCATCTCACTTCGATCTTCTTTTGTTGTTGTTTTAGCATCTAGAAACCTATGCAGGTCATCTTCTATCTCTGAAATACAAGTCTTTTTGTCTTTCCCTTTATATTTGCGTTGCGCCTTGGCTGCTTTGCTCCCAATTGGCCGTTCAAGGTCTTCAACATTATCAGGAGAGGGCTTGTTCTTCTCCAACTCCACCCCATCATCAAACTTTCTTTTCTTTGATTGATCAAGGTCCTCCAAATACGCATGCCACTTTGGTTGGTTACAAAGAACCTTCCAACAGTACATGAACATAAACTGGCCATCTTTGTAGTCTTCCTCGTAAATTTTCAATGCTTTCTCAATTAATTGGACTTCATTTTGTCCACTAACATATATTGAGTTGGCCTCCTTCCAAGAGCAGCAAAACCACCCAACCTTTTTTTTAATTTTTGCAAAACGGTCTTTGATTTGCTTCACTAGTCGTGCCCTTTTTTTCGGAGTTGTACTGTTGTACGCAGCAGTAACATCTCCCCAATACTGTTCATTTTTCTTATAGTTACCATGGATAGGATCATTTGAGTTATTCAGCCAAGCACTCACCTAAATTATTATCAATAGGAGATTTAGTATCAGCATGCAATTAACGGAAAAAAAATGCAAAAAAGGACTTACCAATCTCAAGTCCTCCTCATGTGTCCATGCCAACCGCTTTTCAGTCCTCTCGACATCTCTGTCATTGTCAACATTGATAGGACCCGACTGACTTTCTTTTGTCACATGTTGTGCAGGGGTTGATTGGTTATTGAAATAACTAAGAAAACCATTGGGAGGGCGAGGGTTCATCTCCCTGCAATATCAAGTAGTATATGGCACACCGAATTTAGGATCTCCATGCAGCAAAATTCAGTACTTAGCCAAAATTTTAACTCATCTATCTCATAGCAAAGTTCAGTACTTAGCCAAAATTTCAACTCATCTATCTCATAGCAAAGTTCAACACTTAGCCAAAATTTTCAGTAACTATCTCATAGCAAATTTCAGTACTTAGCATAATTTGGAGATGTCTAACACATAACAAAAACAAAAAAACACATACCATTCTTGCAGATCTGAGTTCGAATCCACCTTCTCAACCGTGGAGGAAGGAGATGGGCCATTCTGCGGCCACCAAGTGCTCGGAGCAGAGGAACTCGGCATCGGCTGTTGTTGTGGTGCGGCAAACCATCTGGGAGCGGAAGATACAGGCACACCTTGCGGTGGCGGCGGCGGCGGGAAAAGCCAAGTGCCCGGTGGGTATGGGCCCGGAATGACCGGCGGCGGAGGCATAGCAGACCAAGATGGACGTGCGTCAGCTTCAGACGGCGACGGAGCAACCTCCCTCTTCGATCGGCGAGATATCTGATGCAGTTTGCGGCTCAACGATAGCTAGGGTTCTTCACAGGAGCCATTTGAGGGGCGATTTGATTGGTTATATGATGGACTTTGGTGTGGATTTGGCGCGCACGGGGTAGGGAAATCGATCCTTCCCGCGCGAAGCAGAGCTTGAGATGGGGATTTTTCCCACTCGCGGCGGAGGAGATGGAAGTCGAGGGAGGAAACGACTCTTGGTGTTTCGCACATGATCGAGAAGCCCCACAAAACGCGTGGATAAGTGACTGCATCGACTCCAAGCCAGCGATAACGCCTCTTTTGCTGTGCTATCACCCGACGCTTGCATGAGAGCCGGCTTGGCTCTCTCTCCCCTTTTCTCTCCCCTCCACATAGAACTATGCTGACATGGATTCTCTTATAGCTAGCACAGTCAGCCTTATTAAACTTGCTCTTAGCCACAAGCAGCAATCCCAAAAGGAACGCCGCCATTAACAAACTTTTGAAAGTCGCGAATTTCCGTGCAGTATCAGAATGTTACTACATACACAATAACATAGGTTATGTAACAACAAACATTTTTTAAACTCAAAAAATTTAGCACATGTGAGAGTACTACCACCTAGATTGGATTTTTTTTTTTTTTGAGCGGTCATCACTTCCACACCGTATAAGAACGAAGAGCCAAAGACCAAGGGATCCAAAGGTGAATAATAGTGTCACTCTGAACACAAGTAAACACTATTTCTTAATTATACATACCTTTTTTCAGATGACAAACCATTTCAGTAGTCTAATACTAAATCTGACAATGTACAATACGCTTCCTCACAAGTCACAAACTCGCACCATATATCGCATCTAGAAATATCTAGAGCACCATAAGCGCCATTCTGAAACACAAACATTTACAGGCTGTTTGGTTACTTAACCTCCCAACTCCAAAAGGTTCCAACCAAACTGTTTGCGCTCTTCCACCTCTCTCTACAATTTCTCATAATCACTTTAAAATAAACTTCTTTAATTAGCTCCCCATGACGCATGCCTCACGCGAGGTTCAAAAATTTTTCGGCCTTATACAGGGAACGTATTGAAATATCCCTTATACAGGGAACTTTTTCGGCTTAAATCCAAATAATCTAAACAATGTCTTAAAGAGTGCCTGCCTACAAGGCAGAAGACCAGTCAAGTTCTCTGAGGTCACCAAGCAAGCACCCCGTCCCTAACCTTCAAGTGGTTACTAATGGAATCCTTTCCAAAAGCAGATGATTACATTAGTAAAAGCACCTCTACCTGGCTACACTAAAGGCCCTGAGCAACTACACCTGCCTTGCTGTCCCGAGATACTATGTCAAATGCTCAAACATGCTTTTGGGGTTTGCTAGGTGAGTTGTGATCGGCAGCAAACTAGCTAGAAAGATTTACCAATCTTACTGTACAAAAATTTGAGATGTACCTTCCACTATAAGAGGCATCTAACCAATAGTGTGAACATCACAAGCCTTCGGTTGAAAAATCACTATGTCAGACACTGTATTGACATCTTCGCGTCTCTGCAGTAGTGAACACTGAACACCAAGTATAAACCCTGCTGACATGAACATCACTACCAGCAATAAAATTCCATAGTCTGACTGCAAGCACCTAAAATATGCATTTCATGATGCATTCGAGCCTGCATTCGAGCCAGTAGAAAGCGGGCCATCTGTTAGCTGCAGTACGCAGAGTTGTAGTTGCTTTTGGACCATCTCAGCAACCATCCGCAGTCTTCCCTGGCCCGCATCTCCAATTGCTGGGGACCCATTCACAGCCTCCACTGCTCTGGCAACCCTCTGCTTACACCTCTCCCAATCCTCGTGCAACCAGCAGGCCCTACCACCATGGCTCCCATCCATTGCAAGGAATGCAATATGACTATTGTCCCCAAAGGTGTACCTTACTCTCACAGAAACACAATACGGCAACCAAGCAGCTCCACCAGATATGTTCATGCGTGGTATAAGAGCATGGTCAAGCACGAAAGTTAGGGCAAAATCTACTGAATTATTGGCCCTGTCATAATGAATATTACTCTTTGATGATGAACTTTCCGTGTAGTCATTTGAAACTGATCTTGGGTGCTTTTCCAAACAGAGCTCGATCCGTGCCCTCTGTGCAGTAGCAATGTCCCCATGAGCTTGGGACAAACTTTTCTTCCATGCAATTAGCTTTATAAATTCTCGCAGAACTGAAATGGGCAATGTAAGCAAAGTGATAAAAGAAGCAACCCTAGAAGCATCATAAGGTTCAGAGGCAACACGCCGGCTGAAAAAGTCGCAGATCTCACTTATATTAGATGGTGTTAGCTCTTCCTGAGCACTGCTCTGAGTCTGAGGAGCTTGCTGTTGCTGGTGGTGAAACCGTTTCACATTAAGAACTTGAAGAAGCAGTTGAACTCGATGGACGCTGACAGCGAAGACATAACCACTGAAGGATAAAAATTGGGGGGAACATCATCAGATACAGTATTTGTTGAGAAATCTACACATATTTAGAGGAATAAAGATATAGGGCGAATCTTCAGCTGAACAGCAAATAAATATCGGTTTAACTTGGTTGATGTGATAACAAACTAGCATAAATTGCATACGAAAATGTGATTTTAACCCTTGGTATCTCCCAGCACTCAATCCTAAACTTGATCTATAGTTCTACACCTAACTACCTATGATCTGCACTCTCCAATCAAAGTTTGTACTTGTACATATTGTGTAGAAAAAAGCCTGTGCAGTATATTCAACAAATATCAGAAGTCTTGGAGAACAAAAAATGGCATGTTTGATGTGCCTGATAATATAGCACTTCCTGTACGCTTAATAAATGCAAAAGTATCGTTGAACATGCTCATCTGAGAGATGAGATCATCACACAAACCCAAAGAAGAAACTTCACGTGCAGCGGTACTGTAGCATGCTGAACCGTGTACTGTAGTGCGCACAGCAAATGCTTCAACAGCTGGTGCAAGCATGGCTTAAGAGATAAGATTAGCTGCTTTCTTTAGCATCAAGTAATTTAGGACATAGTCACCAGGATCCCGGTATGCTCGTGTCGAGGAAAGGTGTTGCAGTACACGGGTGACTAAAAATGTGGGTCGAAGGGGGGTAGGGTTCTTCCGGACACTAATTCGGGATGCGGGACATGATCCCAATGAATATGGGCTGATAACCCAATTAAATCAGTTTATACCTTAACATAATCTAAGTGTATGGAAAATAGCCAAAGAGAAGAAAAAAGAGAGAACGAAGGAAGTGGGCCGGCCCAGCCCACCAAGCCAGCCCAGGCGTCACTCCATCCCACATCTTACTCTTATCTCAATCTCTCTCACCATCCCCCTGATGGTGTGACCTAGCGTCACGCCACCTCCTCTGTTTCACTCGTTTGCTTCCTCCTGCCTCACCCTCCCTCCCTCTCATGACCAATGAAGCTAGTGGTGGGGCTGCCAACGACAGGAACAAGCAGCAATGGCGACCAGTGATGGAGGATAGGAGGCATCCATGGTGATAAGAAGCGACATTGGTAGCAACGGTGGCCAAGGTTTGCATTCTCCATCCACATCTCTCCTCCGTCCTCTCCTCTTCTCATCCTTATCCCCTGCATTTGTGACGACCCGCGATCTGCATCGCCAAAACCAGGCTCGTGGATCGCAGCATCGACCCGTGATCTGTTGACTATGATTTTGGATGAGATCATTTAGTTCACACTGCGTCTTATTAATTAGATCAAGTTTGGTAGAGACCGTACTCTCTAATTAAAGAGAGGGCAAAATTATCTCTACTACGCAAGAAGTATCAATTAAGTCTTTCTCCCAAAAGTTCATCACCCCAATCTATGGTCTCATAAAAGATCAACCCCCCCCCCCCCCACCACCACCACCACCACAAAAAAAAAAGGTGCTGCCATCCAGCCCTTCCTTTGTACGTCAGTTACCCCCGTAACGCGTTATGAACTGAGGTTCATAGCAAGAAAAACCTATAGTTCAGCATTAAAAAATAGGGGGATTAATGTAAAAAAAAGGTTAATTGATTAGCATGTTGTGCACTAGACCCTAGGAACTTTCCATGTGCAATACTGTTCCTCTATTGAACATGCATCTAGGCATACATACCCTGCAGTAGTTACATCATATTAGGCAATTAGCATGTTAGAAAAGCTAGGGATATTTTGGCTTTCTGTGAAATATGAAGTACACAGTGTAGCTACCATGGTAATATCAATAAAATGTAATACTATCTTACTTACCCCACAAAGAAGCGCAATGCCGGCTGCTCCTGGTCCAAATTCAAAAGAGCACCTTCATTATCTTTCAAAACTGACCCCAATATCTCTTTCAGAAGATCAGGCAACTGCGCGAACAACCATAGAACTCCAAGGTACTTAAGAATGCCTCGCAACACCTTCTTAAGAGCAGCAAGGGGAACCCAGCCACCACCATATCCACCATCATCCCCGAGCCCAATAAAAGCTGTGTTCAGCTCTCCTTTCATATGAACAGGAAGGTTAGTTCCAGCAATTCCTGAAGTAAATCCCGAAGAAGCCAACATAGCATTCCCTGTGTGACTCAGACTAGCTGCTACCTGGTTACCAACACTTGAAGTTGGCCTAGCTACCCCAGGAGCACCACTGAAGCGGTTCATAGTAGTAGCTAATTGTTGACTTCCAGGAACAGTATTGGCACTGGCATTCAAGTGTGGACCAGTATGTCTAGCATTCAGAAAGCTGGGCTCGAGAGCATTTAGACCCTGAGCGACATGCTCCATTATGAAAGGTCGGAATTGTGGGCAAGGTAAAGATCCACCCACTGAAGGTCCACCTTTCGGAGGGGTTGCTGGCTGCAGCCAGACCTGATCCCCAGCAAAGCAGCGCATGTCAACAGAAAACTTCTTGCGATATATAATGCGTATCCAGCATGGCCCACGGAGCACAACAGAAACATCAAACGGCAGCAAGGAACTAGGAACCAGTCCAGGACCAGTCCGCCCTGCACCAGAGAGCATGGAAGAAGTCTGAAGATTATGATTGTTCGAATGGGCTACTGCAGCACCCAATGGGACAGATATATTATTATGCATAGTAGTTGATGATGAACCATTTGCCAAAAGAACATTGTTATGCTTTGATAAAGAACTGTAACCGGCAGGAACAGTTACAGGTATCTTTGAAGGACGAATTGCACCACCAAGGGCAAGTAAAGGTCCTGCTGTAAGCCTGATGCAATCCAAGAATGACGCTACCTCACCCCCATTCACAAAATCTTCCAAAAACTGCATCGTGTGAACTTTATTACAAGAAGGAATAACAAAATCATGGAAAGCTCAATTCCTATGTAGCATAAGAGTTTGTGGTATGCTGTTCGAAATTAGGAATGCCTAAGTAGCATATTCAGAGTTTGTGGTACAAGTACAACATGCTGATTGGTGACCAACTTTTCACATTTTCTAGTCAAATTTTTGCATGCCAAATCTGGTGTTCTATTGTTACATTTTGGGCAAAAATGAAATGAGATGGCAAATTTTCAAATACCATACTTAAGTCAACATATTGTTCTAAATGGAGCATACTCATAACTCAGCCAAAACAATCAGTAATGTAATGCATAGTTGCATATAAGAGGCAGTAAGCATGTATGTCAAAACCAAACCTTCGTGTGTGGCCAAAGCTGATCTGGAGAAACACGCATTGTGCAACCACCCTTACCAGCCTCCCATTCAACAACAAAGTGAACCATAGGCATGGTACCATAACTGAACCACAAGCTCATCAAACCAACAGCTTCAATCCTGAAAGATTTCCTCATCTGTTCAGATAGCATGTCCCTACTACATTTTCTTGCAGAATGTAACGTCGTCTCTATAGCTGTCTGATTGCCAACTAGCTTGTCATCTACTTTAACACCGATCAATCTCCGCATTCCACAGGCAAAAATACGAGCATTTGAAAGCCGTTGTAAATCTGAGACAAGCCTCTGTACACTATCAGCCTCAACAGTGTTGTAAGTCAAAATGACCCCAACATTATCAAAAGAGATATGTGAATCCATCTCAGAAGTGTTTGCAATGCGAACACCAGCTCCCCATTCTGTAGTAGTGCTACCTCCAGAGAGTTTCCAGAGTGCCCCATAATGTGGATCATTGATCCTAACATCCCAAGACATACTTCCAGCTTTACCAAGCCGTAAACATATATGTTTCCAGGAACCATCTTGACCAATAGGTAACCGCAACCAAAGATTAGAGGATGGTGTCCGCAGACCCACTTCTTCTACATGTGGAATTTTAAGAGAATCCATCTGGGTGGTCAGCTGAGCATATTTGATACAAAGTGAACAGTGCTTTATGACATGAAGAAGCACAGAAGCATAAATATTTGCTGTAATGCAACAATTTCCTTCTGTGAGTATATTTCCATAGGTTTGGGCTTTTCTAGGTTGCTTGATGGATGAATATGCCTTCAAAGGAAGACCATCATGCATATATTCTAACATTTTTCTTTGCTTGCTTGGCCCATCACTGATTAGTGATCGTTGTAATGATGGGATATTAAGCAAGAACTCTGAAAGAGACCGCTTTCTAGATGCACCTTCAGTGCGTAAAGTAGACAAATTCCCCAAACCTGCCAATTTCAAAGAAAAGCATAGCCAGAATAAGAATGATATTGATACCTCATCATTAAAAATCAACATAAACAGCTATTTGAGTATTGGTGACTAGAAATCCTAATTTCGTTTAAGAAGTAGACAGTAGCGTAGCTCCTGGGCTATTTGACGAAACAAGTTGAAGAGATTTTTCATCCACAATACCATGGGTCTCCAGGAGATCTAAATGAGCTCAGGTAATGGCCAGATTTACAAGCTGACAGCTTAGATTAATTACCTGCAAGGCCTGAACCGGAGAAGGCATTTGTACTCTGTGCTACTGCACACTTCGAATTACTCAGCAGATTCAAACTGACACCAGAAGTAACTTTTGCGGTGTTAATGTTAGATTGTAGCAAGCCATCATCCAGCTCAGATGAGGCAGCTCTACCGTTAACCCCCAGAAGACCAACTTGAAGAGAACTCAAATGAGTAGAGGGCAAACTATAAGATGGCAAATGTTGGTTTTCTGTATTTAGAGAACCTCGCTCATATCCGAATACTTCGTCAACAACAGAAGAAAACGAAGGTGAAAATGAAGGTAGAGGAAGAGGCTCATCAATTCCACTTTGCCTGGGAGGTCCATCCTTCTTTTGGTGATGGCTCACCATGTTTTGTAGCACCTGTAATTTGTCTACATCAAAAAGATTCACACTGCACTCTTTTTCACCTATTTGCATCTGGCTAATGTCAATCCTGTTAACCCTAACAGCTTCTTTAGCATCAGTAGTTGCATCAGCATTAGAGTTGTTGCCTCCGTCAGTCTGTATCTCAAGCAGATAAAAAACAGGCCTGAGGTTGTTATCAAGTTGCATCAACAGATAATAGGCATTTGCACACTGAGGAAATCCCATGACCATAAAATCTGAACCATATAGTATGGACTTTGGAATCTTCAGAGTAACCTGAGACTGAGAGTAAACCTAGAATAACCACCAGAAAAATACGAAATTAGTATTCAGGTTTTATATTAGTACATCAAAGAGAAATTTAAATATTCTAACAAGGAGGTTCATGGTCACTAAAGAGACCATTACATAATATGTATAGTATTTAATGGAAAGATATAACACATAAAAGGCTAAAAGTTTTCAAATATCAGAGACACTCACCTGCATATACACAGCTGAGGCCACTTGCTGTGTTCCAGCAGGTGACAGTAAACAAAACTCAAATGAAATGAGTAGTACGATAACAAAGTACAATTAGAATAATGCTGGTAGCCTGGTACTAGTACTACCAAAGATATAAATATGTTTTCAGCATATACATTACATCGGTTTCTTTATACCATAATAAGTTTCACTTTTACTTCCTTTAAAATTGTGCTAATGTACAGACAAGCCCAACAAGGACCACTGCCACTAGAAGCAAAAAAATAATACCCTAGCTTTATTCAGATTGGGTTCAGATTTAGTGTTGACTACAGGTTAAGATAATAAAGTATATCAATCTGACAACGAGTTGTGCTGGGAAGTGAGTTTGATCAATCTATGGTGCTGGCTGCATGTGGAACTAGGGGGGTATTGCTGGCATGGAAAGGCAGCGTTTGCCGCGCTTTAGCATCTCGAGTTGATAATTACCCAGTTTCAGTACAGTTTGTTTCCCAAGAGGGGCTGCCTTGGTGGTTCACAGGAGTTTATGGCCCTCAAGGCGATGATCAAAAGATGCAATTTCTGCAGGAACTACGAGACTTTCGGCAAGTCTGTCAAGGCCCGTGGGCAGTTGGAGGGGATTTTAATCTCATATATATGGCGGAGGACAAGAATAACAATAATGTGAATAGAGCAATGATGGGACATTTCCGCCGGTTGTTGGAGGACTTGGAGCTTAAGGAAATCTCTCTTCTTGGCCGTAAGTTTACATGGTCGAATGAGCAGGACGTTCCCACTTTGGTCCGGTTGGATCGGGTCTTCATGACATCTGATTGGGAACAATTATTTCCTAACTGTGTCCTTCAGAGTTCGGCTTCTTTGAGCTCAGACCACTGCCCATTAATCCTTGGTTTGAAGGCTAATGGGTTCTTGCAGGAGGTGCAAAGCTCCTGGTGCAAACCAGTGGTAGCTTCTTGCCCACTGCAAACCCTTTCCCTGAAGTTGGAAAGACTTGCAAGGGAATTGCAATCTTGGAGCCAAAAGATAATAGGAAATGTTAAGCTACAGCTCCGGCTTGCCACGGAAATCTTACATTGACTTGAAATTGCTCTAGATGCCCAAGGGTTGTCTAGCGAGGAAGATTGGCTGCGGCGGCAGCTGAAAGGCACGCACTCGGTTTACATCTCTAGAGCGCACAATTGCTCGCTTACGCTCCAGGTTGGTTTGGTTGAAAGAGAGTGATGCAAATTCCTCTTTTTTTTCATCAGCAAGCTAGGTACAGAAAGAGAAAAAACTTTATGGCAAAAATCAAAGTGGAAGATAAACCTGTTACGGAGCATGAAGACAAGCAGCAGGCTGCTTATGAGTTCTACTCAAGCTTACTTGGCGCCGTGCCTCAAAGACAATGCTCTTTGAACCTGTAGTCCTTCTACCAAGAAGCTCATGATCTATCAGCCCTTGATCAGTGTTTCTCGAAGGAAGAGGTGTGGGCAGCAATTAAATCACTTCCTTCAGATAAGGCTCCGGGTCCGGATGGATACACTGGTCGTTTCTTGAAAACCTGTTGGAGTATAGTGAAGGTAGATCTTATGGCTGCTCTAAACAGGCTGTTACAGGGTGATGTCAGTAATTTGTTCCTTCTTAACTCGACGTACATCATTTTGCTTCCAAAGGCACCAGAAGCGTTGGAAATCAAGGAGTATAGACCTATAAGCTTGGTTCATAGTTTTGCAAAGCTTGTCACCAAAATCCTAGCCAATAGGTTGGCTCCAAAACTCAAGGACATGGTGTCACCAAATCAGAGTGCTTTTGTCCAAGGAAGATGTATCCATGATAATTTTATTCTAGTCCAGTAAACAGCTAAAGTACTGCATAGACAAGGGGAGCCAAGAGTCCTTCTCAAATTGGATATTTCAAAAGCCTTCGATTCGGTGTCATGGGCTTTCTTGCTGCAAGTGTTAAGCCATTTGGGTTTTGGTCCAATTTGGTGTAACTTACTATCCAAGCTCCTGAGGTCTTCAACAATTCGGGTGTTGGTAAATGGTGTGTCGGGAGAGCTAATACATCATCAGCGGGGGCTTCGGCAAGGCGACCCTTTATCCCCGATGCTTTTTATCTTGGTCATGGATGTGCTTAACTCACTAATTAATAAGGCAAATAAGAATGGTCTTTTGCAGCCCCTTCTTTCTAGAGGTTCTAGTCAGCGGGTCTCCTTATATGCTGATGATGTGGCTCTTTTCTTGCGGCCCTATTTGGAGGAGTTTGAGCTGATCAAAGAGATTCTTCGGGTTTTTGGAGAAGCGTCGGGGTTGATCACCAATTTAAGCAAGTGCTCAGTGACCCCAATCCGATGCCACCAATAGGACATGGAGATAGTACAAGGATCCATTCCTTGCAAAGTTTAAGAATTCCCTTGCAAATATCTTGGGCTCCCATTGTCAACCAAGAAACTCTCGAAATCTGGTTTTTACATGATAATTGACAAGATTGCTGATAAGCTGCCTGGATGGAAAGCTACCACGATGCACCCAGCTGGCCGAACCACTCTTATTCGAGCGGTGCTCTTGGCAATTCCTATTTATCCACTCTTTGCACTGGAATTTCCTAAATGGGCAATTAAAGCAATTGACAAGATTCGTAGAGCTTTTCTATGGAAGGGTCGCAGGAAAGTAAATGGAGGACATTGCCTTGTTTCTTGGGACCGGGTCAAGAGGCCAATTGAGCTTGGCGGATTGGGAATTCTTGATTTGGAAATCCTCGAATGGGCACTGCGCATGAGGTGGCTGTGGCTCAAAAAGACCCAACCTGATCGCCCATGGGCGGCTTTGGACATTCAGGTGCACCCCAATTCAGCAGCTATGTTCTCCATATCGATCACCTCTATTGTGGGAGATGGCAGAATGACCCTCTTTTGGTGTGATAAATGGCTACATGACAAATCCTTAATGGACCTTGCCCCCTCTCTTTATGCGCATGTGCCAAAGAGAATTGTCAGTCGACGGACGGTCCAAGAAGCTCTAACAGATGATACTTGGGTTCATGATATTAGAGGCAATTTATCTACTGCAGCCCTGGAGGAGTTTCTTGGCCTTTGGGACGCAATAGCCCGAGTGAGGCTTACCCCTAGCATGGAGGATCAGCATATATGGAAGCCATCCTCCTCAGGCAAGTTTTCAACTAACTCAGCTTACCGCCGTTTTTTTGTGGGGGCAGTGGAGTTCGAACCATGGAAGGAGATCTGGAGAATATGGGCTCCTCGTTGCAAATTCTTTTTGTGGATAGCCTCACTCAATCGCTGTTAGACTGCTGATCGTTTGGCCCATCGTGGTCTTCCTCACCCTGAGTGTTGCCCACTGTGTGATCAAGCAGAGGAAAATATTCAGCACTTACTCACTTCTTGCATTTTCACAAGAAGTGTTTGGTTTTCAGTGCTTTCTCTGGTGGGTCTGCCGCAGCTAACTCCAGGTCCAGATGATTTGGTCCTTACCGTGTGGTGGCGTCAAGCTTTGCACCAAGTCCCTAAATAGCAACGCAAGGGTTTTAATTCTTTGGTCGTGTTGGTGGCTTGGTGGATCTGGAAGCACAGGAATGGATGCATTTTCGACAACGCCTCATCCAATGTCAGCATCGTCTTGCAAGACATTAGAGATGAGGCCAAGTTGTGGTGCTTGGCGGGGGCCAGAGGCCTTAGTACTATATGGCCTTAGGTGCTGCGTTTGTTTTGGTTGGCAGGCAGTCCTCTAGTTTTGACCTTTTTTTGTTTTTAACCTCGCCTAAGTGGTGAGGGTCTGTATGAGTCTTCTTAGACTCCTTTTCTTCTTTTTAATATAATGATACGCAGTTCTCCTGCGCGTTCGAGAAAAAAATTTACACTAAGGCAATTCACTTTATACGGATCATGCTTCATACCTATTACACGTTATTGTTACTTTGTAGTATATGTTATTTACTCGGTATAAAATTGTTAGCATGATCGGTATAAAATTGTTAGCATGAAAATCTTTCAAGGGGTAGATCACACAATACAAATGAAATTGTACAATATTTTATATGATTCGTCCAAGACTTTGTCTTCCTTTCAACTTTTGTCACATATTTCCTACAAAAAATCAAAATTGCATTCTAATTTGGATATGCTGATTGAGATGTGGATATCAAGATTACCATTCACTAGACTTCTGTACGGATTCCAATCGAGAAATTGTTTTGAAAAAATATTCTTGTCAAATCCACAAAATCCCGGCCCCTGACTAGCAAAATGATTAATGCAAGACCAAGTATGATAGCATAAATTGCATAAGAATTATTTGCTCAATAATTTATTTACCAAATACATGATTGTTCTTACGTAGTACTCCCTCCGTCCACCTTTTTAGGGCGCACTTTACTTTTGATTTTGTCCAATAGTATTAGGCGCACAGACTAATCAAGGTAAAAATTGTGATTTGTTTCCTGTTTTGACCTTATTAACTATGCTCAGATCCTGTAGCATGCATGCTTCCAATGAACCTATTAAATCTGGTTGCATGCTGTCATATGTATTCTTCCCGTGAGAGGAAGAGAGAGTTAGGAGAATCATATTAATGCAAAGCATGCATGCATGTATTGAATTACATTGTTTTTCTCGGTGGGTAGGGGGCTGGTTGGATGGAATAATGGTGAGTATAGTGGGTAATTTGGTCATTTCCATATGCTTCTTAATATCTGTGCAAAAGCTAAATGCGCCTTAAATAAGTGGACGGAGGGAGTAAGGTTTTAGGTTTATTCATGTGCAAAATTATTTATTGATGTTTCAAGTGGTATATCTGAAGCTCTAAATTTTCCACTACATCTTTGCAAGAAATAAGCTCCAAGCGCTGATAGCTCCACAACAGAGGATAAAAGGATTTCAAATATAAAGGAGGGAGGAAGGAAGCAAAAATCCAGTTGACAACCTTTAGGCCCAAAAACCTTCCAGTCGCAGCAAATAAGTGCAGGATGCTTCTCGTCCTTAAGCTCACAAAAACCTCAGTTGCTGTTGTACTCCCTTTGTTTAGAGCTTCTTCAGATTCTAATACTGCAGAAGGTGGCAAGATGTTTTTCGGTGATTGGAGGAGGAAGCGACCACTCCTATTGCAGAAACAAATAAGGTATAAAATTAGAAAAGTAAAGGAACTGACCTGGATCAAATATAGAGATTAGATGCAGGTGGAAAATTATCTTACTATTCCCTCAGCATCACAATATAGGGCCCAAAGGTCTTACACCCACAAATAGGATTTGGATCCAAATCCTTAGGACTAAATAGTTCCAAAGCAATCCCCCTCTCCCAAACACCACCTAAGGAGGTGCAATATTTTTTAAAAAGAAAAAAGACTGGTTGAAGCACATTATGCCTATTGAAGGCAATAATTTTATCGCATATCATCCTCCCCAGCATTGATAGAAGGGGTAGAAGTTGGAATAAAAGGAACTCATCAATACACCCTTGTTTTGATGGTACCCTATATTGTGAAACAAGGCAGGGAAGTAGGCCTTACATTATGAATTAGCACATAATATCCAACACTCACATCATTACCACAACATGTTGTTAACATATGTAACCATAGTTGCCACAGCATCACCTAGGCATCCAGTCAGCTGGATAACAACACCAGGAGGCCTCGCCTCATCTGGTGACAGAGAGACAGGAAAACAAAGAGGCAGATCGAGAAGAAAGATGTACTCTAGCCGCCACTAATGGTCCCCCATTGCTGTCACCATCCGAAGTTTGCACTGCCTCCTTCCACTCCCTTTGTGGTCATGCCATGGTTGCCAAGATCTAACCGACCGAGAGGAGGTAGGCTGTGGCTTGGCCAGCGAAGGGAGAGCTCGGGAGAGGAAGTGACCAGCGCCCCGGGATGTTTTGACAGCCGATAGCTGCAGCAAATCGAGCAGCAGCAGCACTAGGGTAAGGTGAGGCCAAGGATGCGAAAGGAAGGGTGAGAGAGAGAGAGGAGGCGCGGCAACAAGATCCGGCTGCTGGAAAGGGGAGCTGACAGATCGGCTTGGGAGAGAGGAGAGGATGAGAAAGCAGGAGAGATGGGAAAAGAAAAGGAAAGAAAAGGGGGAGGAAGGAGAGAGGAGAGGCTGGATCGGTGCCGTGGCATGGTGGGATCTTATGTTGCCATTGTCATACCAGTGTCCTATTGAATGTATATATACATATATTTGATGTCTTTTCCTTAAATAAAACTTGTCTCCTAGCCACCCACCTAGATAATTAGGTGTCCAAGTGCCCACCTAGTATACATAATTCCAACTCTGCATTGAACCTTTGAAGCATAACTATGAAACTATCAGTTTTCAAAACAGTTTACTGAGCATATCTGATGTGGCAAACAGGATCCCATGTGCAATACTCCCTCGTGTCTAAATGTAGGTCTCCATGGTATTCATGTGGTCAAACATTAGAGTGGCAACATGGAAATAATGCCATTAGACTTCTCATAAATAGTACTTTCATAATATAGAATTTCTATAACTATAATTAATATACTACTGGAAAAACAATGGTAAAAGTCTCACATTTAAGACTGAGAAGTCAATATAAAACCTACGGGCATGTTTGGATCTCTTGCCCGCCCTTGCCTAGCCTTGCCTAGCAAGGTTAGTTGGCAGAAGGTAAGTTTGGTTTCCTTGCCTAGCCCTGCTTTTGGGCAAGGATTTCCTTGCTTTTGAGGGTGAGCCAAATTGGCTCTCCTCCACTAGCAAGGTTTTCCTTGCCCACTAGTAAGGCAAGGCAAAGGAATCAAACATGCCCTAAGATTGCCAGAGGGAGTACATTACATGCTAGTTGGTTAAGTACCGCAAACATGAAATAAAATGTTCTTTAGAGAACAAAAATAAACTCAACATTAGATATCGTGTGGACGTAAGGTCAAGAATTTAGAAAATGAAAGATAAGAGTATCAACCATGCAAAAGATAAATAACAACAGACCTGATATTTATTCCGAGGTGAATATTAGATTGTCCATATGCCCTAACCTGAAGCACTTCATTTGTACAACAATCCTCGAAGTCCCTTCTATCTACTTTCTGCATGATTTATGAATATAGAAAAAGGCCCAAAAATTAGCACTAAAGCAGGCAAAAAAAACGCATCCACAAGCGAAAAGACATCACAAGTAATCTATAAGTCCAGTTCAAGAAAATTTAAGAAAGTAAAGAATTTAGAAAAATGGTAGGCATTTTCACTAATGGTATGAAGAAACTTCACAAATCCTGCTTTGTTGACTGTAAATCAATATGACATTATAAACACAAGGTAGTTGCACTAGACTATTCATAAACAGAGCATTTCAAGCTAGTACCTTTTGCAAGTCCTCTCCATCTTTTTCTCGTTTCAGGACAACATCTGTTGGTGATTGAGAAATTTGAACATTTTTGCTCAGTTCCCTTTGAATTTCCAGAAGACGTGTGTGCCTATTGCAAGCAATTGCTTTCAAAATGAGTGCTTCAACATCAATGCAACTCAGATCAAGAGAAAGATCAGCTTCTTTATCTGTAAGTGGATCCAATATAAATGAGCTGTGCTGGCACTTTATCTGCATATCTTGACCTGCCTCAATTTTAATAAATGGAGATGAATCAAATTCTGCTGAGCCACTGCTTTTTTCATCGAGCCAGTAATTAACTTTCAAACCAGGTATCCTAAACCCACTTGGATCAAGCTCCCCATCTTGACCAAGCTGCATTAGAGCATTATTCCCACCTTGCCCTGCACTACCATGACTATCTGAGATAAGCTCAGATTTTATTGCATCTTTCCACCTGCCCTGTCGTAGAACATTAGTCTGTCTAATTACAGTATCCATAACAAGAGAGATGCATAACTCATGGAGTATTGTATACAATATCATGAAGGGGTTGTCAGCCACAGCCATTCTCCGTTCGATATCATCACCGAGAGCATATCTCCTTGTTTCTTCAAGCTTAATAGGCCCGGTCTTCTCACCAACAAGTAACTCCATGTGCAATATCCTCCACAGTGAGAAGTGCCCACGGTAACCTAATGTAAGAAGAACTTTAAA
Source organism: Melocanna baccifera (assembly GCA_036346265.1). NCBI lineage: Eukaryota > Viridiplantae > Streptophyta > Magnoliopsida > Poales > Poaceae > Melocanna > Melocanna baccifera. The sequence continues at coordinate 8,000,677 of CM070699.1, read as the reverse complement.
TTCTCCATCTACCTGAACATTGGCTATTCCATCAGTCACTGAAACCTCGGATATTTCTTTAGGAAGTGAGGTTTCAAGTAATTTAACCCGTACAAGGGTGCTTAATTTCTTCAAAGTAGGTTTTCGCTCATCTTGAAAAAGTGTATTCTGAGTACCTATTTCCTCTACACATTTTGGCAATCTCCTATAACTCCCTGTATGTTGGACTTCTATCGCAGATGGAACATCAAAAATGGGAGCACGGGCCTGCTGCAATCCTTCATGCATAAAGAACAGTGAGTCGGCAGTTTGGGTGAAACATGTCTCATGGCTAGAGAGGGTTGACGCAAGTTGCTGGCAATAATGAACTAAAGGAACCTGCAAAAAAAAAAATCAAAAGCAACCATCTCAATCACAAAATTCAGATAAGATGACATATTTTTATGGCACGCGGATAATGGAGAAAATTTAGTTATGTATTATGCCTGTTGTTAAATAGTTAAGAAACTAAGGTAAACTGTGGACTGCCAGAGCAAATATGCAAGGACGAAATACTTAACATTTTGGTTTTTTCTTTTTGAATTTGGAATTCACTCTTCAGCGGCACTTGTGTACGCATAGGATTCTCTAGATAAGCTCACAAGAAATAAGATGGTTATGTAAATCAGGAGGAAAAAAAGGAAAGTCCAGGTAATTAGTTTAAGCCTATAGAAACACTTACAAACCAAACAGCAAAAGCTTATACCATAAGCTGTATAAGCTAAGATTTTAAGGCATCAACATAATTAAAAATAAAGGCCTGATTTGGAACGCCAGTGAAACCTGCCACTCACCACCCAAATTCATACCTTCCCCCTATTTGCAGGTACAGGGTAAAAATATTTTACAAGCTTCATACTGAATAGATATGCCCACAAAAATAAAAGGCCATACATAGGATATCACCCAAGTAAGAAAAAATCTACCATATCCACACTCAAAACCAGATATGACTACTATAAAACGATGTTTTGAGGTTTGGAGATCTGAGATTGCATTTTCACTTTTGATTGATTTGAACAAAATTGTTTCTTTGTTTACTTTGGACACATTTTCTTTGCCATGGTCACTTGGTCAGTCGACTCAGTTCCTCTTTCCATCCAGCAAATTAGTCCGAGCCATGTGAGCTCACCATATTGCCATATCATAATAGTTGCCTAGCATTTGCATAAATCACTGGAGACTCCTATTACTAGAGAGTAAAGGCTTTATATTCATCACCAAGGTACATACACCTATTCATTTGCAATTTATCACAAGTTTGCATCATTTTTGCAAAGCTGTATATTGTCATGGGTTGCTCATGGACAAAAAGCATATCCAAGAAACAATCATCACTGATTTCAAAAATGGTGCAAATGTAACAGAACCAAAATTTTGATTTAATAACTGAGTTTTGACAAGTCCAGTTCGCCATAAGTTTGGAGTACTGGAGTACGGATACGCAATGGATGCGATGGAATGAACATATATATTGCATAGGAGTGGATACTCTTCTTGTGCATGCATCCCTCTTCCCTGGAACCCTTGAGGCATGAGCTTGATGGTTCCTAGTCAACTTTTCAAATGAGATAAACTAGAAAGACAAAGCAGGTTTTTGAGATACTCTCTTGGATGCAATCATAGCCATCTCAAAGGTTATGAACTGTCATGTGAAGCCCATTAGGGCCCATGTGATGGAGCAAGGGAGCAGCTAGCACGTGAATACTGAATAGTAACCACCCCGTGCTACAGTACTGCTGCCCGGTGTTGCTTGTCCATGCTGCCAGCAACTTCCACAATGTTGGGCTGTGCGAAGGTCCTCACGCCTTCACCATAAGCTATAGTCAACACCCTGCTGTCCTCCCATGCGAGGTATCGTGTCTGCTCGTCGACATGGGGCTTTGAAGAGCTACAACTGTGAACCCCACCACAGCTCAAGGACAAGCTATCTCGAAGGGCGGGAGAAGTTGTCGTGCAGAAATACTGCACACAAACAGTACTCGCGGCTACTGTAGCAGACAGGCAGCAGTGAGGAAGCTTCCTTGGCCGGTGCAATCAAGGAATAGATTACGATTTCTTAGCTACCAAGTTATGGTTAGGATAGGATCTTATCTATTAGGCTCAACCTCTATATAAGGGGAGCCGCATCCTACTATTAGGAATCAACCAGGAAATATATCAAAGGAGTCGTTAGACTACCCTCCTCTATCTTCTCCCTGCCCTTGTGGTGCGGCCGTCAGCCTTTGGCATGGTCGCGCTGCTTGGGTTTAGGGCCATCTAATCCATGCATGTTACATGAATTAACATGGAATCTATACAAAGATTCTTAAATTTCTTGTAGTCCCAACCAAGTGCTGAACAATGAATTCCTACTAAAGTAAACACTTCTTTCCCCAATGCAACGACATCCTAAAAAGGCGTTTACTTCACTCAATTAAGGCAGACGACATCATGGAAAGCCAGAACGATCAAGGCATGATCCTAAAAAAACTATTTTTACTTCAGGATATAAAAATGCATTTCTAAATGAACAATTCAGGAAAAAATTAACTTATGTAACGGACGAAACAATTGGAAATTGCAGACCTGCTGGCACCACTTGGCGAGGACATGGAGCCGGAGCATGCGCTGGCGGGTGCGGTCGATGAACTTGAGCAGGTCGATCTTCTTCTCGGTGTCCGACCTCTGCTGCCCGCCCTTCCCCTCGGACTCCGCCCGCGACTTCTCCACGAGCTCCCGCAGCGCCAGGTACGACTCCTCCGCCGCCCGCCGCACCACCGCGCCCAGCTCCACAGTCTGCTGCCCCAGCTCCCCGGCCATCGCCCACCACCCAAGGGTCTAGGGTTTGGCGGACGCTTCTGAAATGCTCGAGCACGGGACCTCGAGGTGACCGCGCCGCGACACCCCCGCTGCTCCCGCCTTGGGGTTTCCGGGAGATGCTAGAAGCCTCGGGCAAACGGAGCACCGGGGCGGCTGGGCCGCCGCCCTAGGGTTCCTCCCCACGGAGCCACCGGTGGGTTCCGATGGGCGAGCCTGTGGGAGGACGGGACGTGCGGTGGGCAGGGTTTGTCCCAGGGTCGGAACGGAAACTCGAGAAGGTTCTGGAAGCCGGGCTGGGATCACGAGGCGGCGGGAGAACGCGCTTTTCTCCGCCGCTTTCCCTTGGCTGAAGGGGGAGACACGGGGGAGTTGGGGATGGTCACACGCCGAAGTCGTGCTGCCTCGGTGGTTCAAGTGGTAATACTGCGGCGGCTCGAAGTCATCTTTGCTGGTGATATGACGGAGCCGATGGAAAAGGGCGACTGAATTGTAAGTTTTAATCAGTCAGATGCTAATCTCGCTAGAGAGTTTTGCTCCAACTGCAACACGACAACGACAATAAAGACTTATACCTCTTCGTAGTTCTCCGTGACCTTTGAATCCCGAGCAGTTGGGTAGGAAATTTCTCCACAACAACCCATATCGGCAACACTCCACGAGGCTAGGACAGCACTCTTAAGAACTTTTTTTAATAATCTATTTTTTATTAATTACAGAAATATGCTCACGCAAAAAAAATTACAGGAGTGATCTCCAATCGTCCAACTATTAGACGACTGGATCATGTCGTCCAATGGCCATACAACACATATATAGCCGGTGGATCATTGGGCGACATAATTGCAGTAGTCTAATGGTGGGGCGACTAGGATCTATTGCTGTCCAGTCGCTCAACCGTTAGACGACTGCGCCCCATGTATAATCCACCGAGCGGCCGAGCCCCCCGCCGCTGCTCATTCGAACCGTCGACACCAAACGGAAAGAGAGGAAAGAAGGGGAAAGAAAGAAGAAGAGAGGAGAGCAAGATGGCGAGAGAGGGGAAGAAGGAGAGAAGAGGTTCTACTACTTCTATGAGGTAAACATTTGTATGTTTTAGGTAATATTTTTGTATCAAGTACTTCTCGCAGTGGATCGATGCTGAGCTATTCGAGAAGTGGTCCTTGTTACATGACACGGGCAGTGCGAGGTACGGCATAATGACGACAAACCTTGCCGAGATGTACAATTGGGTTCTCAGTGGTCTTCATTCTTAGCCCCTCATCACCATCGTGGAAGGTATTCTGCACAACACAATCAACTATTTCAGGGAGAGGCATGCAAATGCCACACTTCATGCAGCCAACCCATAAACATCATACTGTTCGAAGATTACAACATACATGGAGACGAAGATAGAGAAGGGCCAAGTGCACCGGTTCACGTGATGGGCAATAGGGAGCATCATTTCGATGTGCTCCTCCGAGATAGAGCCGGATTTGGGATAGCTCGTTCTCTTGTTACGCATAAAGTATACTTTAAAGATCATGTAAATGAATCTAACTACTCGTGCAACAAGTCGAAACTGTTACATAAGCCATACTCTCATTTTCTTGCCATATGTAGGACTGTGGGTATGGATCCTTCAAACTTCATATCCAAATACTTCTTCAATGAGAGGGTACTACAAGCGTGGTGTGGCGATCTTAGGGAGTTCAAGGTTGTGGGAAACTTCGCCACCTTGGATATTGCAGGAAGGACTTAGATTCTGGATGTTGACATGCTGAAGGGTAGGAAGGGTCGACGGTAGAACCGTTGTATTCCAATGATTTGGACGAAGCGCAAACCGGAGTGCCGGGTAGACGCCGCCGTTGCAGTCATGTCAAGACTCGAATTTGTAAATTTAGACTCTTTGTGTATACCGCACTAGTCTAAGATCACGCTAGTGTACACAGTATAACACATAGATAAAATATTGACCATATACATGATTAATAAAAGAAAAGTCTCAAATATTATTAATTATTATAGTACGATCTTATGATCAAACATACAACTTACTAGCCTGAAGGGCTTAAGAAACTAACAGTAAAAAATAGAAATAAACGTAGTAGCCATTCAACATGCCCATAGACAATCAATTGGGAGGCAAAGTCCTAGTCCGCGAAGTCGTCGAAGTATCCTCCTTCTGGTACTTGCTGTTGATATGGTTTTTCTTCTTCAACTAAGCAACAATAGGCATAAAACCGTGAGTACTTTGGTACTCAGCAAATCATTTATAACAAAGATATAAAAGGATGGCTGAAAGGTTATTTTACAGAAAATAATAATTTAAAGTAATACAATGAATAAATTAAAATCAAACTTTAAATAAAATGATAATAAGAAACTAATTAAAGGGATTGAATGAACCACAAGTGAACTAACTGTTCATCTAATAAACCACACGTGAACTAACCATTCACGTAATGAACCACCAGTGAAGTAACCATTCACTTTTTTGAAGTTATCATAACCAAGTTTTTCTGAAACATCTACCCTTCGTATGAAATCACCGAGCAATGTCCATAACTAGGGACATAGCTATTCGAATAGTTTTACACTTTATAGAGATTGCACAACTGTACCCATATGATATGATCAACCCCGCGCTAAAGAAAATCACAATAAGGCCTTTACAATGCTCAACCTAAACTCAATCCTGCCCGTTAAGGTTTTGCATCACACCCCTTTACACCTAATGAAAATTAGCAACCATGTTTGTCATAATAGTGAGATTAAAATTGAAATATTATAAATTAATCAATCAGGTCTATCCCAAACTAGACATATGATTTGCATGGTAAAACTCACATCAATAGCACACAAGGTTAATTCCTTAAACATTAACTAAGCGAGATTTCCACATCCTTCGAAGTAAATCCACAATTATTCCTTTACTGCATGATCACTCATCCAAGTGGAAGCCAATTTTATATCACCAACACCAATGACACTTCCCCCTATAATCACGATTCAATATCTCATTAAGTCAAATTAATTAATTGATCACACGTGATAATGAGCCCAACGTAATTATAAGCACGACTAAGTATATTAATCGTACAACCTATGTGACAAGTAGTATTGTATCACTAAATAATTTCTCAACTTATGGTGGCAATAGAATCATGGCATTCAACTTATCAAGGTAGAACTAATCAAATTGGTCAATATCTACCATATATAAAAATTTATAATAAGATAGCAATGCATGATAATTTAAACAAGATAAACCAAAAATAGACTTAAAATCTGGGTTCAATATGATTAAAGGAAACAGCTTACCTTGGCTTTACTCATTTATGAATTCTTGATCTTCTGGTTGTGCTCCCGCTCTTTCGAATGCTCGATTTAACGAGAGAGAAAACGAATAGGTACAAAATAAATTCAAATAAAAATTCAAATGAACTCTAAAAACTTCAAAACTAGAACCAAAATATAGAGCTCGATTTTAGATAAATTTAGAAAAAAGAATGTGGTCAATCGGAGCTAGATGAAAGAGAACGGGCTCTTTAAAAATTAAATCTAAAGGAAAATGCTAAAAATTAGAAATTCTACTGTGTTGTGGACTCAATGCATGGAAAGGCTAGTCTACAGTGGACTCTCCTAATAGAAAAGTACACAGTCTATGGCTCGAATGATGTGGCTACTCACTGGACAACTATGGTTGACGTGGCATCCACTGGATTGACATGTGGCGGACACGTGGACTTAAGGCTAAAGTGGCAGCTGATGCAAGCGGCTAACTCAGTTAGGGTTGACGTGGTGATTGGTTGGTCCAATAATGATCAGACGATTTGGATGAGTGAGAACGTTTGAACCTGGCCGAAGCGGTGATGATGACCAGATGGTCCGACGACAATCGGACAGCCAGGGATGATTGGACGGTCCGAAAAGAACGACGATCATATGGCTGAGGAGTGATGATGATTGGACTGTCCGAACGATGATGATGATCGAACAGTTCTAATACAATCGAATGGTCCAGAGGGCTAGGGACATTGAGACAGTCTGAACGACAACGACGTGGCGCTCTGTGGTTGGCTGCTAAAGGCAAAGCGATAGCGGTCGGACAAGGCTTGACAGATGGCGGAGATGCTGGCATCGACATCGGAGAACTCACCGACGATAGAGACGAAGACTCATGAGCCGGCGGCGCTCGGCGATGAGATGGGTTCCGGCGAGAACAGCAACTACGCACAAAAATGATGTTATTGCACTACACAACATACGATGATCGGAAAATGTTATTGCGAATATAACATATTTTGTACCATTTATAATCTACGAAAATCACAAATAGATCAACTGACATTGTCTTTCATTATTTTCCTCCAAAATAAATACAATTTATAGATAAAATTTGATAAATGTTATCTACCCACAACAATTGTCATTTAACTCCATGCACTGTCGGGGGGCTAGTTGCGCAAAAAATAGATTGAAATTGCAGTCGCTCCACTGTTGAGCTACTAGAGCTTGCAGTCACCCAACCGTTGGATGAGTGGTCTTAGTCACCCAACAGTTGGACGACTGCAACCTGTTGCCCAACGGTCTACAGACTGCATACGTGTCGTGCGGCTGTTGAGCGATAAGTTCCAGTCGCTTAACCGTTGGCCGATTGGAGGTCATTCTTGTAAAAAAATTCGCACGGGCATATTTTTGTTATTTCAAATGAAAAATAATTATTTAAAAAAATTCAACACTCCAAATGGAAATGATCTCAATGTGGTTAATTCTTGCATGAATGACGGGATTAATAAACAATATGTTACTCCCAAGTTATTGCACAACAAACATGGAGCACCAAGCTAGAACACTTCAATCACCAAGTAGTGACTGAACCCATACAATATCAGTTGTAGCATTTGCTAATGCTTTGTATTCAGACTCAATGCTAGACCTTGAGACCTTTGGCTTGTTTTGTTGAGCTCCAAGAGATGAGGTTTGAGCCAAGAAATACTGTGAAGCCACTTGTGGATCTTCTGTTGTCTAGACAACTGGCCCAATCGGCATCGGAGAAAGCACTAACCAATTTCTAAACTTGATATGTGTATTGCTAGCCCATGAGTTTGTGTATACTTGAGATACCTCAATATTCGTTTTGTTGTTGTCTAGTGTTGAGTAGTAGGTGCATGTATGAATTGACACACTCTATTTACCGAGAAAGAGATGTCAGGTTTTGTTAATGTAAGATATTGTAATGCACACATAATACTTCACGGCTTCTTCAACAAACAAAGGCTCTCCTTCTGCCCTGGATAGCTTTCCGTAGTGGTAATTGATGTTGTGATCGGCTTGCACTTGTTCATGTTCATTCTTTTCAGCAAATCTTCATTGTATTTGGACTAACTAAGAACAATGCCAAGTGAGACTTTCTTCACTTCTATGCCTAGAAAGTAATGGAGCTCTCTTAGATCCTTCATGGCAAACTCAACTTGTAGCTTCTCAAGTAGCTCAGTCTCAACTTGATTGGATGAACTAGTGATGATTACATCGTCCACATAGATGAGCATGTGCACAATCACTCCTCTATGAATGTAAATGAATAATGAGGTGTCTACACAGGATGGCATGAATCCTAGCTCTTGAAGCTTGACACTGAGACGAGAGTACCATGTTATGGGCGATTGTTTTAAACCGTACAAAGCTTTCTCTAACTTGCATACATGTTATGGTCGTTGTGGATCTTCAAACCTAGGTGGTTGCATCATATAAACATCCTCTTCTAGAATGCTGTGAAGGAACACATTCTGTATGTCCAGCTGTTGTAAGCCCCATCCTCTTGAAATTGCTAGTGACAATACAAGCCGAATGGTTGCAGGCTTCACTACTGGGCTGAATGTGTATTCATAATCAATCTTGTAGTGCTGCTTGAACCCCTTTGCAACCAACTGAGCCTTGTGTCAATCAATGGATCCATCAGCTCTTTGTTTGAGTTTAAAAACCCCTTTACAATCTATTAGATTCATCCCTTTTTGTGGCTGCACAAGATGTCAAGTGCGATTCTTCATCAAAGCACTATATTTTGCTTCCATAGCCTGTCTCTAATCTTTATCTTCAAGTGCCTCAGTCATGAATGGATGGTTGTCATAAAAACACTAGCATATGAATATCTCACTGCCCCATCTTTGTATTCTTTGGCATGCGAATGTTGTTCTTCAATCGAGTTCTCATTGGATGTTGTGATGTAGGTTGAGGACTCGAACTAGCAGTGCCAATAATTGATGTGACAGGCATGACATCACTTGATGAAGGATGGTTTGGTCCTATTGCACCCAGGCTAAATATGCCAGGTTAGAAACCTGTGAGGTGCCATCAGCCGTGGTGGTGGTGATCGTCTTCACACCAATTGTACCATCGACGATGCCAAGGAAGTTGTTGACTCCTTAGGTATGGCACCATTTGCGCCTTCCAAAGCAGGTAGTTCTCTTGGCCAAGCTTGATATTGATCACTTGGCCAAAGAATGGCGTCAAAAGTAGACTGGTGGTGCTGGATGCCATGGCACTGGTGGTGGTGTTTGAGTTGAGGCTAGAAGTGGACATGTTTTTGGGAGAAGAGAAGAAGGCTTTAATACCATATAAAGTTCAAAGAATTGAGAGAATGATTAGAATCCTGCACACTCAACTCATTGTCAATTGTGTTCCTTATATTGCATTACAAGCTACAGTGTCTCCCAACAATAGCGGCATTAGTTGCTGAGTACAGAGGAACACAGAACAATAGAAAAGGAAAAGTTTGCGATTTGCACATTACAACGTTTAGCAGAGAAAAAGGTTGAAGAATAGAGACTACTAGAGATTAAGTATACAACATCATTTAGTTTAACAGGCCTCAAGCTACCTCGCAGGCAACAACTCCTATCACTCCATCCTTCTGCAGCAAAGGCATCAACACTGTGATGCTCTCAGGCCGTAGCCTTCGCGAATAGGGAGTCATGACGTATTGACTCCTAAAAAAGCACCGCCATTGCAACCTACCTCGCAGACCTACGGTCTCTCCTCATGTCATTGCCGTTAATGAAGGACAGCCTAATTCTATGGATTTCCAACAAACTTGCCTTCAGCTCCTTTAATTTGCGATGGATCTACTCAAAATCCCCTCATATAGCCGTTGCATATCTGGTGTGTTAACCTGATTTTTTTCCTTCCATGATCCACTATTAAATACCACTCCCACACAACATTTCAACATCTACTGATCGACACTATCGAAAAGAAAATTCATAGTTTGCTTATAAATTCAGTTTCTATTTTTGTCACCAATGAGTAGTTTGTACCTTTATGATGTATTGAATGGCTTTTGCAATTGATATAAAAAGTATCATCACGTGTTTTGTTAGAATAAACGTCCTCCTATTTTGTCTCGTCCCTCCAAAATGTCAGGAACTATCTATTTGTGCCACAATCACTATGATACCATTCCTACATTTATAGATATGTCTTATTGTTGGCGAAGGTATACAATGAAAACCAATCGGTATGCTAGTTGCACAGCTAGAAATATAGAAGTAGCATCTAAAAAAAGAAGGATATAAGTAGAGAAACTGGGAAGAAACCGGTTCGATGCTTTGAAGACACGTGCTTGTTATGCCCTGAATGTTTTCTTTTGTTGCACAGGTCATTCACAAAACTGCATACCACAAATTAGTGGTAGCGGGGCCTGCTCTAAACTATTGACATGAAGGTAAAGATATTATCAGAAAATGCACATTCAGATCAAAGATTTAAATAATCTATAGATTAATAACTAAGCTAATCACCAACACACAACTCAAGGCACTAGCAGAGCTCGTAAAGTTCCGCAAGTGTGTGTTTATAGTGAAACTTCGTATTCGTGTGCCACACCCATATACATGTGTAATATATAGTTTCTAGTGGGAGATTTTTTATAAAGGGAAGATAATGCATGTATTCTAGAGGCAAGATTATAGAATAAGGATATTATGAACATGGGTTCAGATGAACAACTATCTCATCCATATGTGATATTCTGAGATGTGTGCAGCTAATTTCTGATACAGGCCTAAAAATCATAAATGCTTCAACTAATGTTAATTCTTTTTGGAGAAACACTAATTAGTGCCAAGAGGGAGGTGAGGGAGGCCGGCATGGGAAGAACAAAGGTTTGCGTGCATGAGAATACAACAGTTGGCCTAGGGGCATGTGCAAATTCAGAGTGCATGCATGAGCTAGAGATGTACCGTTGAAAGCACATGAAGGGGAGCCAGGAGCAATTAAGCCAATAAGAAAGTTTTACGTCGGTTATATTCTTATTCAAATTAATATTTAAGGTATACAAGTAATATGAATAGCTAATTATGTCGAAGTTATTTAATTTAATCAACAACTAAGTTGGTTTGCATACGCTAGTTTCCTTTAGCCTAAATTCTAATTGAGTCTATTTGATAATTTGTGGAGTCCAAGTTAGAGTTTAGGAGTTTGAGTCGGACTTGTTTTTGTTCCTGTGTGCACTATATATGGGGCAGGATGCTCATGTAAACCGCAGACCAGAATTTACGTGATTATTCCTTGAGTTACCGAGTGCAAGCCATGATGACGATTGGGTGTTTATTATTGATCAATTGAGAAGCCAATTAAGGTATTCTTTTGTTGCTGCATGGCTCAAGTAAAACTTGAGATTACACATCTGAATATGAGGATTCTCCACCATTAGTTCATGTTTTTTCCTGATGTGCATGTTGGAGGTCATCCAAGTTGTAGGATTGCATCATTGAGGCTAGTTTCGCTACATTGATTCAATCCAAGACCAAGTTACCATTTACCTATCTTTACTACTGCTGTTTTAGTGTGGAGAACAGACATAGAAAGGCTATCGAATCAACTATTGCTGCTGTTGTGTTGGTTATGGGCTGTTATTTGTGTGAAGGACACCATAGAAGTGCTATCAAATCCTCTATTGCTACTATTGTTTGGCTGATCAAGGTGTTGTTGGTGTTTAGCATGTGATCTTTTGATTGCAGCCAACTCCATCTATCTTATATTTGTTTGCTAATGGGTTGGTGCATTGGGCAAGTCTGTGAGTGAACCAACAAGCTACTGCTGGTTGTTTGATCGGGAGGAGGAACTAGAACTTGTGCGTGTATATTCGTCTACGTTGTTGCATGCAAGATCAAGAACCGAGAAGTTGCTACACATGTATCATGAAAGATCGGGTCAACTCGCAAACAAATTAGGGTCCTCTAATTTGTGTCATACCAATTCCCTTTACTTTCTTTTTATTTTTGAAATTGTGGGGGGAGAGATAGAAAGGAATCTAACCACACAGTACATCTAGGACCTGCCATGTCCCTTATCCTCGTCTCTTTCTCTCACAAACCAAAACGCAACCATCCAACGCATGACACATTCCTATCTCTCCTCTCTCTATCTATCAAATCCGGTGAGCCAGGACATGGCAAGATGAGGTGGCTTCTTGAGGTGCAACATGGTGGCCTTGCTTGCCTTTCCAATGTGCTCCACCGCTATGTGTCGACCAGCCATCAACCTCCCTCATCAAGTACATCTGTTGTTCATTGCCAGATCAAGATCTAGGCCCTGGTGGGCCTATTCCAAGGTAGCGATGAGGTGATGCAGTTGACCATCTTCGCCACCTCCGGTTCTAAAGCACCGCCACCGCCAGACCTACTGGCGCTATATCTAGTCTCTTTGTTGGGTCTTTTAGGTGCTACCATCGAATCTGAATGTTAGTGAGGTCGGTGCGCCTCCTCCGCTGACCGTGGCTTCCAACTCGATGTGGCAGCAATGCACCTCTACTGATGTTGGCTTTCTCCTCGTAGCCACGGGATCTAGCCAATGTCAATGTTGCCACTGGTAGGTCTCACTAGCCTTGATGCTTCCATGACCAAATCTCATCGACCTTGACCCCATCGCCACTGGATCTAGGCTCTCCATGCCGATACAACACATTACTGAGGTTCTTCGCGTAGGTAAACCATGTCACTAAGGTGCTCTGCTTGACGTGTACTGTGTCAGATCCATTGCCTATCTTCCTTGTCGACATTGACAAGGTGCTCCATGCCGGTACACCATGGAGCTAAGGTGAATCGGCGTCGATATCACTGTGAACTGCATGCGGTGCATCTCATGTGTCGTCGTGCACCTTGTTGGTGTTAATGTCATCAAGGAGTACATGTACTTCTCCAAGGTGCTCCACCACCATGGTCCTCACTACCATGTACTCCTCCAAGTGCTCTGGTGCACCGCCATCGACATGGTCTAAGCATTGGTGCACCTTGTCCCCACCAATGCTGGATCCACTGCCCTCGAGCCCACTACCGCCAAATCTCGTTGAATCTTGTCCATCTTCCTCAGCTTCAGCATCCCTGAGGCACACCATTATTTCGTCTTCCACATAGGTACACCGCCCTTCTTCTTCCCCACCTATACACTGCCATTGCTCTTCTTCTTCCTTGCTGAGGTGCTCCGATGTGCACCTGCTCCAGCTTGCGCCAGTCGCCATCCACCATCCACCTCGTCGGTGTGCACTTACTCCTCTCTATCCACCTCCTCTCTCTACACCTCCTGTACAATCATGTGTATGCATAGTACATGTATACGTCTCTCTCTACACCACTGTACATATAGCGTACACATACTATATGAGTGATATATTAGATGTGAGCATGAGTATTTTGGTACAGTACGTAAAGCAAAAGTGAGCTATGTTTACGGTTTTGGTACAATATAATATTGTTGCGCATGCATACAACTGTGTTATACACATAAGTGAGTATTGTATTTGTGTACAGAAGTTTTAGTATTATATTGTGTATATTGAAAAATTCAAATCATTGTACATCTATGTTTTTCAAAATTTAAAGCACCAGTACATGGAGGGAAGCATGTTCTTACTAAAGAGAGAGAGAGAGAGTGATGATAGGTCCCGCATCTACTTCAATCCTCTTGTAATCAGTGCATTAAATCCTTAACCTAGTTCCTAAATTCAACAACAAACATATCATCAATTTTTTTTGCACGAATCTCGATGCTCAATGTGTGGTAATGATAGTGGGAGCACCTAGACACGAGTGTTGATTAGCGTTTTCGTAAGATTATACTACAACATTTATATGAAGTGTTGGTCAATGCCCCCATATCTTTCCCCAAATTTGGTTTTTTAGGTCAAGATATTTCAGTAGCTTACTTTTTTTTTCGAGAATGCACTTCATTAACTTAGTTGGTTATTACCTTTGTAACTCAAATTATTCTTTGGCTAGGTTATTTTCTGCATTGACTTATCACTTTATACTACAATATAGCTTTTAAACGGTGCGTCTTTTCAAGGCAGGGTCTACAGGTAGATTGTAGTAGACACTGTACTAAGTTCAGCTATATTGACCAAAATTGTATGCAACTATTTTCCTTTATGTACTATCTCTCGCGGCTAGAATTCAAAAGTCATAAGCTAAAAGCAAAAGTTACGGTCCAAAAAAAATCCACCCCTTATTTCTTTGGACGGAGGAGAAGACGTAGGATGGATCTAAAGCATGGTATGCCATGCTTGTTGGTTGGTAGCCATAGTATGCCACACTTTTGGTGATAAAGTGTGGCATGCCAAAGTTTTTGTGGCTTAGATTTTATATATGCCAAAAGTGTGGCATCAAATTAAACACCGGACTAAGAAAGTCAAATGTGTCTAAGTTGGTTGTGGCACATTGTGGTAACGAATCAAACATGCTCCTAATTTGATGATTTAATTTGGGGTAAGGAAGGTTGCGGACGCGAGAGACTGAGGAGATGTCAGTTGAAGGGGCTCGGTTTGTGGTTGGAACGGGGTGATAAGTTTAATAAGGCGTTGTCATCAATTCAGAAAAAATAGGGTTGTTATTTAATTTTGTACAATTTCTTATTTAAAAAGAAGAAATGGTGGGATTTTTTGAAGAATCAAACTAGTAGTTATGTTAAGGCCAAACGAGTAGATCATTTAGGAATTAGGATGTAGCCGGCGGAAAACTAGTAGAACGATGATTGGCAGGCGCTAAGAAATCGTAGCCCTCAAATTTGGACAGACGGTGGATGAAGGATCCGCAACTAGAGTTTGAGCGACAGCGCGCAGCGGCGCAGCCGCCTCTCCACCACCCGCGCCTCATCCACAGCAGACGCGCGGCAGCCTGTGAGACGACGAGGCCATGGCGCTCGCCCTCCTCTCCCCCGTAGCCCACCGCCTGCCGCGCGCGCGCACCACCACCACCACCACCAGCATTGGCTTCTCCTTCTTCTCCCGCTGCTCTTCCCCCGCCTCCGGTTCTTGCTCCTTGCAGAGGGCCAGCTCCGCGGGCGGCGGTGATGGGGCTGGCTCGTCAGAAGCGCCGGGCGCCAGCTCGCTCGATGACGACCTGCTTAAGCGGATCTCTGGCGCCGCGGACGCTGACCAAGCGCTAGACATCATCGTGGAGTCGGTGGGAGGGACGGACTCTGGGCCAGGAGCTCTGGACGCGTCCGACTGTAACGCGATAGTAGCGGCGGCGCTTGACCGGGGCAACGTCAACCTCGCGTTCTCGGTGTTCGAGGCGATGCGGTCCGGCTTCGCGCGAGGTGGGGGGCCTTGGCTCTTGCCTTATGTTTTGGTCATGAAATGTTCTTCGTTTGAAGTGCCGAGTCTCCGTGGTGTTGAATACTGAGTTGCAGTTGGAGGCTGGAGTTGGGCGAGGCCGGACGTGCGGACTTATGCGTTGCTAGTCCAGCGATTAGCGGCGGCCTTGCGTGTTTCTGATGCTATCAGGATAATCGATTATGTATCTCGCGCAGGTGTTTCTTCTGCAGAAGAGGTGAATTTTCGCATTACAAACTAATATGCTAAACAATGTCTTGCTGCTTAGATCGTGTATTGCATGATGCTTCATTGTAGTAGTGTCATATTGACAAATGATGGTGTAGTTTCAGAAACCATTTATTACTGCTTTAATAGATTGATTAGCTGGCACAATTGCACACGTAATTTGGCAGCTATCTATCCATACTTTCTTCATTTTTCTAATTGCTGATTTCAGCTTAATTCTAACTAGAACTAAATTTGCAGTTGAAGAATGTTAATATGTAGCTTTTGGGTTGGATAGGCATGATTAGGTTATGTATGTAAATCCCATTTTAACCATAAAAAATGGTAGTCAAACTGTAAGTATTTCCAGCACAATCATCTTGCCCTACCAATGTCAGTAGCATTTCCACCAAGGCTTCACACTTAGTTCCTTCCAAGAAATTGTAAATGGAAAATTTATATTGAATATACTTGAAAATGATTATCTCACCAAGAAACAAACATTAATTGGGAAATGTGCACGTAGGGTACTTTTTTTGTCGTAGATTGTTAGCAGCAATACCAAAGGAAAGAAGCTAGTTAGCCAACAAAATATATTAGAGCAAGTTTCCTAATGCTCAGGATTCCATTGAGTCAAGCACTCTTAGTTAGAAACTGCGATAAGGCAATGTTCAGAGGTTAAACCTTAGTCAATAGTGTGTGCGACACTATGGGTAAGAACTGCTCCATAATAATTCTGAACATCCTCAATTGTATCTCTGTTTGGCAGTGCATGCATCAAACGATGCATGGTACATGACTTAAATATTTCACCAATATTTTTCCATTAAATTTTAATTAGCGAAAAGTAGAAAACAATTCTCCTTAAAAGAAGTAGAAACAATAATAAGATATTGTGTTTTATTTACACTCCTTTGTTAGTTTGATGTAGTGTCTAACTTTAAACACTTTGGCACTATTAATATTCACAAGACTGCTACAATGCCTGTAGTTCTATCTCAGAATTTTGATAATTCCGGTGCATCATATTATAGAATTTCTTATATTGACATGAGGGAGGGTGCCTTGGTGAATGGAAATATCTTTGACCTATAAGAAATTTATTGCAGATTTTACAGTTACAATAATAGATTTTACTTATTGCAGGTCCCATTTGGGATGATTGTTCGCTGTCCAACCTGCATGGTAGCAGTTGCTGTTGTACAGCCTCAGCATGGAACTCAGGTTTGATGATGCAGAAATACCTTGTTGTACTTCTCTACTTATTTAATACTACTCTTTAACTCACATGGCATGATGTACTAAAATTTTTCCCACATTTTGGCTGGATACATCATGAGATGGAAGAGAGAGATAGGTGGCTGGGATGAATAAGAGGGAAATATACTGGGCCTGCTGGGCCTGGGTGGTTGTGATATTGTTGTAGACGTATTCATTGGGAAACACTACCAACGCCGTAAGAAGCCTGGAGACTCCGGTGCACATAGCGGCAGTATTGCCGGACCGGGAACAGCGGCAATAGAATCGGAAACAGTAGCAGCAGCAGAACGGATTCGAAGTCGGTTTCAGCAGAGGATTTGGTAGGAGACGCGTAGGACTCGGAAGGAGATAGGCGTCATGAGTAGTTTCCATCTTAGGATAGTATTGTGATTTCCTTTTGCTAAATATGATATGTCTTTCTTCTTTTAGATTCAGGAGCCTATTATATAAAGGCTAACGCTGTATCTTGGATGGGGAAGCAATAAAACAATCAGTTCTTAACCGGCATCTTCAGGTCATAGCCTCGTCAAGAGGGCGACCTTGAACTTGTCCTGGATTACCAACAACTACCATAACAGATATATTACTGGCGCAGGACCCTCTTGTTGGTGCCAAAATTAGGTAGGGACACGGAAGGGAGAGCTATTAGAATATAATTGCCTGGAGGCCACATGCAGATCACAAATTTTTTTAGGGAAATTCTTGTTTTGTTTTTCTATTCCTCACTATGCTATTCTGAGAATAGATACCATTCGTTAAGAGTTCTATTCTTTAGGTTCGCACTTAATTATCATAATTTCAGCAGGAAAATATGATCATTTATTTATTGATTTGCCCAAGGATTTATCGACTTCATTTTTATCACTCATTTGTTGACAGCAATTTTTAGAGATCTGCAATACCCTTCAGAACATGTTCTCTTGACTCTTTTCCAAAGCTGAAAATTTATTTGCCCCACCGTTTTGCACAGATGCCAGTTGACCCACATCAACTCGTTTTCTATTTCACTCTGGATTATCTTATAGTTTCAAAGTTGCCATCTGTTTGCAAGTCCAAAATTGGGTCTGCAACTAGAGTACTGTACAGACCCTGGCTAATGCTGATGATGAGACTTGGCCAATTGTTGTTGTCATTTGAAGTTTTGAACAGTATGTCATTTCAAGGTGAAATAATGCTTTTGTGTTATGGGGCATTCTTTTTTTTTTGAGGGAGAAGGTACTGGGGATTCTGAAATCGCAACAATATGGGTGCAGGATAAAATTTAAGTTTATAGGGAGGATCATTGTGAAATAGAGGCAAAATGTAGCCATGCTCCTGCTTTTACATATAGCCACGTTCAGAGATAAGAGCATGGACAAAATCCTAGATTATTTGTAGTTGGATGCTTTGAAATGCAAGATTCATTATGTTTCTTTTACTTTTCAGGTTGTTTCTTGTTCGAAGTGCCGGTACCAATATGAACTAATTTCTGGAGACATTACAAGCATTGAGTCTGAAGAAGTTAGGTTAGTGAGACATGCTTTGTTCTTTGAGCTGTGTCTTGGACTTCTGCAGCCCCAATGCTAAGCCATGATTTTGTTTCTTGTATTTTGGATGTAATTTTCGCTATGGATTACAATCACTGTTTTTAGTAGTAACTAGTAAGTAGTAATTTTGAATTGACAGCAACATTCTTGTAAAACAGTTGTCCTTTTCATTTGCTGGGGAAGGCTAGGTCTAACTTCTGCCAGAACTTGAGAAATACTCAATATCTTAGTTAGGTTTTGCATCATAAAGAGCCATTTTATATCTTGAGCTTAATCAGTTTGAACCATTCATGGTCCAAGTCATACTTTTCAATGTTTTCTTGAGATCAAGTGGTATAATGGGCTATTCAATATTGCTCTAGAAACTGCTTTGCTTGGGTGTTTTGATATTACACCCCAGATGTTACCTTTCCCGGATACCAAAAGGATTCAGATATCAAATCTAAATGTTTGATAATGACACATTGTTCTTTGATATAACTCTCTAACAGCAATTTTTGGTTGATCTTGTTATTTTATTGTTACCTCACAAGATATTTTTTAATAGTTTTTCCACATTATCATTGGTACTATACATGACACTGCTTCTAATATTACTTCTCTAAGGATCTCCTCCTGCCGAACGCAGCATGGACGTTTCAGCTTTGGAGAAGGCCTTGCGATTTATAAACATCATGAAAGATGGTCTTCCAACTGCTGTCCACTCTGTCGTGGTAGTTTTCCTTTCAAAAAATGCATAATAGATCTTAATTTTGTTTGTATTCTGATGATCTTTTCTTTTGATGAAGTTGCACTTTGCTCTTCATGGACACATGAAGACACTTTACATGATACTTAACGAATGTAGTGGAACTAAAAGGTAGAATATTTCGTCCTATGGTCTGTTTAAACTAAGGCAAACATGTTTGAAAATATAAAGATTATACGATGGCACTAGAAAATTACGGAAGACGTTGTTGCTACAAATGACCAGTTGGTATCAGGGTATATTGGTTTGAAGCCCCACATTGGCAACATGGACAATGTCTTGCCAAAGTTTTGGGAACAAACCGAACACTTGCAATGTGACAAAATTTTGGTTGCCAAGATTTGGCA
The DNA here is from genome assembly GCA_036346265.1 of Melocanna baccifera. Taxonomy (NCBI): domain Eukaryota; kingdom Viridiplantae; phylum Streptophyta; class Magnoliopsida; order Poales; family Poaceae; genus Melocanna; species Melocanna baccifera. The sequence continues at coordinate 7,981,177 of CM070699.1, read as the reverse complement.
ACCATTGACTTCAGAGTGTTGAAATATAAGTAAAGACGGACAATTTAGTTATACGTCAATACTCCCTCTCACATGTAGGCTCTTTCGACCCTAAGACGTGGAATAGAAGTAGGTTGCAATTATGTTTTTCATTGTGCTAGCTGGATCTTGAATTCAGGACCTCCTAACTCTGATATATATTATGAATATTGTGTGTATATTTATAAGGCCTAATGGGCAGTATATATATAGAGTCAGGGTTCGAAAAACCGGCGGTTATCGGAAAAACTGGTCAGTACCGGGATAAAAAACTAGCCGGGGTTTGTCAAATGTAAATTTAAATTTGTAACTGCATAATGCACTTTCTAGGTTGGTTTCGACATTTGTTGTGTTAGATTACCTATTGTATGAAGAGAAGACGCATCAATTATTTTTCTCCCATTGTTTCTCTGCCTTTTTCCGGTTTTCCTAGTGGTTTTGCTGTTTTTTCACCGGTTTTTGACCGGTTACCAGAATGGTTACTGGTTTCAAACTGCCCAAATTCAAATTTCGAATCACAAAATTCGTCCGGGTTTTTTCTAGGATTTCCGGTAACCGGCCATTGGCGGGGAGGTTCCGGGCTTTGGAACCTTTTAGAGAGTACAAGTGAATATACCCTACACATAAAAGGAAATACAAAGACACCTATTATAACACAGAGCAAACAGTCCCTTGATCATGGCCCATACAGTTCTTGCCAAATATTGCCCAATACTTGAGTGCTAAATTTGACCGCCAAAATTTTGCTGCCATTTCTCACTTCCCCTTCTATATAATGACTGGACCATGGATTGGCTAGCCAAATTTTGTGTGGAGCATGCTAGGGCTCCAACCAAACATACCACCACCAAATTCAGGTCAACCTGTTGCTAATGATATCACACAGTTTTTTTTACAATATACGCACACTGCTATTAACAGCAGATGTCATGTTCATGTATAAGTGTGAGATCTTCCACGTCAATTTTAGATTACCCACATATTTATCTGTCATTTCTGTTGCAGATCCGCACACCTTCAGGAACAGCCCGTACGCATAGATTTGCTACCCAGACTGTAGAACTGCCTGCTCAAGAAGGAGAAAGAGTGACCATTTCCTTGGCTGCTCCATCCAATATTTATCGTGAAATGGGTCCACTCAAGATTGCGGCACGCTCACAAGGGTTTAGACCAGGAGAACCCATGTGTCTCACTAATCACATCAACAGACAAGTCTCAAAATTGCTACGAGCGCCATCAAAGAATGAGGGACCATTTGCCCTTAGTCCATTTTTGTTGGTTGGTGCTCTTGCTTTGCTTGCTTCTGGAGATGCTGCTTCTGCATTCATTGACCCAAGTCTCCCTAGACTTATTACAGTAACTGCCGTTGCATCAGCTGCTGTAGGAACAACTCTAAATCAAGTGATCCTGCCAGAGATTCGAAAGGTAAGTTTGATTTTGATGTAGCAAAAACATCCAGGGGATCTTTCTTCATAAAGCAAATAAAAAGAAATTATAATGCTGTGAGCGGGTAGGTATAATGCTAATGTCTATTAACATTAGCCTGTTCTATCTTGCTTTGTTGTTGTATTGGCTCCACCCCATTATGCCATTACGGGTTAGTGTTACTAGCCATTTGTCTAGCGTTAAGCTAGAATAATTCGATCTTTTATTAACTATACTGTCATTTTGAGAATTTTAATGTCTTTTATTGAGTCTTTTTTTTGGAGGGCAACCAGTGTCTTAATAGTTTTGACTTTTGAGACAGAAACTATGATTTCCATTATCTGTTGTCTGTGACCTAAGGCTTGTGTTATGTCCAGCTTCCACAAAAGGCAGTAGATATAGTTGCTGTATGGCAGCAACTTTTATCTCAATATGACATGCTTCAGACTCGCCTTAAGGATCTGAAACAGCTTACTGAAAGAGAGGTTGGTCTCTTTAATCTCAATAACTGGTAAATCTTCTGCTCAAAGTAAAGTTCTGGAAAGCAGAGTCGTAAACTTCAGAATTATTTCTCTCGAAGGTGTGGATGCTTGCAAGAATGTATCAGTTGGAGAACAAGATATTAGCGGTAGGCGAACCATCATATCGGTAATTTTACAAAAGTTCCAAGTTCTTTTATCCAAACATTTTAACTAGTTTTTTTTACAAATATAGCACATCTGTTTATTAGAATATTTTCTTTATTTTCTTGTTGTAAAACTGTTTTTTATTAAAAGAATCAAGCGCTGTACAAAAATAATTTCCAGTGCTCGACGAGGTAGAGTGAAGAGGGTACGTGAAAGCTTGGAAAGTACGCTCTTGGCAAAGATTGAGCTGATGGAAAGTTACGCAAAAGTAATAAATGAAACTGTAAATATATATCTGTATATCATTTCGCATTTAATCTAGCTGAAATAGTGAATGTTAAATATGCTATTGCAGTTGTGTTCTATGATTGAAATCGAAGTTGAGATGGACTCTGATGTTATTGTTGCTGAAGCAGCAAGCAGTGCAGTAAGTAATTTATATTTCTTACTGATGCATACAGTATGTAGCTAAAGTATCATCGCTTTTGTTTTTTCATTTATCCCTGGCAGATAGCTAATCATCAGTTTCATGTTTTCAGGAAAGAATATCAGAACAAATACAGCAATTAATGGAGATTGATAGTCTTGAAGAGGTAAGTATACCTTCTGTTCATAAACTTACATCGAGCAGAACATATTTTAAAAAGAACTAACATGTGCTTCTAAAACATTTTTAGCAATGGCGTATACAAGCCGAGGCTAATGATGAAGCTGAAAGGCTTCTTAGTTCAGATTCTTCGGAAGCATTGTCTGCTGAGCATGTATAATGAAATTTTGGTAATAATTAAGAACACTCCTTTGTTTTTCTGTTTGCCATATCTCTCTGTGCAGCATACATGTTTTCCTTCCAAACTAAGAACAAAACCGTAGTGACTTGTGTAGGACATAGTTTTGATATTGAAGATGAACAGATCATTGTGTGGAACCATGTAACAACAGTAAAGAGATCATTTGAGCCGCATAACAGAAGCAAAGAGAATATTGTGCAGAACCATATAACAGAAGTAAAGATATCTTTTTTTCCTCTACTAAGCACACATGCACGCACGTTTCATGATGCACACAGATTAGGACAAGCTTATAAACGGAAAGAAATGAAAGCCAGCAGAATGCTTACATTTCTTGGAGCTAACAAAATTTCTGATGCTGGCATGTAAATGGCTCCATTAACTAAAGGCCATTGTGTTGAATGGTGGGACTGTACATCTGTATTATAAGTGTGCAAATTGAATTGCAACATATTTTCTCTGGGCTGAAAGATTTCAGATGCTGGATGTTTGTAGATCGACAATTGAACCATGACTTGTAACCAAAGTTCTCTGCTACCTGGCCTAGAAAGATTCAAAAAAGTTATTTTTTCTATTGTCGGTAGCCTTGCTGCTAGTTCATACTCTAATTACAGTTTTCTTTAATACAAGTTCTCAGAGATGAAATTTGCGTATGTCACTTTTTTTTGGGTCCTGTGTGAACATCAAGTTACCTCGGTGAAATTGAATTTATCTAACAAAATTCCATATGCTTCCAAAATGCAATTATACAGGAAACGGAAAATCCTATTTGTAGAAAGGTAGAGAGAGATTGGCAGACATCGCACATCAAAAGGCTAGGGTGGCTTTGTATATATATTGTCTGGTGCAAGTATACAAGGTAAGCGTATATATGGAAAGTGTATCCAAGGTAAGCGTATACATGGAAAGTATATACAAGGAAGATGTATACATGGAAATCGCAAATAAGGAGGATATCTATCTAATAATTCTAATACACGCCTGCAGTCGTAGTGGGAGTCCGGACGCAAAGACTGGATCGAAACTCCTGAAACAACTGGGTCAGAAGACCTTTCGTTATGATGTTCGTGAACTGATGAGATAATGGCACGTGTAAAACATAAACCTCACCAAGTGAACCCTTCTCGCGGACGAAGTGAATGTCAATCTTGATGTGCTTCGTGCGCCGGTGTTGGACCGGATTAGTTGACATGTAGATGGCACTGACATTGTCGCAGTAGACAACGGTCGCCGAAGCAACTGGAGCGTGACGCTCTTGGAGAAGTTGCTGCAGCTAGCAACACTCTGCTACAGCATGGGCAACAGCACGGTACTCGACTTCTGCACTTGATCAAGACACGGTTGTCTGACGCTTGGAGGACCAAGAGACAAGATTGTCACTGAGATAAATGCAGTAGCCGGAGGTGGAGTGCCGTGAGTAGGGGCAGCCGGCCCAGTCGGCGTCAAAGTAGGCGGTGATAGATGTCGCCGGGGATAGGCCAATGTGAAGATCGACGTCGAGAGTACCCTTGATGTACCGCAGTATGCGTTTGATCAACGCGAGGTGGGGCTCCCGTGGGTCATGCATTAAAAGGCACACTTGCTGGACGGGGTACGCCAAGTCAGGGCGTGTGAGTGTCAGGTACTGCAGAGCCTCCACAAGGCTGTGATACTCGGACGGATCGGCCACGGGAGCTCCGTTGTGGCCGGATAGCTTGGTGTGAGTGTCCACTGGTGTGGCTGTAGGGTGACACTCAGCCATGCCAGCGTGTCGCAGGAGATCAACGGCATATAGTCGCTGAGACAGGAAGAGGCCGTTGGAGGAGCGTGCGACGGAGATGCCGAGGAAGAAGTGCAGGTCGCCGAGGTCCGTCATTGCAAACTTCGAGTGGAGCAAGCCTGTGAGGTGCTGGAGAAGACCTTGGGTGGAAGCCATGAGGACGATGTCATCGACGTAGAGTAGTAGATAGGCCATGTCAGTTCCCCGGTGGAGGACAAACAGGGATATATCGGAGGAGGAGGCGACAAAACCGATGCCGCGGATGTAGGAGGCGAACCGTTGGTACCATGCTCGGGGAGTCTGCTTCAAGCCATAGAGGGACTTCTAGAGAAGACACACATGAGTGGAACGAGCAGAGTCCACAAATCCGGAAGGTTGTTGGCAATAGACGGTCTCATTAAGAGTGCCATGGAGGAAGGCATTCTTGATATCAAGCTGATGAATCGGCCAGGAGCGGGATGCGGCGATGAAGAGGACAGTCCGGAAGGTGGCCGGTTTGACCACCGGACTGAACGTCTCGTCGTAGTCAACACCGTGCTGCTGAGAGAAGCCACGAACAACCCAGCGCGCTTTATAGCGGGCCAGACTGTCATCAGAGTGGAACTTATGCTTAAAGATCCACTTCTCGGAGACGACGTTAGCACCTGGTGGGCACGGAACAAGTCGCCAGCTGTCATTGTCCATGAGGGCCTTGTACTCCTCGGTCATCGTGGTGCGCCAATTGGGATCGGTGAGGGCGCTGCGATAGTTCGCCGGAACGGCTGAAGCTGGGGAGTCTTCGGCCGCTAGAGAGAAAAACTCCACAGAGGGATCGGCGGCAGACTGAGCCCGTGTCACCATCGGATGGTCCGAGGGAGCAGCTGATCGGGGAGGTGCGGGCGCTGAAGGAGTCGAGGAAGCTGGAGCCGGTGTGGGCAACGGTGCTAGTGCAGCTGGGTCGAGAGGAGCCGCACGTGGCCGTCTGGAGTAAACCAGATGCACGGGCAGACGCGGTGGCGGAGCGATGAATGGCGCCGTGGACGAAGGAGATGATTGCTCAACACCAAGTAGTGATGGAGCAGTCATCTGAGGTACCTGTAGGGGTGCCATTGCTGTAGTGCGAGGCACCGGCATGGCAGTATCGATGTTGAGGAAATCGAAGTCGGTGCGAGAGAGAGGGGGTGAGATCAGTCACTACTGGCAAACGGGAAGATGCTCTCATCAAAGACAACGTGGCGAGAGATGATGACACGTTTGGTGGTGAGATCAAGACAGCGGTACCCTTTATGGTGAGAAGGATAACTGAAGAAGACAGGCCGTGCAACGTGGAGCAAGTTTATGAGCAGAAGTGGTAGAAAGGTTCAGAAAACAAAGACAACCAAAAACCCGGAGATGACTGTACTTGGTGGGGAGCTATGAAGGAGGGATAGGGAATGTCACCACCGACAGAAGAGGATGGTCAACGGTTGATGAGATAGGTGGCAGTTGCTAGTACCTCAGCCTAATACTTGGAAGGCATAGTGGCGTGGAGCAGGAGCGTGCAAACCGCATTGTTGAGGGTGCGAATGATGCGCTTGGTTTTGCCATTATGTGGAGAGGTGTATGGGCAAGAGAGGCGTAGGGTAGTGCCGCGGGAAGCAAGGAAGGATGTGTTGGTGTGGTTCACAAATTCGGTGCTGTTGTTAGCCTGTATGGATTTTAGAGGGAGACCGAATTGTGTACTAGCATAGGCAGTAAAATCTACTATGTGCTGAGAAACGTCTGATTTCTAAGAGGAAAAGTCCAACAATAATAAGAGAAATCATCAAGTAACACTAGATAGTAAAGAAAACCAAATATGTTAGGAATTGAAGATGTCCACACATCACAATGAAATCACTACATCACAATGAACTCACTCGAATGGCGCAGAGGAGCGCAAAGAAGAGGTAACAAAAGAGAGATGCATATGTTTGTTAAGTTGACAGGACTGACAAAGAGAACGGTCTACTTTATTACATGAGATGAGCGAGTTTTTATTGAGGATGTCGAGACTGGCGACGCCAAGATGACCAAGATGCTGATGCCATAACTGGGAGGAGATGGCGAGGTAGGCGCTGGGTGGAGCTGAGGTGGTGACTGGAGGTATGGTGTAGAGGTCGCCCGCACTATCGCAGCGAAGCATCACACGCTGCGTCCGGAGATCCTTAATAGAAAAACCAAAGGTGTCAAACTCGATGGAACAATAGTTGTCACGAGTGAACTGTCTAACAGAAAGAAGGTTGTGAACTAGATTACGAACAACTAGAGTCTTGTGAAGAAGGAAACGAGTGGATGGTGTGTGAAGGAACGTGTGACCACGAGAAACGACAGGGAAACGGGAACCGTTGCCAACAGTGACGACCGAATGAGGTGGGGGTGGGAAGAGAGGAGTGTACCGTTGTTTGTCGTCATATGGGAGGTTATGCCGCTGTCCATGACCCAGCCGCCGTGTCCTTGGATAACCAGTTGGTTCAACGCGGTGAGGAGGCCCTGCTGATCCCAGGTCTGCAGAGTGGAAGGCTGGGATGGCGTGAAGGCGGTATGAGCTTGAGGTGGAGCGCCGAGGAGGTCAGGAGCGGGCGAGGGACGACACTGACGGCCAGTAGGGGCAGTCCATGAGTTGAAGCAAAACCAGGGACCGGTCGATAGAGATGGTGGTACGCGGCCACGCTGGAAACCGACACTAGCACCACGGCTGGTCCCGCCTTGCTTGCTGCGGCGGTTGCGGCCGCCGCGACGCCCGTCACGAGCATTGGTGGCCGGAGTAGTTATTGATGACGTGTAGTCGAAGGAGCCGCCAGAGGTGAGCAGGGCCGTGATGGTGGTGATCTTTGCCTCGTTGCTGAGGCGAGTCTCCTTGAGAGCGAGCATGGTGCGCGCCCTGGCGAAGGAATGGAACGGTACAGAGTTGGCGATGTCATCGCCGGTGGTGGAGAAGCGCAGGTTGAGGCCACGTAGCAGGTTAAGGACGAGCAGTGGAGAGATCGGATCTGGGATTTTTTTTACTTATATATAGGTACTCAGATCAGATCTGAGAGATCAGATCTTCTCGATGACTCCGGTTGGCGTAGAGCACGGGCGACCGGCGAGCGGCGTCGGGCGCCCAACGCTGGCGGCGCGTCAGCGGTTGGTCGACGGAATCGCGACGGCGGCGCGCCGGACCGGTGGAGGCGACGGTGTCCGGTGGAAGCGGCGGTGACCCAGGGGGAGGTCGGGGAGGCAGCGGCGTCCGATGGCCTGAGGAGGACGCGGCGGCGGGGCGGCAGCCTGGGGACCGGATCCGGGGCAGCAGCGTCCGGCGGCCTGAGGAGGGGAGACGGCGGCGGCCTAAGGAGGATGTGGCGGCGGGGTGGCGACCTGGGGGCCGGATCCGGCCGGATCCGGGGCAGTGGCGTCCGGTGTCTTGAGGAGGGAAGGCGGTGGCGGCCTGAGTCAGACACAGCGGCGGGGCGACGGCTTGGGAGCCCGAGTCCGGTGTTCGGGTGGTGACGGCCAGGAGGGCGTCCAGGTGGTGGCGGTCGGGAGGAGAGGAGGTGGGGTGTCGGCCTAGGTGGAGCAGCGGAAAAGGCTCAGGTATGCTCTGATACTACGTAAAAAGGTAAAGAGGGATTGACAGACATCACACAGCAAAGGGCTGGGGTGGCTCTGTATATATTGCCTGGTGTAAGTATACAAGGTAAGCGCATACATGAAAGGTATATACAAGGTAAGCGCATATATGAAAAGTATATATAAGAAATGCGCATATATGGAAAGCGCAAATAAGAAAAGTTATCTATCTAATAATTCTAATACTATCACTGTATCCCATTTGTGCAGATATCTTTGCTATGTAATTATACTGATTTCAGTAGTATTTGTTTTGATACATTTCTTACTCTGATTTTACTCCTCGCTCTATTTCCATGCATGCGCGTCTTCTCAGATTGACCCTGAAAAATTCTACTGTTACTACCTTTTCAGATATTTCATAGCACTTCAACGGTAAAGATCCCATCTGATGTTTGAGCTGCTTGATCAGTGGCTGATATCCCCAACTGTTGCTCTGTGTTGACACTTGCAGTGATCTGGAAGGAAAGCTGGATTGGTGCTTCTGCAGGTGCGCCAAGACGCAATCAAGAGTCCACGTCACCAATGTAAATTCACACTCCAGGAAGACCTGCATAACTCTTGCCATTAGTTGATTCCAACGTCAGGCTATTGGGCCAACCTCCACTTGCGAAATTAGCTGCTCTTGGAACTAATTTTGCTAGAATTTGCACTTGGTGGTATGTTTTCTATATGTTTGAATGGTACGGCACCTTGTGCTCCCATATCCACACATCGCCAAGTATATATTGTCCATATGTTGTAAAGTGATGCTTCCAATTTGGTTAAGACAGTTACAAATTCGGCAGCATTTGTTAGAACAGTAGATTTATAATGGCACTTACGAATAAAACAATCCATTTTTAATCTTATTTTTAAAATAAACCCATACCAAATTATTTTCAAATATAAACCGTAGTTCATAATGCACGCGTCCTGTGGTTATGAATGACGTCTATCCATAAGGTCCGTCACCAACTCTGACATGACCAAACAGACAAACCCTAGTTGGACGAGTCACTGTATGTTGGTCCGATCTTTAGTACAGGAACTCAACACTCGGTACCAGTTCTCAATGTTGAATGCAGTGGTGGATTTAGAATTATATCATATTTTGGACTAAATTTGCTAGAAGAAAGTTGAGTATTAGGAATAACATGAGTTGAATTATAGGGTTTGTACCCAACTGAGCTGAAATTATCTGAGTTATACACTGTAATATTTTCACACTCTGTGTTGAAGCCTATGTAGCTATAGGCTTAGATCCGTCCCTGGTTGAACGCACAAGTCAAGAACAGAAGTAGTAGGTACACATGCACTCCATGGATGGAACCCTAATTCTCTCCGGTTTAACCCTAGCAACTCTCGAGGGCTGCCTTCGGTTGAGCTTTGGTTTTCATTGTTACAGTAATTAGTTTTTAAACGGTACATTTTTTAAAAATGGGGTCTACAAGTAGATTATAGTAGACACTGTTCCGAGTTCAACTATACTACCTAAAATCACATACGACTATTTCCTTCTGTGTACTATCTCTTGCGAACAGCCAAAATTCAAAAACTATAAATTAGAAGCCAAAACTGCAGTTCAAAAGAACTCACCCATCGGTGTGACCTCGAATCCAGATGACAACTACCCTGGATAGAGGAATCAGTTGGCAACCAAAGAATTGCAACAACATTAGGAAGCGGGTTTGTTCTTTTTGGCTTCGACTTATGGCTTATGGCTGCAGCTTTTATAGCTTTTGAGCTATTCATAAGAGAGAGAGAGAGTACGGAATAACAGAAACTTGCATGCAACTTTAGCCAATATAAATGAAGTTGCTACAGTGTGCACTATAATCAACTTGTAAACCCCGTCATGAAAAGATATTTTGTTTAAAACCTAGTTACTGTAGAAAAACCAAAAAACAGTGTTTAAGCTGAAAAGAAGGGGCCTAGCACTCCCTCACTCGCGCACCTGCAATAATGGAGAACAATTCCCTAACATTTGGGAGTAGTTAAAATAACAAAAAATAACGCCAAGGCCAACTCGAGGGCTCGGGTTAAATAAAAAGTGGCGATTTGGACTCACTGTAGATAAGAAAAAATAGCTTCCAATCATATGTAGATTAGAATCCATATGTGTACGAGCATTATCTTTAAAATATCATAGATAATTTTTACTTGAAACTGTCTGTAATTCGTGAGATATCGCCAACGGTTTCGACTAAAAATCGTTTGTGATAATTAACTATCATAGACGGTAATGAGTAAAAACTATCTGTGATATTCATTTCTATTCCTAAATCTATTTTGATTTGTTGGCTAACCTCAGAAAATGCTAGTCATGCCCTTTGAAACAAGTAGAAACACAACATGTATACATTCAATTCACATTCATTTCAGAAACAAAACATCCATTTCATAAATCAATTAACTCAAATAAAATAAATTAACCATTCATAAACAACACATGTACAATTAAGCTCATTATTTTCCCAATCAATCTATTTATTCTACATTGTGGAACTGCCCATCTTTGTTTATGACCTAAGACAGCAAGAAGTACGCACATTGTCCTCTAATTTTTTTGGAGCTCGGCATGTTCCAACGAAGTTGTAGCGATGGACACAACCTGTCGGTAGGAAAATCAATGCCGTGCATATATATATATATATATATATATATATATATATATATATATATATATATATATTGATAAGTATGAAATAATAGTTATTACAAGATTGATAAACCTCAAGATCATTGGTCTTCGTGGAACTGAGTAGTAGTTCCATGTTGTGGTAAGCATAGAATCCGCAGGTGTTGCCCGGTGGCACTGTAAAAATAGAATTTGTTAGTTCAAGAGGCATTACTATGAAGTGTTATATATGATTAATGTGTACTAGCGACTACCAGAAAATCTAGATCGTGTCACAGGGCATTGATCCCTCCCTTGGATTTTCATACAGTAGCAATGTACTCGGCGAACGACCTACGTGATTCCAAAAAGTTAGCCTTAGTCATTGCAAAGGAAGGAGAGACTACAATAGAGTTATCTATGGAGAAAATATGTTTACCTGTTGATTAATTGTGAAGTCAGTTTTGGATCTCTTTAGAGAATTAAGGTATATTTCCTTGTTCTATTTTGGTATAATTACAATTAGAATCTAGTGGAATCTAAATAGGTATATCGTCATGATCATTAAACCTAAGTTTGTGTTGCTTATAAAGTACAAATCAATAAGTATAGTTACTAGTGCAGCACTTACCCCTGGTTGTAGGGCATAAATATGAATTCCTTATTGTGCTTAGCCACCAATGACATCATCATGTAACATGACGAAGGATGCATCCATATTGATGGTATTCATGGAGACCAAATGTGGGTCGAAAAAACCTACCGGTGATTTCTTTGTCTGCCTTTAGTCATCATGTATCTATATATACAAAAGTTAGGAGTTATATATGACATTTATTGGTATTACATGAACGTAAATCATGATTGTACATATTTACAGTGTCCAGCATCAAATGAGTGAGGCGTCGAGGGAATTGAGCTTCAAGAGAAAGAAAAATCCCTCGAAGGTCACCGTGAAGACACAATCATGAATATTGTGATGAAGATAATGCAGCCTGAACTTGACGGTGACACTCGAGCGCCATTGTCCCTTTGGCTTGTTGGCGTATTCCATGTACCATGCATGCAATCTCTGGCAAGCCAGTCCTAGGGTTTGGAGGCGCTCTATCGGGACGAATTTTTGGACCAACGGTAAGTAGGAGATATCGTCGATCTTCTTCGATTTGGACTTACTTTTCTTATAAGTTGACTTCACAGTAGTCGACTGGGAGCGAGATGTAGGTGCAGGTAGTTGCGGTGAACTTGGCATCGGTGCATATAGGTCCTGTGGTCTTAGCACCGGTGTAGGTAGCTACGGTGGACTTGACACCGATGCAGGAGCCTCCAGGCAGATGTCCCTCTTAGGCCACTGGATGAATGATCCAATGGGTTGCCTAGAGTCATGACCTTGTCATTTAGGGCATCTACAGCGGGACAACCATGAAATTGGCATGAATACTATCCATATTCACTTTTGCGAAATCTGACACTAGAGTTACACCATGCACTAAGGCCCCAGCACTGGATAGATATGTCTGGCCCCAAGCAGCGCATAGGGCAATGGAGGCGTATCTCACTGGAGCTTGCACTTTGTAGCCACCTATATAATGATACAAAATTAGCTATTCTAACAAGCTTATCAATGGATCGAGCATTCCAGAGATAATAATTATTACCAAGATGTCATCGACAGAAAATCTTTGGTCGCTTGCCGAGGTAGGATTCAACACGCAGCTACTCCGATGGTTGGGGGGGCTGACTAGCACAAGAGCTACGAGGGCTACCGATTAACTTTCCCTATACCTTTGCATCTCATCTCTGATGTCATCAACGATCTTTCCTCTAAGTGATGCCTTAATCTTCTCTCGTAGTTGTGCCTCGAGCTCGTCTTTGGATCTCTTCCCACTCCGGTACACTTTGAAGTCCTCTGAGAAACCATATTTCTAAGGAACATAAAGACCAAGGTCACTCGTACGACCTGGGTCCTCCTTGTTTCCCAGAGTTGCAGAGAGTATATCTCTCTTCTTGATTGTCTGGAATGAGCCTTAGGACGATTCTACACTCAACGCTTCCTGTAAGAGCCCAATATGTTATTTTATTTCTTATGAAGTTATGAAGTAATTACAAACTAGATAGTTCGATATCTTACCAAGTGGTGGAACACTTCCTCGTCTGTAGGGATCCTAGAAAATGATGGGGATCCTAGAAAATGATGGAGATCCTTGACAACATAGTAGATGACTTCGCTTTTATCTAGTTTCGGGTGCGCTCATCAGGGATCCTAGAAAATGATGGGGAGGCCTCCCATAGGATTGCCTCCTCGTCCTCCCTCCTCTATTGGGGGATTTTACCCATATACCCAGTGGTGTTGAGTCTATGGGGGTGCGTGTTTTTAGCCTGGAGGGCCCTGTGTGCTGCACTTTCACTCCTAAAATTATTTGTCATCTTTTGTGCCACAAACTCTTGCCATTGCAGTTCTAGGAATGGATACTTGTGGAAGGGCGTCAGATCCTTCTCCACAAATTGCATGGTAAGCATTCTCTTGAAGTTGTTCCATGCTTTGCATGCTGCTAGCAATGCATGTCGTCACACGGATGGCTAGTGTTCTTGCAGGATCTCAAACGATTGAAAAACTTCCGTCAGCAGCTGACTTTTTTGATCTTCACTCATGTTCTTCCATTAATCGTACGTGATCTCAATCCTTTCCCCGTGCAATTATTTCAACCATTCTCCAAAATGCGCACACTGCTTGGCAAGGATTGAGAGGGTTCTCAGATGCATCGATATTCGTGATGGTAAACTGGCCCTCGGCCCTTTTTGATAGTTCTCTTCCATGACGCTTGAATTTTCTAGAGGACGGTGCATCACACGCATCTAGTGATGATGACAAAGAATGAGCAGATGACATCTTGAAAAGATAATAGAAGTGATGAAGAGACAAACACCTATTAACTATAAAAATTTCCTTAACTTTTTTTTATGACTTGCAAATTGGTTGGAGGTGGAACATAGTCGGTGTTAGTGATATGCCCTAGAGGCAACATGGAGATGTTGTATATATCACATACTATGTTTATGATACATTACTTTGTTCCTTGGAATAGACATCATCATTATTGATCAATGAGTATGTGACTTATTCATGAGACTCTTAAATACTAAGATGTTGCTATTTCTAAATGATCCCTGGTCGTATATCATATGAGGAACAAATATGATTCAAAGACAAAGATCAGCATATGTATTGATTGATGATCATGTCTCATGGATCATGGTATGGTGATACCAAATCAATAATATGGACATGTGTTAGTGAACATATGTTGGATAGACTGCCATGAGACAACTGCAGAGATTCCATGTGTCATCGCTTGGTCTCAAGTAGTGTTTATGTAGAGTCCTTAGACTTGAGGTCATCATGGTTCCCAACATGAGTAGTAGCTTATTTTGGGACTACTAATCACTACTCCGTGAATCGGGTAGTCATAAAAGTAGTCTTGGGTTTGCCATGAAACATGTAGTGGGATGTGAATGATCAAGATAGAATTTGCCCCTCCTTATGGGAGAGATATCTCTGGGCCCTCGATGTAATGGATTATGAAAGTGCATGGCCATGCCAAGGTGATTGAGGAGTCAATCACGAGTTTATAATCCATCACGGAATCGAGAGAGTGATTGAGCTATTAAGAGGATGACACAGTCTCGCCTTGAGCTCAATCTATATCGTGAGGCAAAGGGATTCGTACATGAGAGGACATTACAGTTCAAATTGATATGATCTTTACATATACTTTGGGGTTAATATGTCTTACTAGAGACCGCTATTAACATGGTAACAGAAAGGCGTTTCCGGTCACGACCAAGTATCGTGAACCTCTGTGGTCGCACGCTTAACGGGTTGGAACACTAATTCGAATATGATTCGGATATGGGCTCAATTCGAATAGAGATCCGAATAGACTCCTATTGGGCCTCGGTCCACGAGGCCCACGTGAGGAGGTCTATATATATGGAGGCGAGGCGGAGGGGATGTGTGCTGTTAACATCTAGCAAAACCCTAGCCGCCACCTCCCGAGCCAAACCCTAGTCGCTCACGAGTGCTAGTACACTCGCGATCGGCGCCCAGGCCCGGACGTGTGGATACCGGTGGAGGCGCTGCTCGTTGCAGATCTTGATCGGCGTGCGTGGAGAGACGATCTGTTCGGACGATCGGCTACTTCCACTACTACCTCGACGCGCGTGATTGGATCGGTTTCCAATTCTTCTTCACGCACAAGGCGTCTAAGTGGTAACGATCCATGATCCTTCCTTAGCATGATGTTCTTGGGTGCGCGGTAGAAAAGTTTTGTTTTCTGCTTCCGTAGCCTACGCGTATTCCTTTAGTCGGAAACAAAGGAGGGGATTATATAGAGGGATAGAGATATAGAAATGCTGTAAATTAAGCAGTTTTAGCAAATTTCTTAGATTAATTCCAAATTTAAGCATGAATATATAGTAAAGCAATTATCCAAGGACATAAAAATGATATGAAGGCTAAGCAATTATCTTTCAACATAGATAACAAATTCAAGTCATTGAAATGGGCATTTGTAATCAGCATAATGCATAGATTGTATTATGTTATATTGCTCTCAGGTGAAGTGTTCCTCAAGTACTAAATACTTGGTCTTCTCAACTCTAGTCTATAGATCAACATGGATAACAATATCTCTCTATTCTGCTAGTTTACCAATGTTAACTTTACCTGAAACATGTGATAGAACCAATTACTCTTTTAAAGTACTAACAGGAACCGAAAACAGCAATAGAGTAAAGACAGTAGCAAAACAAGTAAAAGTATGTGCAATGGTAGAGATAATCGAGTTCAACAATAATCAGAGCACAACAGAGATTAATCACAATGTGCCGAAGTAAGAAATTATCAATTCACAACTCAAACTAGCAGAATACTCCTGAGATTGTCACTGAGATCTCACAAATGACTAGATTCCTCATCGAGCAATCACAAAGCCCATATTCTACCATGCAATGCTAGGATTTCTCACAAATTTCAGAGATATAAACTTATATCAACTAGCACAGAAAACTAATGCACAATAGAAATGAAGAATATAAAGAAATGCTCACTGTGCGATGACAATCCAAACCACCGAGAAGACCAGGTTTATGGTTTAGGGGGAGGCGGTGTGTTCGGGGGAGGAGGAGGGTGCCGAGCGTGGGGGGAGGAGGGCCACTGGGCTCGGGGGAGGTGGCATGCTCGAGGGAGGAGGAGGGCGTTGGGAGGGGGGAGAAGGGCCACCGGGCTCAAGGAAGGCAGCAACGGGCTCTGGGGAGGCGACGAGCTCGTGGGAGGAGGAGGGCGCCGGGCGCGGGGGAGGAGGGCAGTCGATGCGGGGGAGGCGGCGTCGGGCTCGGGGGAGGCAGTGACGGGCTCGAGGGAGGCGGCACTGCAGAGTGAGTAGCGTCAGTACAGTGGGCAAACCCTACAACACAATATATAGGGTAACAATTATAGACAGTTCTTAATAACAAACCGTTTGTAATAACAAATATCACAGACAATTTTATCTTATAACCATCTGTGAAAATTTAACTTCACAGATTGTTTTATCTTAGAACCGTCTGCGAAAATTTAACATCATAGATGGTTTTACTTGAAAATCATATGTAATGTTCATTTTTATAGATGGTGTTTTATTATGAACCTTTTGTGATGTTCCTATCACACAACCTGATATACACATATAAAAGCAAAATCACATACATACGACTCATTCTTATATAACAAATGCAAATTCACACACACACACACACGCATATATATGTGTGTATATATATATATATCATATTCTCATATACATAAATACAAATTCATATATATATATATATATATATATATATATCATATTCTTATATACATAAATACAAATTCACACACACACATTTATATATCACACATTCTCATATACATATACAAATACAAATACAAATACAGAACATATGACACATAAATATTTTATTCATCATTCCACTTGCTTATTTCCTCTAAAAATTAGCCCTATATGATGATCAACACGTATGTAGCTGGTTTTGTCACGTTGTTCTTCCTCGACCCATATGTCATTTTTGAAAGAAGGCAACTCGTCAAATTGGTTGTATTATTCCTCGTCCACTACATTTTCAATTCCGACAATCCTCCTTTTTCCATGAAGAACTACGTAGCACTTTTTATTTGCCTGATTGGTTACATAGAAAACTTGAACAATTTAGTTAGTGAGTACGAATAGCTCATCTTTGTATCCGACACGTTTGAGTTCCACAGTAGTGATACCGTACTTGTCGACCTTCACCTGTAGGAGATGGACCCAATGGCACTGAAACAGGGGTCTTGAAAAGTACGTAGTCAAGCTCCCAAATATCCTCTACAAAGTATGAACTCATAATAGGAGCTCCTCAACCCATCGGTACTGAATGCATCTATGCGGACATCGTTGTTCTGATTAGTGCTCTTTACATACTTAGCTTGTATATAGACTGTGTACCTATTTATGTCATATCCTTGTCATATCAGAACTGTAAATATTGGACCTTTTGCCAACCATGTCAACATATCACTTGACGAGCTTCTAGCGACTCACTCTTTCAACCATTGATTAAACCGACTGTTGTGTTGTCTCAAGATCCAAACATTCGACCGCTCTAGATTCTATTGCTGAACTACGTCCTTGTGCTAGTTGATATACAGGGTCACTTCAGTCATGTGTTGCAAGACCGTGAAATGGGCTTGAGTGTATATATTCATATCTAGAGTGATTACTTTCCTTTCAATGGTCCTGATACCCTCAAGCCTCCCCTCATGAAGAAATCGAGGCACACCTATCGATTTGACCTGAGCCATATAATCAACATATAACTCAATGACCTCTTTGGTTGCATAACCTTTGATAATGGTACCCTCTGATCGAAATCGATTTTGTACATAGGACTTGAGAATTCCTATAAAACTCTCGAATGAATACATGCTACGTAGGAACACCGGCCCCCACATTTTTATGTCCCACACAATGTGAATAATGAGATGGACCATGATATTGAAAAATGACGGAGAGAAATACATCTCAAGATGACATAAAGTCGCCACCGTCTCGTCCTGTAGAGCATCTAGCCTATCGGGATTGATAATGTTGTGAGCAATTGTGTTAAAAAAATAACACAGTCTCATGATTGTATCTCAGATCTTGATTGGCAAAATAAGTCTAATTACAATAGGGAGTATCTGTGTCATCAGCACATGGCAATTATGAGACTTCATACTAATTAATTTCAAATCTTCCATCGAAACAAGTTTCTTTATATTCGCGGAGTAACCAGATAGAACTTTCACATCGTAAGCACTGGCACAGTTAAGTTCTCTCAGCCTTGGACAGAGTGTAACAAACAGGGGAAGGTACATTTATCCTTTTTCAGTATTTGTCGGTGCTAACTCAGGTCTGATGTCCATATCAACCAAGTTAAGCCATGCATTGACACCATCTTTTATTTTTTTTCATGAATATTCTATAAGAGACCAATCAAGCTGTCACATATATTTTTATCTATGTGCATGACATCGATGCAGTGGCAAACTTCTTGGTACTCCCAATAAGGTAAGTTCTAAAATATTGATATCTCTCTTCTAGATGTTCTTCCCACGGGTCCTCATTTTATGTCCCTTTTCGAGGACAACATCTAAATTTTTAACTATATCATATACCTCTTTTTCACTTAAATGCCTTGGAGCTGAACTGTCCTTCTCTCCGTCGAATTATTTCATCATCTTGCGGTGGGTGAGCCATCCGAAGGAATCCATGGTGTTACATATACAAGGTTTTGCGTGAGTGTTTCAGCCACACACTCTCGGTATCAGTTAAGTAGTGAGTACATGCTTTGACCACTTTTGTACTCTAGCACGAGAAGTTAGCAAGGGCAGGATAATCATTTATAGTGCAGAATAACAAGGAGCGTAAAGTGAAGTTCTCTCATTTGTACGTATCCCATACGTATACCCTTTCGGTCCACAGTATTTTTAGATCTTTCACCAACAATGCTAGGTACATATCAATATCATTCTCCGGTTGCCTCGGCTCTTGGATAAGTATCGACAACAAAATATACTCTTGGTGAAGATGGGAGGTGGCTTGTCGAGATCAGAATATGCAAATTCGGACTCCCTGTGTATACCGCACTAGTCCAGGATAACACTAGTGCACACAGTGTAACATAGATAAAATATCGACTATATGTGCAATAAATATTAATAATTATCAGAGTACGACCTTATGACCAAGCTTACAATTAATAGCCTGAAGGGCTTAAAAAACTAGCAGCAGAAAACAGAAATAAGTATGATAGCTATTCGACATATTCAAAAGCAATCAACTGGAAAGCGAAGTCCTAATCCGGTCAAAGTATCCTCTCTGGTACCTCCTGCTGATGTGGTCCGTCCTCCTCAACAGAGCAATAGTAGACATAAATCCGTGAGTACATTGGTACTTAGTAAGTCGTTTGTATCAAAAGTGCAATATAATATGTAAGGCTGACTAATGGATGGCTGAAAGGTTATTTTTGCAGAAAAGAATAATTTAAAGTAAATACAAAAAATAGATTGAAAGTGAACTTTAAGAAAAATAATAATAAATAAATAATCAAAAAAATTAAATAGACCATAAGTGAACTAACCATCTACTTAATAAACCACTAGTGAACTACTTGTACACTTTCCAAAGTTATCCAACTCAACTTTATGAAATAACTACTCATCGTGTGAAATCACCGATCATTGTCCATACTGAGGACATAGCTATTTGAATAGTCTTACACTTTACAGATGTTGCACAACTGTACCTACACGATATGATCATCCCCACACAAAAGGAAATTACAACAATGCCTTTACAATGTTCAACCTTAACCCAATTCCGCTCGCTAAGGTTTCACCGTCGAGCAGGCTAACCACCTAGTTGATAATTGCCCACTCTTGCGTCTCATGCAAATCAGCAGCCATGTTCAACTCAATGGCGAAATTAAAATTCAAATATCAAAAATTAATCAGCCAGGTCTATCTCTATACTAGACATGTGGTTTGCATGGTAAGACTCAGATCAATTGCACACAAATACTGGAAATTAGAAAATTCTACTGTGCTATGGACTCAGTGCACGAAAAGGCTAGTCTACGGTAGATTCGGCTCACGGAACAGTCAACAGTGTGACTTAGCTACTGACATGGCAGATTAGGGCTGATGTAGTGGATATGTGGCGGACACGTGTGCATTAGGGCTAACATGGCACTCGGGTTGGCTCTGGAGCTGATGTGGCACTGACGTGGCTGACACGTGGTGACCACATATATAGGATTAGGGCTGAGGTGGCAACTGGCATGGACGACTGACTTCACTGGGCTGGTGACGATCGGATGGTTCGAACGGTGAAGGCGATCGGGATGCTAAAGAGTGAGGATTGTTCAGATGGTTTGAACGAAGACGTCGATCGGACAGTCTAACGATGATCGGATGGTTTGGAGGCATGGAGAGGTTAAGACGGTCTGAAGGTTGATAACACACTCAGTGGCTTTTATGGTGCAGACACTAAGGTGTCCTGGATTGAGACAACAGAGAGACCTGGTCAGGCACAGACACCGAGGCGGAGACAAACACGAAAGACGGCGGTGAGAGTTTGAAACAAAAACGATGATGAACAGTAGCTGGACCACTAGATGATTGACACGTGGGCACGTGGCTCAAGGGAGGGATCGAATGGCTAAGATTAAGTGACATAGATGAATAGTGCTCAAGCATGTTCGGACCGAGTGAACGGCGCGGCAATCGGACGGTCCGAAAACGATCGGATGGTCCGGATGGATATGAATGTTTGGATGGTCTGAACGGCAACACCAATCGAATAGCTAGGAACGTGCGTTGTGGAAAGAATGTCCGACGTGTGGCGGTGCCAAACAGACTGGTCCGATTAGTGCGGGAGAGTTTAGGGGATTTTTTAATTTCAAAAATTGGAAGAAAATAAAATGAGCTCTATAAAATAGCAAATACCTCTTTTGATCATCATGTACCTGTATACCTGCACTATCGGATCTAGTATTAGGATCAGCCTCATCGAAAGTGAGTTCACAAGGCTAAATGATTTTGTTAGTTTCCAAATTAATGAAATCTATGAGAATGAGCAGAAAATCGAAGAAAAATTCCATCATATCATCTGGATTCAAATTTATCTTAGTTGTCATATTTTAGAATGAAGCAATTACAACTAAATATCTTAAAATAAGAGACGCTAGGCTTACGACCAAACCTTAACTCATAGGAAGTTTTGCCTAAGGATGATTTCAAGAGCACCCTATTGGATACATAGCAAGTAGTAGAAATTGTCTCAGTCCAAAACCTCTTAGGGGTGTTATGCTCACCTAGCATGGTCCTAGCCATCTATACAAGAGTCATATTCTTTCTCTCTACAGTTCCATTCTATTGAGGGACTAGGGGAAGAGAACTAGTGTTCTAGACCTTGCTCAATACAGAAAGTGGAAAAAGATGAGTTCTTAAATTTAGTGCCATTATCACTCCCAATGACTTTCAAAGCTTCTGGGAGATCAATAGCCAACTTAAGGGCCAACTTCCTAAAGCAGCCAAAGGCCTCATTCTTGGAAGGGACAAAATACACCCAAGAATACCTAGGGAAGTCATCTACAATGATAAACACATGCCACTTCCCCCATACAGACTGGACTTTAGAAGGACCAACAGTGATTAAGTGCAAAAGCTATCCATGTGCATTTGTCATCACCAAGGTAAGAGGAGAATGAGAAGAAGAAACTATCTTACCATATCTATAGGTTGTGCAAACTAGGTCCTTGCTAATCTTAAGCTTGGACAAGCCTCTAATGATATGTAAATTGCTGACTCTAGACGTGTGGTTAAAACCAATGTGACCTAGCCTAAGATGCTACAAAACTAGATCACGAGAGCCAGAAGCTACAAGACATTTAGGGCTAGAGCTGGAAGAGAAAAGAAAATCAGCACTAAAAATCTTTTCAAACCTAGAGATCCCAAACACAAACTTACTAGAGGAGTCTAGAACTCTACACTTACCACTCCTAAATATCACTTCTAGACCCTCATCAAGAAGCTAGAAAACGGATAGTAGATTATACCTTAGCTTAGTTATGAAAGTGATGTCCTTGAGCATGAATTTATCATTGACATGCACACTACCCTTAACCAGCATGGTCCCAGTAAAAGCATTCCTGAATGTGATGAACTCATCACCGGATACATGAGTGAGGGAGGATAACTAATGAGGATCTGTGGTCATATGTCGAGAACATCTGAAATCAACAAGCCACATGTCCTCCTTCCTCGCTCGTTGGATCTATAGGGCATAAGCAAAAGACCTCAATGCCTTAGTATCGAGGGTTAGAAATGAAAGACCTAGTAATCTAGTACTGAGCCACACAATATCTAGGTATAGTAGTAGAAGAAGAAATAAAATGGTTAGTAAGATAATCATGAGAATACACACAAGAACCACCAAGACCTCACCAAATCAGTATACCAAAAGATCGATACTCCCCCCATCTAGATGCCACTCATGGTCTAGTCTCACGATATCCTAAGCAAAAGCGTTGCTTAACTCCACTAAATGAATCAAAGAAATCATCTATGAACCTAGGCTTATATCTAGAATCAAATATTAGAGGCCTGGTTCTAGAGACTCTCATAGGTAAAGGAACTCCTCTAATGGACCTCAAATCATGTATAATCTATTTTCTCTCATACTTGACCCAATGGAAGCAGAACTCAATAATGTGGACATTCTTCTTATAGAAGGTGCAATGGTACTTGACCTTTTGAGAGTGTTTGACCTGTTGAAGTAGATGTCCCTAACTTGTTAGAAGTGATATGGACAAATCTAGCTAACCTAAACACAATCTTGGAAGACTCGAGGGGTTTGACTTCAAACATGGCACTCTCCACAACTCTCACAACCTAAGGTGAGTGGTTCTTGGAATGTTCTAGAAAGTTGAAACCTATACCACTTTTTATCACACAGCTTAGAATCATTGAAAAAGATGCATCTGATAAAAAGTTACAACCAAAATAACGATTTGCTATCCGGTGGACAGAAATCTTCAGTTTTCAGACTTGGGTCAATTCTTGTGCTTTTCAATTCTAGATTGTATTCTATTGAATTATCTTGTGTTTATCACTTCTATACATTATTATGCTCCTAATTTAGCTTTCATCTATCCTTGTTTGATCAGCAACATAGGCTAAGTGATAAATACAAACTATAATTCAATTCTGTGCAATTTCTTAAATTAACTCATTGCTACATATCTAGCCTTCCAAACTGCACCTTTTACTAACCGAGTAGATTACGTCAAACCGGCCCTTGCAATCGCTATACTATCACTTGAGTTAAGTTATCATGAACCAGCCACTAGTTGCACCACCTGTTTTGCATTAGTAAGAACTCGTAAGAGCTTAGTCAAAACTTGAGAGATGTGTGACTTGTCAAACTCTACCTCCTAGTAGTTGATAGGAACTAACATCTTTCTTGTGAATTTCTTATTTTCTACTAACAATAGTAGGTTTATAAAATTCGAAACATGAAGCCATTAATGACGATCATTCTTTTCAACTTGAGAGTATCAGACCTCTCACTCATCGCACCAGGATGCTCATGCAACATTTCAACCATGAGGTGGACTATAAAACGGAGAAGATCTACAATGTGTTAGATCGGCTTAACGAGACCCTCACCACCATCAACAACAGAGTTGTGAACATTGAGAAACATTCACCCCAAGCTGGTCTACGTGCTCCATTTTTCCCTCAGTCTTCGGTGGGCGAGAATGACGGTGTTGAAGATAGCAATTATGGCGCGTATACTAAAGTTGAGGGCTCTGATAATCATGACCATTGTCGACTCTAACAAAATTGACAAGATACAGGTAGGTTAACAAGAGAGGTACATGATGATGATTCATTAACTAAAGTCAAGTTTATAATTTCTCCATTTGCATGCTATGATTTTCCTGATAATAAAAGAGTTAGAGCTGGTACTAGTAAATTCATTGATTGTGCATTATTTTGGTGGAGGGAACAATGTAGACTACCACATATACCTAGAATTTAGAATGCTTTGACATGAGTCATGAGATCTAGATTTGTTCTTTTATATTGTTCACGTGACTTATTAAATAAATTACAATGTTTAAAACAAGAAAGTAGAAGTATAGGGGAATACTATCATGAATTTAAAACTCATTTGTTGCGTTGTAGTTTAGAGAAACACGCTGAATCTACAGAGAATAGATTCTTAAGTGGGCTTAATCAAGAAATTCAAAACTTTCTTGTTCACGAAGAATATAATTTTTTCTCTGATTTGTTTATACTTGTTTGTAAGTTTGAAAGTCAGATTGAGAAAAAAATTGAGAATGCTTGATAATAGGAAACAAAAGAACAAACCTGTGTTTGCACCTTTATCTGTGATTAATAATTTGTAGGAAGTTGAGAACCATGCTGAAGAAAAGAGAGAAGTTGACATTGAAGATAAGGAGTTGATTGTTCAACAATCGGTGCTATTGAAAGTAAAAGATGAGGAGATAACCACAGTTAGAGATGTAGTACTTGCTGCCCTATTGCTTCATTATAAAGATTTTATACCTACGACATCTACATCAATTAAGGAGATCGATAAGGGTAATAACTATGGTCCTGAATTTAAATATGAAAATGTGAGAATTCATGTGTTTAATTGGAAATTCTGTATTATGGAATTTCCTTACTTAATTTACATAATGTGTAATTGATTACTCATAAGAAAATTCTTACTAGAATATTTCCTGATGATTCTTTATACTATATCATGTTCGATGATCCTAGAGAACTATCTAGTGTGATTGGGAGCCTTGCTAAAATTTCAAATTTAAAATCATTAGCTAGTACTTATGCCTACACATAGAAGTTTAATTTGATTGGAGATTATAGTGTAGACAATTAGTTTCTTGTATATCGAATATGCATAACTTATGATCAAATGTATGAATTGAAGTTTGTTGTTTTGAACAACAATTCTTGTGTGCTGAATGTTGTTCATCATGAGAGAAAAAATAAAATTTAGTAATTATTCAATTCTTATGTGTTCATCTCTTATTGCTCCAACTAACATTGACAATATGAATAATGAAGTTGATGTATTGATGATCATACATATATTTTCACCTTTGCTAGATGAATTTGCTATTACTCTATTGACATATGACTGTATGGATGAACTTTGTTTCATTCTAAAAATTGTAGCTTTACCCATAAGTGCTACCACTACAAGTTTACAACTTCAGATATTCGAATTGCATAAATGCTTCATTTACATTTGCAAAACTAGTTGCAATAATTGCTATGTGAGAAATTTTGATTTGCTCATTAATGTATATGATTACTCTTGGGTTAATGTAACATCCTGTTTTTATGGAGTTTATAAAGCCCAGAATTTAAAAATAAATTTTTGAAATTTTTCTGGAATTAATTCAAGCTTAAAATGATTTTTTAGAATTTAAAAATGATTTAATAGGATCAAAATATACTTTAACATAATTTGAAAATATTTTATTTGAGTTCCTTGTGCTTCAAGGATTTTTCTGGTATTTTGGTGAATTTTTGGGATTTATTTGATATTTTTCTAGAGCTATTTGATTTTTCTCGGAGTTTATTAGAAAGAAAATCAGGAAAAATCAAACACTAGTGGGCCGCACCCCTTCGGCCCACAGCTCCAGCCACGCGTCGGCCGGCCCTTGTGCCGCGCGTCCACCGTCGACACCCCGGCCCGGCCCACTCCCTCACCCTCGCACCCACGCCGCTCAGCCACCGCCCGATTTCCCCTCCGTGCCACGTGGCACTCATCCGGCCCTCCCTCGCACCCGCGTGTGCCCTAGCCGCCTCGCGCCTGTCCACGTCCAGCCGTCCGATCCTCTGCCTAACATGTGTCGAGCATCCGTGAGCAAGGGGACTATTCATCGTCGTCTCCGCGCCGAATTCTCCGTTGCGCCGTGTCCATCCCGACCAACCTCGTTTCATGTGCATAAAACCTCCGCCACCCACGCCTCCTCTCACCTTGTGCTGCCGACCTCACCCTCACCAAGCACCGCCGCCGTCCTCCGCCCCGCCGTGCACCGTTGGGACACTGCCACCGGACCTCGTCCCCGTCGCAGGAGCCGCGTTGTCCGTGCTCGCCGGTGAACCCTCGCCGCAGTCCCCGTGCGCCCCCACCATCGCCACTGCCGGTAAGCCACCACCGCCGGACGACCTCCACCGCCGTTGGAACCCGCCGCTGCCCGCTGGACCCTCCGTCGTGCACGCTGGTCGCTAGAGCCGCCGCCGCTGCGCCTGAGCCCGCATCGCCCGCGCCCGCTGCCCCTCGGTCCTCGTGCCCCACTTCGGTCGACACGCCCACGCCTGCCCGCGCGCCTCGCGTCCGTGCGACACTTCGCGCGGTGCGTCCCGAGCCACGCGCCGGCAATCCATCGGTCCACCCCATCGATCGTGGTCGTAGATCTGGATCGGAACCGATGGTCCAGACCGCGGCACGTGGAGACCTTCCCGAACGTCCGATCCCCGTCGTCGCCGCGTCCGCACCTGTGCCACATCAGCCCTACCCACGTGGCAGCCACGTCAGCCCTAGTGCCACGTGGCAGACCACGTGTCATGCCATGTCAGCCAAAAACCGACCCCATGTCAGCCCTAGGCCACCGCGTCAGCACCGCCCCCTCCGTGCGCACTGTTTCGTGGGCCGGGTCCACCGTGGACTTGTTCTACCGTGCGCCGGGTCCACAGCACAATAACTTTTTCGATTTTCCCGAATTTCCTTTAGATTTAATTTTTCGAGAGCCCGTTCTCCTCTGTCCTAGCTCCGATTGACCCTTTTCTTTTTCTAAATTTATCTAAAATCGAGCTCTAACTTTTGGTTCTGGTTTCATGATTTTTGGAGTTCATTTACTTATCATTTTATGTATTTTTGTTGTTTCGATCGTTTTTTCTCTCGTTAGATTTCGATTCCTGAGGAGCAGGAGCTACGCCAGAAGACCTCGAGTACCTCGCTGAGCATAACCAAGGTAAGTCGTGTCCTTTGATCATGTTGAACCCAGTTTGCAATCTATTATTTAATTATTTTGTTTTAAATTACATTGCATCGCTATTTAATTACAAAGTTTGTTTATGGTAGTTACCGTCCCATATTGAATTACCCTACCTTGATAAATTTGGATACCATGATGCCATTGTCCCATAGGTTGGCATGATGCTATGCTAGATGACACATGGGTTGTACGATTAGAATGCTTAGCCTTGCTTATTATACGATTGAGTTCATCATCACCTGTGATTTATTAAATTGACTTAATGCGATATAGAACCGTGGTTGGTGCCACATTTATTAAAATTTGTGCTATGACATTGGCGTGTCATTGGCGTGGTTATACAAACTTGGCTTTGCACTCGGGCGAGTGATCGTGCAGTAAAGGGGGAAGTGCCGGTTCACTTCGTGGGATGTGGTAGCCTCGCCTAGATAGAATTAAGGACTTAACTTTGTGCGTCATTAATCTGAGCCTTATCGTGCAAACCACATGTCTAGTATGGGATAGACCTGGCTGATTAATTTGGGATGTTTCAACCTTAATCTCGCCATTGTGATGAATATAGTTGCTGATTTCCATATGGTGCAAGGGGGTTGTGATGCGAAACCCTAGCGGGCGGGATTAGGTTGGGATGGAACTTTGTAAAAGCCTTGTTGTGATTACTTTAGGCTGAGGCTAATCACACCGTGTGGGTTCAGTTGTGCAACCTCTATAAAGTGTAAAACTATTCGAATAGCCGCATCCTCGGTCGTGGACAATGCTCGGTGATTTCACACGAGAGGTAGTGATATCATTTAAACTTGGTGGTTTACGTTAGAAGTGAACATGTAGTTCACTGTTGGTTTAACTTGTGGATGGGAGGTTCACAAGTGGTTCAATTCAATTCTTTTGATTACTTATTCCTTATTGTTTTATTTAAATTGCGCCTTCAATCTATTTATTGCATTTATCTTCAATTATTGTTTTAAGCAAATTAACCTTACAGCCTCCCATTGGTAAGCCTTGCATACTATATTGCATCCATTTGTTACAAACGACTTGCTGAGTACCAATGTACTCACGGCTTTACGCCTATGTTGCTTAGTTGAGGAGGAGTATTATCAGCAGGAGGTTCCAGAAGGAGAGTACTTCGATGACTTCACGGATTGGGCTTCGTCCTCCACTTGATAACCTATGGGCTTGTCGATTGGCCGCTACGTTTTATTTTGGATTTCCGCTGCTAGTTTTAAAGCCCTTCCGGCTAGAGTTATTGTAAGCTTGACCATAAGGTCGTACCATTGAGATTTATCGATAAATGAGTTTTCCCTTTTATTTAGCGTGTGTATGGTTGTGATTACATCTATATTTGACTGTGTGCACTAGCGTGATTCTGGACTAGTGCAGTTTACACAGAGAGTCCGAATTTGGATATTCGGGTATCGACAGTTAATAATACAATGAGCTTTTAAGATTGTTGCTATTTTATAACATTAATTGTGCAACAATGAAGAATCGTTAAAACAGATGACATATACATACACCATGCATACACCTTGGCTTCTTTATTACTCTATTTTTAGTTTATCAAAAGCTGATGACAGCTTTATTTTCAAGAAGGAGAGGATGATGAGGACGTGACCCTAATGAATATAATCATATTTGCTATGCTTGCTATTCTAATTATAAGATCTCATATACTTTACTTAAATTATCAGGTGAACTCATTTTTAGGAGTGCCTTTATATTATATGAACTCTATGAGGCTACCTAATGATGAACATGTATATTTGTGCAACACCATGTCACTCTTGGACCAATTCAAGAGTTCAAGTGGAACATATTTTGCAATCCAATTTGGCCTCTAGATCAATTTGGATTCAGCCTGATAGGTCTGATTTCAAATGTGCATAACTCTCATATACGAACTCTGTTTGAGGTGTGTGAGTACTTGATAGAAAGCTTAACTTATTCTCTTTCCAAAAGATCTATCCCCACCTCCAAATTGATTCTAAGCACTCCGCAATCACTAAATGAAGGAGCTGCATCACCTGTTTAGGCTAAATTGGGTCTTGTAATGTTTGATCCCAAGAGAAAGGTGCCCTCACCTCTTGGCCCACACTATTCATGGCTATACTGTTTATGTGAACAGTACCAAGAATAGTACTACCCCTTATTTCTTAGTTATGTGCGGCTTCCCCTCCCCTATTTAAGGAGGTCGTACCTCGCTAGTTTTCTTGTATTTCGTTTATGTTTAGTTTGTCTTTATTGCAACTTGTATCTTCTACGTGTGTCGACTAGATAGATAGATAGATATATATATATATATATATATATATATATATATATACGTAGCAAGAATAATTAATTAGTATACTACATATATATGATCTAAAGTAGCTATATATATGTACATAACAGGAATAATTAATTAAATTAAATTAAGTATGTATAGACTACAAATTTGCTAAACCCTAAACTATTCTAGATGTAAATAATCATTGAGATATCTACATCAAGCTAGATCTAAACTATCTTCAATTTTTCCTTTACTAAAAGCTAGATCTAAAATAAAATGCAATTAGAAATAATTTACTAACCATAGATAGTCAAGCACAAATGGATCTACAATCACTTTTGCCAAATCCATGGTCTCCTTTCACCAAATGGCCTCAAAGCCCCACCTCCTCAGAGCATGCAACAGCCTGTGAGAATAGATCTATAGATCTATCGACTGGTCTGCGTAATTAATAGGTGGAACTATCACAGATGGTTTTTAGCACAAATCATCTATGATGAGGTATCTAATATTAACCTTTTTGTAGTAGTGAGCACACAAATATCTCTCGAAAGCTCTCCTAACACGACTAAGGTCCCTGCTCGATCCGTGGCCCCTAATTGCCTAACATGAGCAACCTCCTCATGTGATCCTTCTAAGTGTGGCACCCTTGGCGAAGTGTTACTCTCAATAATAGACTCCTGTCCTTCAGGCAGCGGCACCACCTGGCCATGGCCTCCACCACGACCAAGACCATAACCCATCAGCATAGCTATGCCTCACAGCCAAACAATCATATATTCAATTCATAAGCATCAATCTCATGCCATTACTAGTCAACAATGTCAACTAGCAGAAATGTAAATGCAATGTTTAATCCAAACCCAACCTATTATGTACCAATGTGTGTCAAGTTTGGATTAATTTTTGGCCTAAGTCAAATTTTAGTAATTAATCAATCTAGATCAAGTTTTTGTTGAATAATTACGCTAAGTTGTTAATTTTCTTCACCACAGACCTAACACCCGCTCTGATACCAATTGTAATACCTCGGTCTAACCTCTGAGCCTAGAATGCTACCACTACTCTATAACACTCTAATGTACATCCATCGTTACTAGATTTTGGCATCATCTCCTCTAGTTATATATCAACAAAATGGTACACAACATATATTTAACAGTAAGCATTAAAACAGTTGTGCTATCAACAACAGCAGACATGCCACAAATGAAACTTGGGACCTCGTGCCCAAGAACGCTCGGGACCATGCGTCTGAAAGCAGGCTTAAACTTGCAAATAGAACATTACTGAGGAAATATATATTACCATAAAAGCTTCCTAACGCTTATCATCAGTTATGAGAGTTCTATCGACTAAGTTTCAGATCGGTAAGCTACTTTACTAAGGCAATATTAAAAAAGACAGAGGTGATGTTCTAGATTATTATTATTGGATGTGTGCAAAGGCGCAATTCCTATTCCCAATGCATGACACCTCAATGGTCACTTAAAAACAACAACAAAGCAAGTGTGAATCTAAGACTCAATAAGTATATAGTAAAACAGTAAACATTAACATACACAAGATACCATCTTGAACCATATTTTATTAACCGATCATTATCCATCAACTCTTTTATATTCATTACACTTCAGTTGCATTAACTTTTCATTGTCGTTAATGCAATGCAAATGCACATGCACAACTCTACTATTTTCTCTAGTTTGTACCGGTATAGCTGAGTGGACACCTGTCGATGTGCTATCCTCTCATTCTAAGTAATGCAATGATCATGATCATGCACATCTCGACTCTTTTCTCTAGCTTATACTGATATAGCGGAGTTGACACCCATCGATGTACTACCCTCTCATTATCTCCATACCATGGAGATACCTTTCCCTCTATCTCGTGAAGGTGCCTACCGAAGTAGGTCTTTCATGTTAACCAAAGGGGTTCTCTTTCATGACATAAATATGCACTTAATGCAATACACGAGTTTCATCAGTCTTTACCATTCTCTTTATTTATCACTTAGTCATCATCATCATTTAATCATCATGGAAATATAAGTAAACATAGCAATAAAACATGGTAAATATTGCATCAAGTTTAAGTGGTAACACCCATCAATCTAATTTACCGTTTTACCATACACTTACTTGTTTAATTACGGGGATGATGCGTGGACGATACCCATCTCAATACATCACTAAAACAGTACACACACACACACACAAATAAATGACATCGCTCCTACGCGCAAACCTGGCACATACAACCCACCTTCACTGGACACCTTCTCGTTATCCCAGTGATTAAACGACAATAACTTTCAATCCCGCAACCCAACATAGCAAGCAATACAAGTTCTGGATTCTACACAAACTTACTCACATAATTCTAGTTATCATAATTTAAAGATTATGTCACCTAAACCGTGTTGCCTCGTACTGAATAGCAGCATTCTCGAATGTATATCTTCCAAACCGTTCTACCCAATTCGATGTTCTAGCACTCTATAGAAAGCTTAACCAATTATCTACACTATTCCTGTTGTGGAAAACCTTGATTTTGACATCTTCTATTTTTAATTTGTGAAATATCACAACATGTTCAATCACAACTATTCATTGGACAACAGTGTTACAATTATCATAACTTTCAACCTACGCCACCAAATTAGGTGTTCAAGTACTTTATGGAAAGCTAACAAAATTATCTACCTTTGCCTTGTATATAAAATTCTCATATTATCCTCTTAACTTGTACAAAATCTAAGAAGAAAACACAACACATGGAATCAACCTACAAACCACATTTTAGCCGTACCAAGCGCACCCATCTTGCTAATTCTCACTCTAAGCTCTACATCAATCGATAAACCAGCTTAGAAAAATTATTTGAGGCACTACCCTAGTGACGAACAGTTAGATCGGGGCACCCCCATTCTCTTCTTGGACAAATCTGGTGGATCTGTCTCCTCTCTTCTTCTTTCCTCTTCCTCCTTCCTTTCTTTCCATTTCTTCCCACCTTCCGTTGGCTCCTCTTCTTCCTTCTTCCTCCTTGGCCAATCTTCTTCCTCCTCTGTCCTTCTCAGTTGTGCTCCCGCCCTTTCCCTATCCTTAGGGCTGTGCATTTTTTAACCGAACCGAAAAAACCAGACCAAAAAAACCGAACCGAACCGGTCAACTCGGTTTGACCGATTTTCGGTATTTGGTTCGGTTTTCAATTTTTGGGTTTTTTCTAGGTTCGGTTTTTTCGGGATTTACCGGCTAAAAACCGAATAAACCGAAAATACCGAAAATAATCAAATATTATGCCGTCGATGAGTTTTGAACCCATGACCACAGGTTTAAAAGCCCCCATGCCATCTATACCAACTGAGCTAGGCTAGCTACGTTGTTGAACTCAATGTATATATTACATATGTACATGTTTTCTATACTTCAAGTATATGTATTATCGTCTACTCGTCTCGCTAGTCGTTATATCGTTAGCAATTCGCGTTAACTTTGGTAAATATGGTATTTACCGATACCGCACCGAAATAAATTGGTATTTACCGAAACCGAACCGTATTTCTAAAAATACCGTATATAACCGAACTACTAACACTGTATTTACCGTATATACCATATATACCGAACCGATTAAATCGAAAAAACCGAACGCACCTTCTCACTTTAGCTCTTCCCCATTGACTTTAGCTCTTCCCCATTGTCCGCGGTGGCTTGGTGAAGGGCGACACAAGGCTGCCAGGAAAGGGCGTGATGCAGGGGCGCAATTAGGAGATGATGGCACACAGACGGGCAATGGCAGCCGGTGTAGGGAGCAGGGGTGGTGTAGGCAGAAATGAGCGTGGGACAGTGTGGGAAGGGAGGGGAGGGGGTGAGCAAGGGAGCGATGGCGGTTTGGCTAGGGCTACTACCTTGCCTCCCCTTTATAGGGCGCTCGGTTGGCTAGGATGGGCCGAAGCCGGCCCAGAGCTCATTCCCTTTCTCTTCTTTTTTTTGGAATATTACAAAAATCGAGCTAGTTTAGAAGTACTTGTAACATGTGCCTGCCACTTTCCCCAGCTGTAAAACAAATGGAGGGAGAGGAGAGATAATGCCTTGCAATATAATATCAAGTTTTATAGTACATTCTTTATTCATGGTACAATGCCTTGCAATATAATATCAAGTTTTATACATTAGTTTTATAGTTCCGCAACAATATCAGCTGGGGTGCCTTAGGCGTTCTAATTTTATTTCATTCACCTTCTTAATCCACTCCATGATTGAGCCCTGCAGCCTCCTAGGCGCATGTGCTACCCACAAGTTGAGGGACTCCATAGGCACCTATATTGTTACCAGATTTGGGTCCTCTACTCGTTGCAGCAGCTTTCCTTTCCTACCTTTCCTAGTGCTTCTTCGCTTCCGCGTCATGCCTGTTGAATGCTATTCATGGTAGTGGTTTCAAACCAATCAATGCAAGCAATGGCCGGAGACGTTTCAACCGTTGCATGCACTTAGCACGTTCTTAGGAGTTATCAACCAATTTAATGGTCTGCATGTGTGAATGTTGCATGTGTGAATGCGTCAGTTTCTGCATGTATGAATGCGTGAGTTTCTGCATGTGTGAATGCGTGAGTTTCTGTATGAGAATGTAATAGGTCGTGGGATTGCATGACTCTTTAAACTTCCATGTGCTCTATAAATAGCAGTAGATAGAACAATGAAAAATGAGTCATAGAGATTGATTCCAAGAAATATAACCACAAAATTGCCCCAAGTTCTTTGTTCTTGAGCACCCTTCCCTTGTTTTTACTCAGTCCTGCTAGTTGGCTAGTTGGAAACTTACCACAACTAGAGAGAGCGGGTGTACGATCCTGTGCCATTTGCCAACAATTGGTATCAGAGTAGGTTCATGCCCAAAATTCTATGATTGAATCCAATGTCGATCATTGCTACGGGAGAGATGTCGCGAGCACAGCAGGTCGGTGGTACGTTCTAGTACCCACAATTGACACACACGAATACACCAGTTGGGTGATTCGTGTTCATGCCATGATGGAGGATCAAGGCGTTTGGGAGGTCGTCGAGCCGACGGGCGATGCAGAAGTCGATGCCCGGCTTGACAAGAAGGCGAGGTCGCACCTCCTCCAAGCGCTTCCAGAGGATCTTCTTATGCAGGTGGCGAACAAGAAGACGGCCAAGGAGGTTTGGGACTGCCTCAAGACGAGATTCGTCGGGGCTGATCGCGTCAAGAATGCACGCTTGCAGACGTTGAAGAGTGACTTCGACGCAATGCGTATGAATGACGGCAAGTCCCTGGACCAGTACGCCGGCAGGTTGACCGGCATGTCCATCAGGTACGCCAACCTCGGGGGAACTCTGGATGATGCCACACTGGTGAAGAAGTTATTCAACACCGTGTCCGAGAAATTCCTCAGCATCATCGCCGGCATCGAACAGTTCTACGACCTCGACACTTTACCGTTCGAGGAGGCCGTGGGACGCCTCAAGACATTTGAGGAGCGCATGCGCAAGAAGGGCACTGACGCCGGCAGGAACGCCGACGGGCAAGTGCTCCTTACTCAGGCGGAGTGGGAGGCGCGGTACAAAAAGGACGGCGGAGACTCATCCTCAAGCAAAAAGAACAAGGCTCACGTAGATGGCGGGAACCGCGGCCAGGCTGGTTGTGGTCGCGGCAAAGGTGGTTGGGGCGGACCACACAAAGATGGAGCAAGTGGTTCTGGCGGTGGTGGCCGTGGCACGAGTCATATTCGTTGCTATAATTGTGACGAGATGGGGCACTACTCGACACAGTGTCGACCTCCGAAGAAGAAGGAGGAAGCACACCTCGCGCGCGCCGACGACGTTGAACCGGTGCTGCTACTGGTGGTCTCAGAAGAGATATCGTTGGTCGAGCAAGACCGACAAGATGTCGTCTTGCTGATTGAAGAAAAAGTGTGGCCAGAACTACACACTGCTGAGTACATTAAAGCACTGACCGATGTCTGGTTCCTTGATAATGGCGCCAGCAACCACATGACTGGTGACAAGGAGAAATTCCGCGAGCTGATGAAGGAGTCACCGGGAGGGTGAAATTCGGCGATGGCTCATCGGTGCATATCAAGGGTAAGGGCTCAATTCTCTTCATGTGCAAAAATGGTGATCAATGGCTACTTCAGGAGGTGTACTACATCCCCAAACTTCACAGCAACATGGTGAGTCTTGGTCAGCTCACTGAGACTGGTCACCGAGTTCTCATGGATGAGGACGTACTCGAGGTGTCTGTCAAGGATCCTCTGCGCTTGATCATGAAGGTGAGATGAACTCAGAATCATCTCTATCGCATTGAGCTGCAGTTGGCGAGGCCAGTTTATCTGTTGACAAGCCTCGATGACCCAGCATGGTTGTGGCGTGCTCGTCTCGGCCATGTCAACTTCCAAGCCTTGAAGATGCTCGCCAATAAGGGAATGGTGGCAGGTGTGCCGCCGATTAAACATCCTGACCAGCTATGTCGGACGTGTCTGGTGGCAAAGCAGACAAGATTGCCGTTCTCAGCGGCAGCCAACTACCGAGCAGAGGAGCCACTCAAACTCCTACATATCGATTTGTGTGGACCAATCACGCCATCAATACCAGCTAGTAATCGTTACTTTATGCTAATTGTTGATGACTACTCCCGGTGGATGTGGCTGCATGTGATCGGGACTAAGGACCAGGCGTGCTCGGTGTTCATGAAGACCAAGATGCTGGCCGAGAACGTGAGTGGTCGCTGCGTGAAGGTTCTTCGGTGCGATCGCGGTGGTGAGTTCCTGTCAGCAGAGCTCGCAAAGGTGTGCGAGCAGGCAGGAATTAAACGTCACTTCACCGCACCATATTCACCGCAACAGAATGGTGTGGTGGAAAGGCGCAACAGGACGATGATGGCTATGGCGCGCTCACTTCTCAAGAGCATGAGTGTGCCAGGCAGATTTTGGGGGGAGGTGGTGCGTCATGCCGTCTATCTCCTCAACAGGCTCTCAACCAAAGCGATGGGTGATCACACTCCTTTTGAGGCATGGACGGGAAGGAAGCCGCACCTAGCACACATCCGTGTATTCGGCTGCACGGCGCACGCCAAGGTGACCACGCTACACCTTAAGAACCTCGACGACCGCAGTCAGTCGCTCGTGTACTTGGGCGTCGAGGAAGGTTGCAAAGCTCACCGTCTGCTGGACCCACATCGCAGCAAGATCCATGTAAGTCGTGATGTTATATTTGAAGAGAATGTGGAGTGGAAGTGGTCGAAAGATGCAGGAGATGATTGGTCTCCCGACTTCATGGTCGGAGAGGAGGCCAACCCGAGCGCATGAGTCGGCCGCGGCCCGTTCAGGTAGCCCGGCAGCGTGCGGTGCCCATGGCGATCGAGACTGACTACCTCAACCACTCCAGTTGTCGGCAGAATGCCGACCACAACAGCTCCAACGGGTGGTTTGGCAAGCTCGTCAACAGCACCCACTATCTTGCCGACCAGTCCGTAGGCCACGCCGACCACGTTAGGAGGTGCCGACCAAGGCAGGAATTTGCCAACACCGTGGTCTGGTGGGCATGTCGGCGGCGATGATGGACCTGTTCGGTACAGGCACATGGCCGACATCATAGAAAATGCCCCACGTATGGAACTGGAGTATGAAGAAGCTGATGAGGAGGCAATGCTTGCAGAGACGGAGGAACCGTCTTGCTACCGCGAGGCTACTAGTCAGCCAGCATGGGAAGAAACCATGGCCAAGGAGATTGAGGCCATCAAGAAGAACGCGACGTGGACGCTTACCACGTTGCCAGTCGGACATAAGGCGATCGGGCTCAAGTGGATGTACAAACTCAAGAAGAACTCGAACGGCAAGGTC
Organism: Melocanna baccifera; assembly: GCA_036346265.1. Taxonomy (NCBI): domain Eukaryota; kingdom Viridiplantae; phylum Streptophyta; class Magnoliopsida; order Poales; family Poaceae; genus Melocanna; species Melocanna baccifera. Next base: position 7,944,056 of record CM070699.1, on the reverse strand, counting down.
ATCAAGAACAAGGCTAGGTTGGTTGCAAAAGGTTATGTGCAGCGGCAAGGCATTGATTTTGAAGAAGTTTTTGCACCAGTCGCTCGCCTCAACACAGTACGTGTCATTCTTGCTATTGCAGCCAATCGCAGGTAGCAAGTACATTACCTCGACGTCAAGTCAGCGTTCTTGAATGGCGAACTCAAGGAGGAGGTTTATGTGGCCCAGCCGGAGGGGTTCACAGTAAAAGACAAGGAGCACTTAGTGCTCAAATTGAGCAAGGCGCTCTATGGACTTCGGCAAGCACCACGTACGTGGAACACACGGCTTGATAAAAGTTTGAAGCAGCTTGGCTTCGGAAGGTGTGCACAGGAGCAAGCCATGTACACAAGGGGCAAGGCCAACACCGGCATCATTGTTGGTGTGTATGTGGATGATCTGATCGTGATTGGGGAGGATCCAGAAGCAATTGCAGACTTCAAGCAGCAGATGATGGGTGAGTTCGAGATGAGTGACCTCGGCTTACTCACGTACTACCTCAGCATTGAGGTGGCACAAGGAGATGGTGGCATCTCGATTAAGCAGACTGCATATGCCAAGAAGGTATTGACTCAATTTGGCATGTTTGATTGTAATTCCACCAAGATTCCTATGGAGCTGAGAACCCAGCTGCACAAGGATCCAGAAGGGCACTCGGTTGACGCCAACGAGTACCAGCACGTCATCGGATGTCTACGCTATCTTCTTCACACTAGGCCGGATCTCTCCTACGTAGCTGGCGTGGCGAGTAGATTCATGGAGAAGCCCACAGTGATGCATCACAAGGCTGTGAAGCATATCCTCCGATATTGTAACACCCCATTTTCACATCATAGCAAGTATGTAAAATTTCAAGTTTATGTTAATTTTCAAAAGGCTATATCCCTAGCTTGGTTATCCTTTGTGTGTAATTTCATGAAATGCCAAAGTAATTTATATCAAAAACTTTGTTTTGTCTCCAAAGTAGTAATTCAAAGTTACCTTTTAAATTTAGAATTTCACTTCCAAAAAAACTAGAAGTTTAGTTAAAGTGGTGTTAAATCTTTTATAGGAGAATAGGATAAGAGGAGGTGTGTGCCAATTAAATATTAAACACCCTCCCTCCAGTTTTCCTGGCCACCCATCTCCTTCTCCCTTCAATCCCGGCCGCCCATTTCTTTCTTCCTCCCCTTCTTTTCCCTGGTTGCTACGCCCCTCTCCTTCCTGGTTGACTGAGCGCCTCCCCTCCTTCTCTGTCCATGCGGTTGCCCGTCCTTCCACCCCCAATCAGCGCCAGCGAAGCAGCTGCGACGCCGACCGCCTCGCGTCTTGGCAAGCCCGCCGCCTTGGCGCCCGACGGCGCCGACTGGAGCACGCCTCCCTGCCCTCTCTTTTTCAGCGCCGTCCGGCAGCTCTTGCCGCTCGCCGTCCCCCACCCCGAGCTGCGCCGCCGTAGCCACCGTAGTCCTTCGCGAGCCCTGCCAGTCCCGTTGGCCGTAGCTCCACCTTGCCTTCTGTGCCGCGCCCGCACTGTGGCCGCACGGCGTTGACGCCACCACGCGCACGGCGCCATGCCGCTTTGCCCCCACTCAGCGCCTCACTCCTCCTCGTCCTCTATAAATGGCGTCGATGTTTCACCGCCAACCCCCACCGCAGTTGCTTGCCACTTCCTTTCGCTGCCTCTACCGTAGGTGCTCCACTGGCATCCCTCTCCGCTGGCATAAATCGGTGGATGAAGGGGCCCTGTTGACCCGCCAGTGGACTCGCCTTCATCCCTTCCCCCTCCTGGCCGGGCTAATTGCTCCCTCTTGTCCCGCAGGCCGCTGCCGACGCCCCTCTTCTTCAACTCCGGCGTCGAGTTCCACCCGGAGAACAGCAGCATCCCAGGTCGATTCACTGCGCGAGGAGCATCCTGTGAACCCCGCGAACACCATCCCCACCTCGCCGGGCTCCGCCTCCTTCCCCAGCAAGCCACTGCTATCTCCTTCTTCGTAACCGAGCACGCCTCCGTCGACGGCCCGCCCTGTTCCACCCCGGCCACAATTAGCACCCCAGGTAAGCTCAAGGTGGACTGTGGAAGCTTGCCTGTCGCGGAATTGTGCTCCAATAGCCTGAGCCACCGGTGCCCTTGCTCCCTGTCTCAACCGCCGCCCAGCTTGCTGCCGATCGCCTCCAGGCCAGCTCCAGCCGATCCCCTCCTCCCCGAGGAGCACGCCGGCCCGCGCAGCCCCTCATGGTCGTGGATCCCTTGCGGCTGGAGTGAATCAGAGGAGGATGCACTGGGGATTAGCTTTTCCTCTTGGGCCGGGATGACCGATGGGTGTAAATAAGTAAACAGGCCATTACTTCATCCCGGGCCCGGCCTGTCAGCGGCTCATACCCTCTCTCCCCTTTTATTTTCTGAATTTTCAGGACTTTGAAGTTTTAAAAAGTGATAACTTCATAACCATAACTCCAAATTTAATGAAACCAGTTTCTAAATTTTTATAAAATCAAGATCTATCTGATGGTTCTATTTTGGTTCAGTTTAGAGCTCATTTGAATTTTGTTTATTTTATTTGGTTTTTATTCCGTGCTCGCTCTTTTGTTGTTTTTTCGGTCCTTCGTCCGAGTAGAATTCGAGGACGTGAACAAGCCCCAGATTGAAGCAGCACCAGGCCCCCAAGCTCTTGATCTAGGCGATTCAACACTTTGACCATGTTGAATTCCTATGCTTTAAATCAGTTATGTTGTTTTAATGTATTCAAACTGCATGCGTTATTTTATGTACAATAGTTTATCGTCATTTATTAGTTACTCAACCACCTTGCTTTATTAGCACTAGGTAGCTAAACCATTCCTTGAATCCATTGTTACCCTTACCATTGTCGCCTTAGGTGTTATTAATACAATTTTTTTCAAAATAAGCTACATTAATAATCGCCCAGCAAGTCTAGTGAAAATCTCGGGACATTAGCATGTCCTGATCACATCTTCTCAACAAATAAATTCGTTTTGGGGCAATCATGGGATGTACGTGATTGATAGTTTGAATAAAAGCTTATCTTATGCTTCTCAAAACCCTAAAATTTGCTTACCTGTCCGGGCGGATGGTAAGAGTGGCTGGTGGATGTAACAATCGGGCCGCGGAAGCCTGTCTGGACAATTTAAGGACTTAATCTTGTGTCGACCTCTCCATGTAAAATAGTACAAACCACAAGCTGGCATAGTGTAGGCATGACTAAATAATTTGCACTCACCAGTAAAGAGGAGCACTTCGGGGGGAAACTCGTGATTCTCATCGCTGGACGCAAAACCGTCTTGGATGGATCATGTCGCCGGATAGAGGCAGGCGCAAGAGGGGGTCTAGCTGGGGCCCAATGGGCTTTCCTGTAGATGAAACCCTAGTGAGTGCTATTCTTTACTAGATGCATTGTAAAGGTCATGTGATAATCTGGTTAATCTGCATGTCTAAGGAAATATGTGGAATATAACAATGGGGTTATCTCTTGTGGGTAAAGTTGTGCAACTCTGCAGAGTCTAAAACTATTCGAATAGCCATGCTCACGGTCAAGAGCAGACATGGAAACTTCCTTGAGTTAGTTCTACTTACAAAAATCTTTTGAGGTGGGAACCAAAAAAACTAAGTGGAGGGAAGTACTCTACTTTGTTGGATTTTTCCTGGAGGGACGTACTCCAGCGTAAGTAATTGGGGGTGGATGTAGCCCAGTAACCAAAAACTAGCATTGGTGGATGCAACCATGAAATCGGTGGATGGAACCATCTACAATATACTTATTGCACATTTACAAACGCTTTTGCAATATCACAAATCTGCTAAGTCATAGGATTTTAATTATGTACTTGTCAAATATCGCTTTGTGCAACTAAAATAAACCCCAGCAATATATTGTCAAGCAATGCATTTTATACTATTGCATTCTGTGTGTTGGCTCGCGGAGCACGTTGAATTGTGCTCACCCTCGCTCTTAAACCCCCTATTCAGAAGCTGTGAACCAAGAGCACTACGCCTACTACGAGGACCAGGGTGCCGAAGGAAATGAAGACGGTGGATATTAGATTAGGCATCGGTAGCTTTGCCACTCGTTTCAGTCCAGTTGACCAGACTAGCTTTGGTGGGTGCCTCTGTTATTAGTTAGGTCTCTGGTTAATAGCGATGGTACCCAAGTGGTCCCATTCCCTTGCCTGCGGCAAGTGGTGCCCCTCCGCTTATGTACGTTTCATCTTCTGCTCTTTATGTACCGTAAGACATTTGGCCTGACGGCCCTACTGTAACCTCGGCCCGACATGGTCTATTTTAAACTCTGGTATTGTAATGTATGGTTTTGTCGTGTATGAAATGATGCAGCATTATATCTGTGAGCACTATCTACTGATCTAGAGAATAGTGCAGTATTTCATAGAGGATTCCAGGTTAGTAAACTTGGGGTCCGACAGATATCTCAAAGGTACAATTGAGTTTGAACTGGTGCATGGGAGAGGTGGCGAAGAAGAGGAGATCACCGGCTTCACAGACAGTGATCTGGCCGGTGATATTGATGACCGGAAGAGCACAAGCGGCATGACGTTCTATGTCAATGACTGCCTGGTTACGTGGAACTCTCAGAAGCAGAAGACAGTGGCTCTTTCATCCTGCGAGGCTAAGTTCATGGCGGCGACTGCGGCAGCGTGCCAGGCACTCTGGCTTAGGGCTTTGTTGGCCGAGCTAGTCAGGACAGAACCAAGGTCGATGAAGCTGTTCATCGACAACAAGTCTGCGATTGCCCTCATGAAGAATCTGGTCTTTCATGGCCGGAGTAAGCACATCGACACAAGGTATCATTTCATTCGTGAGTGTGTCGAAGGTGGTCAGATCTGCGTCGAGTTCGTCCGCACTGATGAACAGTGGGCCGATGCACTGACGAAGGCGTTGCCGGCAGCAAGGCTGGCGACTATGCGGCACCTACTTGGTGTCCGTGAACTCGGACCACGCCAAGACTATGGGGGAGAATGTTGAATGCTATTCATGGCAGTGGTTTCAAAACAATCAATGCAAGCAATGGCCGGAGACGTTTCAACCGTTGCATACACTTAGCACGTTCTCAGGAGTTATCAACCAGTTTAATGGTCTGCATGTGTGAATGCGTCAGTTTCTGCATGTATGAATGCGTGAGTTTCTGTATGTATGAATGCGTCAGTTTCTGCATGAGAATGTAATAGGTCGTGGGATTGCATGACTCTTTAAACTTCCATGTGCTCTATAAATAGAAGTAGATAGAACAATGAAAAATGAGTTATAGAGATTGATTTCAAGAAATATAACCAGAAAATTGCCCCAAGTTCTTTGTTCTTAAGCACTCTTCTCTTGTTTTTACTCAGTCCTGCTAGTTGGTTAGTTGGAAACTTACCACAACAAGAGAGCGGGTGTACATCCTGTGCCATTTGCCAACAATGCCTATCTCGGCAGGATGGAGGTATGCGGCACCATGTCTGGACTTCCACACCCTCTGAAACGCCGTTGTGTCAGAGCTTTGGCGAAGGCAATCCACTGCCTTTGGCACAGTGATTGTGTCCACTGCTTTAGATATTATGATGTGACGCTGCAAATACACTTGAATGACTGGTTCTAGATATGCATCATGTAACCTTGATGTTCTTGCGTTTCTACTACAAGGATCGTGCTCGTGTTGCTTGCAACATAACGGGTTTGGACGAAACCATTGAGTAAAAATGCTGTGGGCTTTTCTCCAGTGCTGTTTATGTCTAGAATCAACATATGGCACCCAAGAAAAGTCTTGCGTCGGCAGTTGGTGAGCTTTTCGCTAGCTTCTTCGGCCGTAGACTTGAAGTAGCGATCAGTGGTAAACAACCGCATGCACTTGATCGCAATGCCTAGTACATCCGTACTATCCGAAAGCTGCAGCATCAGTGTTAGGATGAAGTTTTTCTCCGGTGAAGTACCATTTCTGTGCATGAAAAAGAGCCTAGCCTCTATTCCATGCTCCGCAATACTGAAGGGCCGTAGTAAGAACAGACAATGAGGAACAATTATTTACCCCATGTTCCGCTTCTTCTTCTTCTAGGATTCGCTGCATGCATTTGTGCAGTGTGTACACTCCTGAGCGGCGCGGATTCTCTGACTTACAGGAGGTAAGTCACGGGTGACTTTACCCCTGCCCGATGCCATCCATTCCGCATCCAACGGCTGCGCCTCGTCCCAAGGCTTCCTCCGTCCGCACCGCCGCTTCCTCCTCCCCCCGCCGCCTCCTCCAGCGCCGCAGCTTCCTCCTCCTCCCGCCGCTTCCTCGCGCTCGTCGGCGGCGCCACCGCCCGCGTCGGCGACCCCTCCGGCAACAGCGCCGCCCGCATCGGGCGGCCGCGCGCCGCGGAGAGGCGCGCGGGGGGTTGGGAGGAGGAAGCGCGCAGCCGCCGCCGCCGCGCCCACGGCCGTCCGGCGGCGTAGTGGACGTGCTCGGGACGCGCTCTCTGGTTCCGCCGCTGCGGCCACACCGCCGTCGCGCTCGTCGGCGACCCCTCCGGCAAGAGCGCCGCCGCACCACCGCTTCCTCCTCCCAACCCCACCGCCGCCTCTCCCCGCAGCCGCGACCGCGATGCGGGCGGCACTCTTGCCGGAGGGGTCGCCGACGCGGGCGGTGGCGCCGCCGACGAGCGCGAGGAAGCGGCAGGAGGAGGAGGAAGCTGCGGCGCTGGCGGAGAGGCGGCGGGGGGAGGAGGAAGCGGCGGTGCGGGCGGAGGAAGCCTCGGGACGAGGCGCAGCCGTTGGATGCGGAATGGATGGCATCGGGCAGGGGTAAAGTCACCCGTGACTTACCTCCTGTAAGTCAGAGAATCCGCGCCGACTCCCGAGCAGCACGCTTCAGCTTCTTCTGGCAACGCAGCAGAGGGTCATCATTGATATGCCACTTATTTGATGTCTCAAGTGCAGCTTCCATCTTGATGTGTGCCATCTCTAACCTCTCCAGGTGTTCTTTCGCATCTCCTGGACAAATACAGAACCGACCATCTCCGCCATTAGGATTAATTCAACAATTGCTAAGAGTACTATTTCCTGCTCAAGATCGAAAAGGTAACACATATAGCATATCAATTGCATATATAAGATAATAGATAGATTAATCATCAAGCTAATTTATGCCACTGAGTTCAAGGAGATGGGAAATCTCAACCTGGTGAGTTTTTGAATATATGACAGTAGGAATGTCTTTATGGTAAATATTAATACAGGAAAAAAAAAGAAAAACAGACTTGCTTACTAAAAGGAGACGAGAAGAATGTACAAAATACTTTGGGGGCCAAAATTAACTAAAAGAACATATCCAGCGTAGCTGAATTTGCATTAATTAAGTGGTGAACATGCAGAACACTTGTGCCGTTTGTTGAGACATTTTGGAGCGGAACACCGAACTAGCTAGGAAAGTATGGTGAGAATGTAGAGGAAGAGGGTTGATTTTATATATAAAGTGACGTGCAGGACTGTGAGCTTATCGATTTTTTATATACAGTGATGTCCAGGACTGTGAGCTTATCGATTTATATATGCCGTGATGTCCAGGACTGTGAAATGATCGATTATATATATACAGTGGCTGGTGAACAAGTCAATATATGAGAGCAATTAGTCCATTTTATCAGTTGCATTTGACAGACTGTAGAACCGCAATGGCAACAGGAGGTGAATGGTATCTCAGAAATGTTTTTCTAATTATTCTTAAATTCTTCACTCTAGTAGCTACAAAGCTATAAAGATTAAAATTAAAAGCCTAAAACAAAGCAACAACTTCAACAAACAAAGGGCCTAGCTCTTGCACCTAAGCGATCTGACCGGCCACAGAGCAGTGGCCGACCGATGACGCCCTAGCGGTCTGACTAGGCTAAGGAGTGATCTGACCGCTCTCCTGTTCACAGTACAGAAAATTAGCCTGAGTCCAAACCACTTTAGGTGCAACCCTTAAAGTCCTGGTCAAAAGAGGTGAAACTTTGCACACATCTTGCTTAGGGTCTTAAGAACCTATTCCATACAAGAATCATATGAATGCTTGTCAAAGTTCTTATCTTTTTCAAAGATAAGCATGGTTGTATCAAAACCAAGCAAAGACCAAAAACTTAAGATATAACTTGCTCATGAGTAGAGGATGACTAAGATGGTTCTAGATGTATGTTCACATATCACAGTAAGCAAAAACTTCTAAAGATTCAAAGCAAAAATTTGGGATCAAGAAACCTCAAGAATAGACTAAATCCAAGTAAAATCTAACTTCAAAATCCTACAAGACTTGGTGCCTAGATGAATAGATTTGATCTGTAGAGGTTATCTTCATGACTTATAGTCCTTGGCACACAAAGGCCAAGAAGGGGAGAGAAGAGATTAAAAAATAATAATAAAAGCAAATAAACCAAAACAAAGAGACACCATGAGTGATGAACAAAGTTGACGTATTACTACTTAAAAATGAAAGTTTTACAGCAACTTCCCTTGGAAGATAAGCGAGCACACCACAACACTAACTCTTCTCTAACCCCAACCCTAGAATAGAAGGTTGGAATCTTGGATGGTTAACTTGTAAGCCTCCTTCCAAACCCGTTAATTAGATGAGCCAACCAACCTACATCTAATCCTAATAGAAACTATCCACTTGTGTATTTGGGAGAAACCTGTTAACCGCACACAATAGGGGTTTTACTCAATTCATGCACACTTTTCAAAGCACATAAATTCGAATCCACTAAGTCTTTACCTTTTTGATCCACTTGATCTTTTCAATATTTTCTTAAACTAAATGGTTTCCCTAAGCGCTACGGTTTTGATTCAATGAAGGTTTCAGTATTGGGTAAACTACCAAAATATCCTAGCCTTGTCGAGACTCGAATATGCAAATCCAAACTATCTGTGTATACCGCACTAGTCTAGGATCACACTAGTGCACACAGTGTAATATAGATGAAATATCACCGTATGCACGATAAAATAAAGGAAAAGACTTAAATAATAATAATAATAATAATCAGAATACGACCTTATGACCAAACTTATAATTAATAGCCTAAAAGGCTCGAGAAACTAGCAGCGCAAACAAGATTAAGCGTAGTAGCCATTCGACATACCCACAGGCAATCGACTGGGAAGTGAAGTCCTAATACGCGAAGTCGTCGAAGTATCCTCCTTCTGATACCTCTTGCTGATATGACTCTTCTTCTTTAATTGAGCAACAATAGACATAAAGTTGTAAGTACATTGGTACTCAGCAAGTCGTTTGTAACAAATGATGCAACATAATATGCAAAATTTACCAATGGATGGCTGAAAGGTTATTTTGCAGAAAGCAGTAATTTAAAGTAAATACAATAAATAGATTGAAAGCGAATCTTTAAGAAAAGCTATAATGAATAAATAATCAAAGGAATTATATAAAATCACAATTGAACTGACCATTCACTTCAATGAACTACACGTGAACCAACCATTCACATAATGAACTACCAGTGGACTAACCATTCACTTTCCATAGGTCTCCCATCCAAAATTTTAGGAAAAATTTCTGCCCCTTGTTCCTAGTGTCGTGTTTACAGCACGAGTGTAATCCTGTTGATTAACTTAATCTAAAGCTCTTGATTTCAAAAAAACTAAAAGGATTATGGCCATATTTGTGTTGACTTTTAAAAGCTACTTTTTTATAATAAATGGATTCTCTATAATATCTAACTTTTAAACGAAGTGTTTTTTTAAGACAGTGTCTACTAATCGATTATAGTATACACTATAGTAACTTTATCTATATTGTCCAAAATTACACACGAATGTCTCTCTCTATAAACTTCTCGATAAACTATTACTATGCCAAAACCAATTATGAACGGATCATATATCACACAATGCAAAGGAAGAGTTTCAACATCTCTGAGAGTTTTCATTGGAATAAATAGTCGCAATCTGCACTGCACATGGTGAATGTAGCTGCCGTCTGCATGTCCACGCCGAAACAAAGTACAATATTATATTTGAAATTGGAACCCAATAATAGCAGCGCTTGTTCCCGACTCAACGATAGGAAAAGCCTATACGTAAGTACCACGGAATCAAAGAGGATTTCTTCACACACAAAAAATAGAAACACAGAGGGAAAACGTAGACTGAAAAACAAAAAAAGGCCAGGAGCCCATGCCAATACATCAATTCACACGGAAGGACCACCAGTCACCACGCTGCCATGGGCTCTGTATAGTTCGACATGAATAAGACCAGACGTTCGCCAGTACGTACTTATTATGCTGAATCCGCTGCTGATTAGATTTGCCAACAAAGCCGTGCAAATTGATGCGTTATGAACTCTCCCTACTTTACATAGTATGCATGCTCTCAATGGTGTAAAACCTTTTTTTAATTCCCTACTTGAAATTTATCGAAATTTCCATATTAATCATAAAAAATAAAAATATCCATGCAGGTGACAAGAACATGGAGCAACAGAGAAGATAAAATAAACATATGAATGTGCGTGCAAGAAGCATGCATGTTTCAAAAAAAAATGCGGTACATGGTTGAAACGATATAAAAAAGCTAAAAACATTTAAATTAATAATAAAAACGAAAATTAGCCTATCTAAATATTTTTTAAAGCAAAAAATATATGTAATCATGGAACAAAAAATGCAAAAAATAAAGCAACTAGGCAGAAGTAAATTCTGAACTAAAAAATCCAAAAGAATATATTATCCATTTATATACACGTTTGGAAATAAAAATTCAAAAAATTAGAAACACACACGCACCTATGTAAATTAGGATATTAAATTCAAAAAATAACATATAAAAAATATGGGATTTAAATATGTAATAACTAATAATTAAAATTTTTAAAAGCGGTCATCAAATATATATAAATTTGGAATTAAATTTTGGAAAGTTGTGCTACCCAAGTGTATATAAATTCGGAACTAAAAGTTTTAAAGAAGGGATGATGGGAAATGTATATAAATTTGGAATTTAAATTTCTAATGTAGGTGTGGTATCAATATATAGAACTTCAAAATTTTCAAAGTTTTGAAACATTACAAATTTAGAACTAAAACATATTTCTATAATCTTGACATTAAATCGACAAAAACAATATATTACATTTACCATGTAGCCAATGCGGGTGCATAGGTTGATGACAAGTGCTCTGAATTTGGTGAAGGTACAATGTTGCGTACCCACCCTTATGTCCTTTTTCGCTGGAAACTGCCTGGCGACCGTCTTCCCATGTCTCACTGGATTCCTAGTCTCCTCACATCCGGGTGATGGCTGATTCACGCTTGGGTGGTGGTCACCGCAGCAACTACCAGGGCGGAAGCGAAGTAGCTGCCATTTCTTTACACCCCTAGTTTTAGTGATGCCTTCTAACTTTTGCTTTTATTTTATTATTTCTTAATTTTATTTTTTTTATTTTTTAAAACTTTTTTTAACTTTTTATCTTTTTTTTCTTATATTCTTTTATATTATCTATGTCGGGCTAACCTGCTTTTTTAAATTTTTTTAAAATTTAACTATGTTAAATATGTCATCTCAATTATAGTAAAAAATAAACCAGTTTCGCCAATCTGAACACCCCTAGTCTGCTGAGTGGTCATCCCAGAAATTAGCACAAGAATACGGTCAAACTAACGTAGTGAGTCCGCCATATCTCCACATGCTCTTTGGATGAAAATGAATAAGCCGCATTAAGCATTCGTATATATACACACAATCGATCTACCTATAGGTTTAAAGATCAGTTAATCACTATCCTGACAATGACTAAAAAATAAAATTATATATGGACTACACTTGCATCTTCAGTTTTAACGATCATCACCACCTCGATGTCTAATTAAACCGCTAACAATCTAGTCAGTTTCCATGACCTCATAATGATTCATCCCAGAAGATTAAGTTGCATCTCCCCTTCCATCCAACAAACTAAAGATAGCTGGCAGCACAAGGGCACCAAAACGGCTCTCCTCACCACATTTGATCTCCAAAAACACCCATCAGCGGCACTCCAGCGAGATTTCGGACCTTTGACCTGGAAGGGGTAAAACAGTTGCACGAGTTCAAGATACAAGATTGGTTAAACACGGTGGACCAAAATCAACATAGAATACAACAAGTACCCCAAGTACAACCAATTATTCATCAGTAGTGTAAAAAGCAAATTCAGAATTCCTCTGATATGATCCATGCGACCATGCCACCAGTGGAATGTGGTAAATTCAGCAGGGGGGAATAGAAAATATTTTTTCTATGAAAAACATGGTGCACACCTGCAATAAAATCTAGACCTAAGCATGCGTTATTAAAGTTGTTATTAACAGGTTCTTTCCGGCCGAAAACCACCGAAATTCGGTGAAACCCGAATAGGGCAATAGAAATGGGATTTACACTATTTCCACCAAAGTATAAAAGAAATTCAGAACAACAAAAAACTGATGTATGCATGCACCCCTGTGATAAGGTAGCAGCGTTGGGTTACAGCAGGCCCTGGGTTCGAATCTTCAAAACTGCAACTTTTTTGGTTTTTTCTTTTCCCCACCAACAAAATTCGAATTCAAAAAATTATGGACGAAATTTGCCAAAATTTTCCAGTTTTTGTGAAATTCGAATTTACTGGTGGGGTCCAGCAAAAAAGTTACTGGTAGAAATAACCCTGATTACTATTACAAATTAGAAAATTACTGCTTAGGATCACAGGTTCAAAGTTTAGAAGATCAAATGAAATTCATCAGAAAACTGCTCATAAGTAATATCATTGAAAAATGCTCATATGTAATATCATTGAAAAATGAATCTGCATTCTTGGCTCTTTGTTTCCTCTAAAAGCTAGTAGATGGCATTGCACATTTGCAAGGGTGGGTTTTTTTTGGGTTGTGGCTTTAGCTTTTGACTTATAGTTTTTAAATTCTAGCTGTTTACGAGAATCAGTATACAGAGTGAAACAATCACATATGATTTTGACTTGTATAGTTAAACTCGGTACAACATCTATTACAGTTTACTTGTAGATCCTACCTTAAAAAGACACACTATTTAAAAGCTAGTTACGTAGCAGAAAAATGATAAGCCAAAGCCAAAAAGAACCCAATGAACTTATCAAATAAGTGCAATTTTCTTTATACGAAAGACAACGACATTGAGATAGAAGCCAATGAGAAGCTTGTTTTCTGTACAGTAATAACTTTAAACATCATTGGAGGCTTCAATTTACTTATTCAAGATGTCAGATTTCCAGTAAGAAAATTGACTTATCAATCTGACATACCTATTAGTGTAGGGCAAAATTTTCAAATTAGGGCAAAAGACAAGATATACCTGCAATACACACAGGGGATGCAGAATTTGCTGTCTAAAATAGAGCTTCACAAGTTGCCTTATTGTGGCCTGTTTGCTTGCATCTGCTACAGAGCCGTATAACAGTTGTTATTTTGTTGGGGTTAAACCTTTTCCTTCTTGGTTTATCTGATGCCCTTGGCTTGGGAGGCAGAATTAAATTTGCCCCAGCACTAAAATCAACGGTATCCATGTCAGGAATTGGTAAGATTGTTCCTGAGTAAGTCAAATGGTAGCTCTCTATTCTTAAAAACTTTGAGCAGTAGTCATAGAAAGATCGCCCAATCCGGTTAAACACAGCAACAGCATGCATACAAGGGAGGCCAGAAAGTTGCCACCTCCGGCAGGTGCATTCCCAATTAGCAAGATTAACAACAAAAATTCCACTGCCCCGTACTTCAAACACAGTTTCAGAAGAGCACAGCACAATCAGCTTACCGGCCTTCAACATCTCATCCCGCGCTTTGTATTCCATGGAAGGTGTTAGAGGCCCTGACCATGTCTTGCAAGCTTCACGCCTAGCTTCTACTACCTCCATTATTTTCATTCTCAGAGAGTCCATCATCAGCACTATTGACCCTTCTTTCTTGGTTGGTATCCAGTTATTAAAGGCATCGACAATGTTTGAGGAGAAATGATCGTACCGACATCCTCCAAAAATGGCATCTGACCAATGCTCTGGCTTACTTGCAATAATCCAGTCAGCAGCTTCAGAGGATATATTCCTTATGCTCTCAATTGATACATTAAAGTCCTCGATGCTGCATGCTTGGGCTGCACGAGTAAAATCATCGACCATCCCATCTCTTATCTGTGGAGACCATGGTCCCTTCCTCAGCTCTCCTTTGAATTCCTCCATGATATGATGCAAACAGAAGGCATGGTGACTATCTTCAAACACTTGTGGAACAGCAGCATCTAGACCCTTTTGTCCATTGGACAAGAACGTCATGGCATTGTAAGGATAGTTGTGATTTTGGAGAGCAAACCTCAGCTCCATCAAAAAACAAACCCAGCTCTCATAATTTTCATCTTTAACCACGTTAAATGCCACTGGAAAGACACCATCATCAGCATCCACTGCAGCGGCAACCAGCAACTTGCACTCATTTGTCGCTTTGAGTGGAACCTTGTCAAGAAATATGAGGGGCCTGCACCCATTTGTGAAACCATGCAAAGAAGCATGGAATGCAACAAAAAAGCGGTGGAATTTTGAATCCACCATTGGAGACAACAAAGCTATACTCCCTGGGTTGGTCTCCAAAATCCTCTCACAATACCAGGGCAAATGACTAAACGTCTCTGTCATTGCATAGTACAGCTCCTTCTGCACCACCTCTCTGCCTCGCCAAACCTGTGAATAGGTCAGCGTAACTCCATATTCTTGATATATTTCCTCGACAAGGTCCTTTGGCTTGAACGTTGGGTTCTCATGCAGCTTCTCCTTAATGATGGTAGTCAGCCATTGTCTTGTAGCTCGCCGCTGACCCTCTCCACTTCCTCCTCCACATGTATGCTCATCTGTCATTTTCTTGATAACAAATTTCTTGTTACGAGATGACTCGGATGCATGCAATCGCCAGGTGCAGCTCTCCCCAACACATTTTACAGTGACACGAGTTGTTTCATTCTTGATGAATCGGTAGACAAATCCTTTCCCAATGGCATACTTACACAACTGAGCACGGAAATCCTTCACATTATCAAATTCTTGACCAACACCTTTGATAATGTCATCCCAAAACACAATAGGATTATTAACTACTCCCTCAGGAGGTTCTGCAGTGATCTCAGAGCTAATATATGGGTTCATTACATCATCAAAAGGCCCAACCGGTTCCCTGGAAAAACAATGCCAGCATCTGTGAAACTTAACCTATTTACAGAACCTTACGGAGTGAAAGTGTAGAGAGATTTGCATAAACACCACACAGCCAAAGGGCTAGGGTGGCTTTGTATATATAGCCCGGTGGTGGGTGAGATTACAGAGAATATTCTAAGCATATGCAGCTATACAAGGAAAGCACTGATATATTCTAATACCCGCCCGCAATCGCAGCAGGAGTCCGAACGCAAAGACTGGATCGAAAAAAAAAGCTGGATCGGGAGACCCTTTGTCATGATGTCCGCGAACTGATGAGAGGAGGGCACGTGCAAAACACGAACCTCATCAAGCGAAACCTTCTACGAACGAAGTGAATGTCAATCTCGATGTGCTTCGTGCGCCGGTGCTGGGCTGGATTAGTCGATATGTAGACAGCGCTGACATTGTCGCAGTAGACAACGGTCGCCGAAGCAACTAGGACATGAAGCACTTGGAGGAGTTGCTGCAGCCAGCAGCACTCTGCTACAGCATGGGCAACAGCGCGATACTCGACTTCTGCACTTGATTGAGACATGGTTGTTTGACGCTTGGAGGATCAAGAGACAAGGTTGTCACCGAGATAAATGCAGTAGCCGGAGGTGGAGCGCCGTGAGTCTGGGCAGCCGGCCCAATCGGTGTCGGAGTAGCGGTGATAGAGGTAGCTGGGGAGAGGCCGATGTGGAGGCCGGCGTTGAGAGTGCCCTGGACGTAGCACAGTATGCGCTTGATCAACGTGAAGTGGAGCTCCCGTGGATCATGCATGAAAAGGCACACCTGCTGGACGGGGTATGCCAAGTCAAGGCGTGTGAGTATCATGTACTGCAGAGCCCCCGCAAGACTACGATACTCGAACAGATCGACCACTGGAGCTCCGTCGTGGCCGAATAGCTTGGCCTGAGTGTCCACTAGTGTGGTTGTAGGGTGACACTCAGCCATGTCAACGCATCGTAGGAGATTGACGACATACTATCGCTGAGACAAGAAGGAGATTGACGACATACTATCGCTGAGACAAGAAAAGGCCATCGGAGGAGCGTGTGACGGAGATGTCGAGGAAGAAGTGCAGGTCACCAAGGTCCGTCATGGCAAACTCCGAGCAGAGCAGGCCTGTGAGATGCTGTAGAAGACCTCGGGTGGAAGCCGTGAGGACGATGTTGTCGACGTACAGCAGTAGATAGCCCATGTCAGTCCCTCGACGAAGGACAAACAGGGACATGTCAGAGGAGGCGGCGACAAAACCGATGCCGCAGATGTAGGAGGCGAACCGTTGGTACCACACTTGGGGAGCCTGCTTCAAGCCATAAAGAGACTTCTGGAGAAGACACACATGGGCGCAACGAGCAGGGTCCACGAACCCGGAAGGCTACTAGCAGTAGACGGTCTCATTAAGAGTGCCATAGAGGAAGGCATTCTTGCCATTAAGCTGATGAATCGGCTAGGAGCGGGATGCGGCGATGGAGAGGACAGTCCGGATGGTAGCCGGTTTGACCACCAGACTGAACATCTTATCGTAGTCGACACCGTACTGCTGAGAGAAGCCACGAACAACCATGCGCGCTTTATAGCGGGCCAGACTGCAATCAAAGTGGAACTTATGCTTGAAGATCCACTTCCCGGAGATGACATTAGTACCTAGCAGGCGGGACAAGACGCCAGGTATCGTTGTTCATGAGGGCCTTGTACTCCTTGGCCATCGCAGTGCGCGAATTGGGATCAGCGAGGGCGCTACGATAGTTTGCCGGAACGGGCGATGCCGGGGAGTGTTCGGCTGCTAGGGAGAAAAACTCCACAGAGGGATCGACGACAGCCCGAGCACGTGTCACCATCGGATGGACCGGGAAGCGACGGTCGGGAGGTGCGGCGCTGAAGGAGCCGGCGAAGCGGGCCGACGCAGTAACAAATACGTCCGCCGCGGCGAGGCGCGTGCGGCAGCCCGTGTAGCCGGTCGAGAAGCGCGACGTGGCCGTTTGGAGTAAATCAGATGCACAGGCGGACATGGTGGCAGACGACGGATGGCACCGTAGACGAAAGAGATGATCACTCGACACCATGCACTGGTGGAGCAGCCATATGGGGTACCTACAGGGGTGCCATTGCAGCAGTGCGAAACACCAGCATGGCAACATCGATGTCGAGGAAATCGAAGTCGGTGCGAGAGGGAGGGGGTAAAGATCGGTCACTACTGGCAAATGGGAAAATACTCTTATCAAAGACAACATGACGAGAGATGATAACACGTTTTGTGGCGAGATCAAGATAGTTGTACCCCTTATGGTGAGAAGGATAACCGAGGAAGACTCAGGCCGCGGAACGTGGAGCAAGCTTATGAGCAGCAGTGGCGGAAAGGTTCGGAAAACAAAGACAACCGAAAACCTGGAGATGACTATACTGCGGTGGGGAGCGATGAAGTTGGGCATAGAGAATGTCACCACCGACAGAATAGGATATGCAACGGTTGAGATAGGTGGCGGTGGCTAGCGCGCCTCAGCCCAATACTTGGGAGGCATAGTGGCGTGGAGCAGGAGCGTGCGAACCGCATTGTTGAGAGTGCGGATGATGCGATCGGCTTTGCCATTCTGCGGGGAGGTGTATGGGCAAGAGAGGCGTAGAGTAATATCGCGGGAAGCAAGGAAGGATGTGTTGGTGTGGTTCACAAATTTGCCATTGTCAGCTTGTATAGATTTTAGAGGGAGACCGAATTGTGTGCTAGCATAGGCGGTAAAATCTGCTATGTGTCGGTGAACGTCTGATTTCTTTTTAAGAGGAAAGGTCCAACAATAATGAGAGAAATCATCAAGAAACACCAATAGGATAGAAAACTGGATATGCTAGGAACTGGAGATATCCACACATCACAATGAACTCACTCAAAGGGCGTAGAAGAGCACGAAGCAGTGTTATTAAGTCGTCGACTAATCCACGATTAGTCGTCGAGTCGGTACACGACGGACGACTAGGAAGGCCGACTCGACTGGAGCGACTAGTCGGGCTTCCGGACGACTAGTCAGCGACTAGTCGAGCATGTCTAGCCGCCCGACTAGGAGATCCACTCATACTTATTGAGATTTGAGAAAGATCTCAGTATATAGACTGTGTTATGTTGCATACTTGTGTTATTTTCTAAATGTACTATCGCTATGTAGTATAGGGATATCCACTTAGCATGTTTTCTAGCTGTTCTAGTGGATCATTACTTCGTTAGTAACTAAGTATATACATCCACAGAACTGCTAAGCAGATTCTGATGAATGAACCTATTTGAACACTTCTCTTTGTTGTCATCTTATCTGAACATTGTACAGAAAGTATTATTTGTTGTAAGTTGTAACCAAAGCTGTATCCAGATGAACCATATGTCACTCTGTACTTAAGTTTAAATCATGCCAACTGTTATCATCAGAACCAATTTCAGCATTTAAGGTTTATCTAGATTCAGTTATATGGTTCTGTGACTAGTCAACTAGTACAACAACTAGCTGACAGTACAATATATATGGTATGCAGAATTGCAGAGTAGGCAGCGACTAGTCGAGACAAGTCAGTCGATTAGTTGACTAGTCTCCCAAGTCGCCCCCTTGGCGACTCAACTTGACTTTACGACTTAATAACATTGGCACGAAGAAGAAGTAACAAAAGGAAGACGCATATGTTTGCCAAGTTAACAGGACTGGCAAGGGGAGCGGTCTACTTTATTACATAAGATAAGCGAGTTTTTATTAAGGGCGTCGAAACAGGCAACACCAAGATGACCAAGACGCTGGTGCCATAACTGGGAGGAGATGGCGAGGTGGGTGCTGGATGCAGCAGAGGTGGCGACTAGAGGGATAGTGTAGAGGTCGCAAGCACTATTGCAGCGAAGTATCATGCGCTACGTCCAGGAATCCTTAATAGAAAAACCAAAAGCGTCAAACTCGATGGAACAATACTTGTCACGAGTGAACTGTCTAACGGAAAGAAGGTTGTAACTAGATTAGGAACAACTAGAATATTGTGAAGAAGAAAGCGAGTAGACGGTGTGTGGAGGAACGTGTGACC
Organism: Melocanna baccifera; assembly: GCA_036346265.1. Taxonomy (NCBI): domain Eukaryota; kingdom Viridiplantae; phylum Streptophyta; class Magnoliopsida; order Poales; family Poaceae; genus Melocanna; species Melocanna baccifera. The sequence continues at coordinate 7,924,818 of CM070699.1, read as the reverse complement.
ACGAGAAACAATAGGGAGGCGAGAGCCGTTGCCAACAGTGACGACCGAATGAGATGGAAGGTAGGAAGAGAGAAGTATACCGTCGTCAGTCGTCATGTGGGAGGTGGCGCCACTGTCCATGACCCAGCCGCCGTGTCCTCGGACAGCCAGTTGGTTCAACGTGGTGATGAGGCCTTGCTGATCCCAGATCTGCAGGGTGGAGGGCTGAGACGGCGTGAAAACGGTATGAGCCTGAGGTGAGGCACCGAGGATGCCAGGAGCGAGCAAGGGGCGCCACTGATGGCCAGTAAAGGCAGTCCACGGGTTGAACCAAAACCAGGGACCGGTCGGTGGAGATGGTGGCACGTGGCCACCATGGGAGCTGGCGCTGCCAGGGCCACTGCCGGACCCGCCCTACTTGCCACAGCGGTTGCAGCCACCACGATGCCCATCACGAGCACCGGCGGCCTGAGTGGTGGTCGATGACATCGAGGTGGGGCTGCAAGCGGAGTGCCTGCAGGAGGAGCCGCCGGAGGCGAGCAGGGCCGTGGCGGTGGCGATCTTTGCCTTGATGCCGAGGCGAGTTTCCTTAAGAGCGAGCATGGAACGCGCACTGGCGAAGGAAGGGAACAACACAGAGTTGGCGATGTTGTCAGCGGTGGTGGAGAAGCGCGGGTTGAGACCACGCAGCAGGTTGAGGACGAGTTGCATGTCGTTGATGGGGTAGCCGAAGTTGCATAGCTCGTTGGCGAGGACTTTCACCCGCTGGCTGTAGTCGGCGATGGACAGATCACCTTGGACGAGTGAGTGAAACTGGTTGTTGAGAAAGATCGTGCAGGACTCCTTGTTGTCGCGGAACAGCGCCTTGATCGCGACCCAAAGGTCACGCGCGGTCTCTTCATCAGTCATCGCTGAGTCGAGGACGTCGTCGGAGACGGAGCCGTACAACCAGCTAAGTACGACGGAGTCGGCGAGGGCCCAGTTGGGCTCGCCGCAATGCGCCGTGTCGGTGTCGTCAATGTGGGAGAGGAGGCCGAACTTCACGCACATGGTCCGGAAGAATTTGGACCATTGGAAGTAGTTCGGTGTCTTCGGATCGAGGGTGGTCGGCACATGGGACTTGACGACGACCGTGAATTAGGAGTTGAGACGATCGAAGGGGCGACATTCCCGATCTTGCCAGCGCGGTGGCGGTAGCTGGATCGGCGAGAGGGGCCAACATGGTCGGAGCGGTGGCAGTGTGCAGAGCACAACGGCAAGGAAGGAGAGTGGAGGTGGCCAGGGGGGAGGCGGCGGCGGCCTAAGGAGAGGCGGCGGCCTGGGTTTGGCAGCGGAAGGGCTCAAGAGAAGTCTAATACCATGTAAAGAGATTGGCGCAAACACCACACAGACAAAGGGCTGGGGTGGCTTTGTATATATAGCCCGGTGGCGGGCGAGATTACAGGAGATTACAGAGAATATTCTAAGCATATGCAGCTATACAAGGAAAGCACTGATATATTCTAATAGAAAGACAAAATGTGTAGACAATTACCTTGGGGTGTTATCAACAAGAGCAAGCTTTTGCTGATTCAGAATGTATGGTGCGGAGGAAACAACTCCAGCTGTGGTGGCAAAGGCAACATCACTCCCGGGTTCCAGTTGAAATGCCCTAGTTTCAGAAAATTGAAAATAGCAACATTAGGAATTGGACAGCATAGCGTCACAAAGTAGAATCATTGACACTTATAATCAACAGGCCAATTAATGGTTCATCAAAATGCAAACAAGGAAAACCAAAGATGTAATCATGAGACTGCAAAAGAGAAATCCAAGATGAACTAGATCAGAACTTCAGTGATTATTATTTGATCAAACTAAGGCCCTGTTCTTTTCAGCTTTTGGCTTCTGCTACAGTACATAACTTTCAAACGGAGTATTTTTTTAAGACGGGGTCTACAAGTTAATTGTAATACACGTTAAAAACCTAATATCTGTACAATCAAAAATCACAAGCGAGTATCTCTCTTTCCGCAATCTCTGTCGCAAACAGCCAAAAAGCCATCAGCCGCAACAAAAAAGAACAGGCCATAAGTAGGGTCCATACAAGTGAAGCTGCAACTCCTTGAAATGACGAAGAAACAACTACAATAACTGTAACAAGAAAATTTATAATTCCCCTTAAAAAAATTATATGAGTGAAATCTGAATCACATCACACGGGGCATGAAATCAGTACATGACACTATTCATATAACAATGTAAACTAAGAGAGCATTATCCGCATAAAATAGGCAAAAGAAACTCCTTGTAACTGAGATGAGATATTATTAAAATATTAACTAGCAGTTACCCTAACTAAAAGAAAAGGACCACTAAATAGTAAATATGTAGTAAAGATGCCTACAATGTTGCCATCTTATGTGGACCATGGCTTAGCTAATTCTCACTCATATATCCACGAACTAACAAAAAAATAAGGATATAAAGCAAGGTATGAGTGAGAATTTTGAAGTCTACATATTCTAGGCATTTCACTAGCCATGAATTAGTGGCAAATTCGAGCATTACTGGCACAATCGAGAATTCAGGAAAATTTTGTGCTAACCACAATTTAGAAATGAAATACTCTAAAAAATTGGCATTCTTTCATTCGACTGAAGAGGAGGTTACTCTAATTACTGCTTTGTGTTATTCCTAAAGGGACAATAGATAGTAAACAAGGCATCTTCTTGATGTTAACAATGGAAACCAGATTGCATATAACATAGTAGATCAGATAAGGCATGCAAAGATGTAGCAATTATGTCAAGATTGATTCTGTACCTGCTGTCATCATTTTCAGTAACAACTGGTCTTGGTTGTTTCGCATTACCGGCATCAGCTTGAACTACAGTGCCATTAGCATTGGCAGTCTTCTTGTTATTTTTGGATACCCTGGAGAGATATAACATTGACTGTAACACAGGAAAGTATGGGGTCTTATAAATAACATTAGATAAAGATGATTGGCACGGTGCTACCTACTTGATTTTAGAACTTAGCCTTTTCCTTTTGTCACCATGTGCATTAGAGCCATGTTTAATGGTGGAAGCTACGGAGTGAGTTATCCTAGTTATCCAGCATGAGAAAAATATCCATCACATCAGTGCATGCTTGATATTAGTTCTTCTACATGAAATATAAAAAAGATACATGAAAAGGTAGAACAAGATATACCTGTTCTCCATTCCACTTATCACAAAAACATCAACTTGTGCAGCACTAGCGGTGAAGTCGACCATCCGTTGCAGATCTCGATCACATGATATTGTGATAAGCGTTCTGTTATTGTTGGGAAGAAAGTACTTGAACGACATATCAGTTACATCAACATGGAACACCTTGGACACCTCATCCTTGAAGCTCTCCAGTGGCATCTCACGCATGACATCAACAGCGTGCGCTTCTCCTCCTTTGTAGATCAAATTACCATTGGGGCCAGTAGTGAACTCTCCACCGTATTGGCAAATGGCTACAACGACAGTACAACCCTCTGCCATGCTTCCTGAGTTGTTTCGTAGTTCAGGATAATGACACTATATTTCAAAAAAAAATCTGAGATGTAGTTCATTTTAACTGAATCGAACATATACACTCAACAATTCAAACAAGAAACACACAATTCTTGGTTAAAATAGCATACGGATTAAATTGTACATGATAATTCACATGATATATCAATCGCATCACTAGCAGATAAAGCATTGCACACAAACAACAGATGGAATCCCTCCCTCCCTCCTCCCTCCCTCTCTCTCTCTTAGTACTACTCTAGACTCCTAGTCAAGGGTGGATGCAACCTGGGTCCTACTGGGTCACAGGACCCCAGTAGCCCGCTCAGATCATGCGCGAAGCGCCCAAGAAGAAGAACCTTGCCATATGGAAGGATGAATTACATTACATTATACAGTACCAGCGGAAAACAAATCCTCAGTACTCCAATAATTTATTTACACTAATCAGACGGAGTGCCTCGGAAAGATTTGGTCCTGATTGCTCAAAGCCACAAACAGCAACGAACAGAACAAACAAAAGGCGAACATCAGCCAAAGGTGAAATCAATCCAAGCAAGCACGGCGGTTGGGGACGAAAGTTAGGGCATCCTTACCAGCAAAAGAGATCGGTCTGATGGATGGGCCTCCAGTCCACGCCGATCCAGTTGTCTTCAGGAGGATGGGAGAGGCGAGGCTGCGGCAGGAGGCCGTCCGGCGGCGGCGCCGGCCAAGGTATAGTGACGTGGGAGGGCATTCGATGGTGCGGCGCCCCGCAGGTCGGACTTTGGAGTCAGGGTGTAGTTTCATGGGCCGGGCCTGGTTTACGTCGGTTTACGGTGATAATCATGCAGCAACACCGGCGCACATATGGGCAGCCAAGTACATCTTAAAAATATATATGGGCAGCCAAGTTAGCATGCAGTTTGACTAAGATAATACTAAAAAATTAAAAACCCTGCCTAGCTCTTGCGTATCAGCGAGAATCTCTGCCCGGTGCTTATTTCGAGTGTTCCAGAGATTGATCAGGTTTTGTATTATATTATGTAATCCAAATCTTGTCAAATTCAATCACTTAAGAATCCAATCAGATTTTATTTAAAGATATGTTTTAATCAGTATAACTTATCAGTAATACAAACTGGTCGAATATTATGATTGGGATTATCTTCATACTCTGTACCTATTTATACCATCATAGTGTACAAATGTATTTACGTCGACTTGAGTCAGACATAGCTACTCGATGCGCTTCTAAGTACAACTTTTTACCATCATCTTCTGAGACTGTTTCATCTTCGAAATAGATGTTGTTCTTGTTTTCGAGCAAGCTATTGTTCCAATTTTTTATAGGCCTCTATTTCCTCTTCTGGGACTCTTATTTTTAAAACTATTTATACCTCCTGTAAACTTTAAGATCGATAACGCACGCAAAACATAAGTTATCTATACATATAATACGCCAAGAGCGTTTTGTTACTTCTCCATATAATGATTTTGCCGATTATGTATTCGTAGTTTTTTCTCGTAAGGATTTTCCATGTTAAATCTTTGTCGCGCTCCTGATTATTATTCATTGTTTTCAAATCTTGTTGTGTGCTCTATATTAAGTGGTATGAAAGGTTGGTTCTTCGCCCGATTAATTTAGGGCATACTTGTCATGGCATCAATAAAGTATGATATTCCACTGCTACATCACGGCACAAGATTTTCTCTCTAGTAAGTAAGATGTGAGTCGTTTTGTCATAACTCGATTTGGATGATGCGTTATTAGGAATCTACAAAATGCCCGCTATATAATTTGAGAGAAAGCAAAGAAGAGATCGTAAGGCTCTTTCTCAAATTTATCTTCTTTTTAATAATATTCTCTAGAAGTTATGAAGGCAACTACCGCCGATGTGTTATAGCTATAGTAGAAACAGATATATATGACCAAGGATCTGACCAATAAGGTGCATCTGAAGCAAAAAAAACTTCACCCACTCAAGTTGGTAGAAGACATATTGGTGCAACATCATCTGACCACATTTAAAGATGCAGTCACTGACCTTAAAGCCGCAGAGATAAAATACGATGATGAATATTTTGGTATTATTCTGCTCTGTTCGCTGCTTATTTCATTCTCTACGTTTAAAGACATGATTCTCTACAGTAGAGATACTTTTATCCTGAAAGGGGTTTATAAAACTCTGTATGCTAAAGAAAAGATGAAAGTATACTTTTGAGCGAGAGCTCAAGTTAGCATGCTAAAGATTTATCTGTTCGGGCAAACTAGTCAAGAGGTCTCTAAGCAGTGACTCTAAAGGCAGAATGATGCGAATACACATGTTGATGTTGATGTTGATGTGACTACGCCACAAACGCATACGACCATAACTCCCAAGAATAAACAAAAGGTGAATTCATTTCTTCGGTTTCAATTTGTCTTAAATAAGAATATGATACTATCTAATATGAGGACATCTCAACTACTTACACATCTAATGTGCATGAGAATGTTTACGAAGCTGAATCTACGATACAAGGACCAATGACGCGAGCGCGAGTGTGTCAACTTAACTATCAGGCGAATGCGTCCCTAACTTTGCATACAAATGTTTCAAATAATGGAATACTATTTAATCCTTGTGATGATTTAATTGTCCTTAGAAACCATATAGAAGGACCAAGCGAGCCCAAATATACAAGTGAAACCGTTAAGCGCAAACTAAGTCTTGCTCGCGAGTTCGACTTAGATTCGGTTTCAGAAATAGAGATTGAATCCGAAGGATTTGATTACTTTCTATATGTTGAAATCTTTTCATATGTAAGGGCCTACGTGCCCCTATAAATAGAGGCTCCATTGGCCATGTAGCACAGACCACTTTTGAGAAAAATCAATTTACTGAAGTTTGTTCAAGTTCGTTATTGTTGCCAAAATTTCATAGGGAATTAGGAGTTTTCTTCAATCAAGATCGTTCAGTCTTTCCGCTGGGAATTGGGTGCACGCTAGATCTTTGCTTGGTGGTCAGCGAAATCGACGCGAGTATGTTTTGGCGGATTAAAGAGTGTTCGTCCCCTGCACTGGCATTGGAGGATCATTGCGATTCATCAAGACTTCCGTGAGTATCTATCCTACGTCGAGAAAATCAGGCGACCCCATATCATCTTGATATCAGAGCGCAGTTTACTCGGTAGGATCTTATCCCTTTACTTTTTAGTTCATTCTTCCTGTCCTATAGTCCATATAGCCGAAAATTACCTCACAAAAAAATCTAAACCGTAGTTTCGCATCTGTTATTTTCTTGAGTTTTATTAAGTCTTGATCCATTAGAAAATTTTGTTTATGTGCTGATCATTGTGTTTCTTTTGCGTAGCTTAATCTTTGCATAGCATTTTTCTTGAAAACCCTCTAGTTGATCTTTCAATTAGCATCCAAAAAAGATTCAATTCACCGTTTGAATTCTTGATCTGGCTGTCCACGTAAGATCTTTGTGCATCTTAAAGAATATCATATCCGAATATATCTAGATTTCCTTTTTCTTATTTGATTCGACCACAAGAAACCCTATCTATCGCCAAGTTTGCGCCGAAAAGAATCCTAATCGGACACATTTGGATAAACTAAGTTTGTTGTGGTTTGAATTCCAAGCGTCTATTGAGATTTTCACTTATATCCTTTGACCCTTGAGATTAGTCTTTGATAATTACAGTTGGGCTGCTCTTAAATTATTTATTTTGACTAAATATTTATTTTGGGATCACCCAATGCTCATTCGGCTGACATAGCAAAAAAAATTCAAAGTTTATACCCCTGCATTGTTCAAAAAAAAGGTTTGTGATTCATATACCTCATTAGACTCAGAATAAGAATTTGAATATTTTGAATCACTAGCAGGGTAGCAAAAAAAAAGAGCAAAAAAACAATAGAGAGCAAAAAAAAGGTGACAAAAAGGGCCGAACTTGGGTGAGTATTTTATGATATAAATTCAGTTGAAGTATTTAATTTCTTTGAGCAATCTAGTTTCCCTAAATTCATATTATTGCAATTGACTAGCATCTTTCCTAGTACTTGGTGCAAACGAGCTATCTATTCCTGATTATTTCTAGTTAGCTCATTGCTTTGTTGCATTGAGTCACATTGATCATTGCGTGTGCGTTCATACACTTCACTTATATCTATTGGATCACCACATAGGCAATACTTTCTTGCTTGGATTATTACTTAATTTTATAATATCGTGATATTCAGATTGTGTAGGATAAATACTTTCTAATCAAGCTCCACAAAATATCCTTTGTCGTGCAATTGTAAGTCACTTTTAAATCCGTTTGATCATCACTTGCTATAGTAGTCACCACCAAGTGTAAGTTTCTTTTTTGCCTTAATTTATTTCGGAAAGATAATAACTTTACTTGGTGAAGAAATAGTGAGATAGAGTGAACTCCACATATCGTATATATGTTTGTGGCATTTGTGCTATTTTGTGTCACTAATCATGATAGGTGGAGATGATAATATGGGAGAGAAGCGTACCCCAGCGGGTCGTTTTCAATTCCAAACTTCGAGGGAGACTTTGAGTAATGAGTTCGTCGCCACTTCTTCCACGTTGAAAGAGCAACTCAAGATGAAAATCAATAATTTCGCGTAAGATATGCGCGTTGAAATGAACCAACAAATGAATGTGCTATATACAAACATTGTAAATGATATTGTACGTACACTTCGGCCACAACAAAAAGAAGATAGCTTCATTTCTTTTTATAGAAGTGAAGATCTAGAGGAGTATTTTGAATGGGAATGGCAAATGGAGAAAGTGTTCAGATTTCAGAAGATTTCTAAAGCGTAGGAGGTGAAGCATACCACTAGAGAATTTGAAGATTATGCTTATAGTTGGTGGCAACAACGATTTGAAAAAGAATTTATTAAATCTTGGTCAGATTTGAAGGCACTCATTAGGAGAGAATTTGTGTCATCCTATTATGCGCAGGGATTGCTTCGCTATTTGGAGAGTATCACACAAGGGAATAATACTGTTCACGAATATTATTTTGAGCTACAAGATGCAATACATCGTGCCGATGTCATCAATGCATTAAAAGAGAAGGCATACTTTAAAGGAGAATTGAATTCTAAGATCGCCGCTACAGTTCAATATAGATATTTTGGTAATGTGCAAGATCTTGTGAATTATGCTATTGAAGAGGAGAAGAGACTTATAGAGAGATATACACCACAGTTCTCTCCATGTCTATACTTCTGTTCTTCTACCCCTACTAGTGTGACACATGAGAAGATGACTGAGCATAGAACTTTCCCTTCGGTCAAGAAGACATACAGTGATATTCCAAAACTTCATATATCTCCTGAGATACACCACAACCCATGTGAGGATGAGAGCCACATAGCCAAATTAAGTAAGAGTGATAAAAAGAGTGAGCTATGTGATTTCACCATATGTGAGGTTGAGAGTATCCAAATTGAGAGTATGAGAGAGACATAAAAAGAAAAGAGAAGTAGAAGATAGATAAAGTGAGGATGAATCTAAAACTAACACATTAATATCTACTTCTAGTGTTGTTTCTCATATTATGCAGGTTAACATTAAAGATGAAGAATTAAACTTTCAACAACCAGCGCCTTTGAAGGCAAATGAGGGAAAGGTAACCACGGGAGAGGATGAAGTGCTTGCTGTCCCGTGGATGCATCCTAACAATTTTAAACCCTCAACACCTACATCATCTGAGAAGGGCGACAAAAGTAATAATATTGATGTTGAATTTAATTGTGTAAAAATGAGTAATTGTGAGAACTCATATGATCAACCGAAAACTCCATGTTCTGAAATTTTTGTGCTTAATTTATATAATATAGAATTGATTACTCATAAGAAAGTTCTTAGTAGAATATTTCCTAATGATTCTTTGTGTTATATCATGTTTGATGATACTAGAGAGCTATCTAGTGTGATTGATAATGTTGATGAAATTTCATGTTCAAAATCACTAGTTAGTACCTATACTTACACATATAAATTCAATTTGATTGGAGATTATGGTATAGATGACAAATTTTATGTTTATAGAATTTGCATTAGATGTGATAAGCTTATTGAATTGAAATCACATATTGTGGATAAATAATCTTTTGTGCCATGTCATGATAACAATGAGATGAAATATTAACAATAATGTTTGTTGTTTAAAAAGATTTCTTACGCCTGCTTATTTACCTTTTAATGTGCAATCATGTAAAAATACTCAGAGTAGCGCAATTGAAATATGGAAAACACTCAAAATTTTCTTCCCCATATCTGAACAACTGATCTGATTTTGCCCATTAATGGATTGTCTATGACCTTAGAAAAGTCGATGACGACTTTCTCTTACGGGAGGAGGAATGATGTGACAAATAATATTACAATGCAATCTTTTGGTCTCTGCTATATTTATCAGTTTGTGCAAGATAATGGGAATGACACAATAATTGATACATACATATACCATGCATATATGTTGTTCTTTTCGTTTACTACACCTTCAGAAGTTCATGATGAGGTAAGCCAAACAAGTCTTGATGACATATATATACCATGCGTACACATTGTATTCTTTATTTAGTACAATTTCAGACGATCAAAAGCCGAGGACGGCTTTTTTTTGAAGAAAGGGAGGATGATGCGGATACATATGTTGATATTGATGTGACCACGCCACAAACACATACGACCATAACTTCCAAGAATAAACAAAATATGAATTTATTTCTTCGGTTTTAATTTGTCTTAAATAAGAATATGATGCTATCTAATGATGAGAACATTGCAGCTACTTCCACATCTAGTGTGCAAGAGAATGTTCACAAAACCGAACCTACGATACAAAGACCAATGACTCGAGCGCGAGCACGTCAACTTAACTATCAGGTGAATGTGTTCCTAACTTTGCATACAAATGTTTCAAAAAATAGAATACTATTTAATCCTTGTGATGATTTAATTATCCTTAGAAACCATGAAGATAGACCACGCGAGCCCAAATATACAAGTGAAACCGTCAAGCGTAAACCAAGTCTTACTCGCAAGTTCGACTCAGATTCGGTCCTCCTGACAGCGTCTAGTTTAAACGACCATAACTTTTGATCTAGAAGGAATCTCATGGCCCATGAGTACTTGTTCGAAAGCTTTTGAAGTCTACTTTCAGATGGATCTTGCCCTACCTTCAAATTCCTTCTGCACGCACCGCAATTATCAAAATAATCTGACACTAACTCAGTGGCAACAACGATTTGAACGGAGTCGGGGAAGACGGTGAAATCCCAATGAAGCGCTGAGAGAAATGTAAAATTGGTTGAGGGGAAAGTTAATGGTGTCTGGTTACACGATGTAACCATATGTCTAATATATGATAGATCTGTCTGATTAATTTATGATATTTTAATTTTATTTTCACCATTAAGTTGAACATAGTTGCTGATTTCTAAGAGGCATAAGAGGGGGTAGTTATCGACTAGATGGTTAACCTATTTGATGGTGAAATCTTAGCGAGCGGAATTAGGTTGAGATTAAACATTGTAAAGGCCTGTTGTGATTTTCTTTAATGCGGGGATGATCACATCGTGTGTGTACATTTGTGCAACATCTGGAGAGTGTAAAACTATTCGAATAGTCGTGTCCCCGATTTTGGACAATACTTGGTGATTTCACACGAGGGGTGATTATTTCATAAAATTGGGTTGGATAACTTTGGAAAGTGGACAGGTAGTTCACTAGTGGTTTATTAAGTGGATGAGTAGTTCACTTATGATCTATTTAATTCCTTTTATTCTTTATTTATTACTGTTTTCTTTAAAATCCGCTTTCAATCTATTTATTATAAATTATTGTTTTCTACAAAAATAACTTTTCAGTCATCCATTGGTAAGCGTTGCATATTATATTGCATTTTTGTTACAAACGATATGCTGAGTATCAATGTACTTACGATTTTATGCCTACTGTTGCTCAGTTGAAGAAGAAGAGCCATATCAGCAGGAAATATCTGAAAGAGGATACTTTGACTATTTCGCAGATTAGAACTTTACTTCCTAGTCGATTTCCTGTGGGCTTGTCGAATAGTTATTTTGCTTAATTTTGTTTTCGCTACTAGTTTCTTATGCCCTTCAGGCTATTAATTGTAAGTTTGGCTATAATATCATACTCTGATATTATTAATATTTGAGTATTTTTCTTTATTTATCGTATATATGATCGATATTTTATATATGTTACACTGTGTGCACTAGTGTGATTTTGAACTAGTGTGGTATATATAGAGAATCCAGATTTATATATTTGATCATGGTGTGGAGGAGTTAGGCTTTTAGGGTTGCATCTGTTCAGTGTGTTCTTGCTGTCTACGTGTAGAAAGCAAACCAAGCTAACAATTTCTTGTTGATTGTGTTCGGCCAAGGAAGGAGACTAGGGAGAAGGAAGAATATCACGACTAGGGAATTGGCCATTAATTTCTTGCTGTTCGGCCAACCTAAAGGTAGTACTTGTTGCTATTTTCTTGCTTTGAGGCATTATGGGGGAAGGACAATGAACAGAGGAGGAGGCTCCGTATCACCTATTTTCCTTGGAGTTTTTATTTTTTAAAAAATCAGGCAACCTTCGTTAGCTTATATAATCGTTACTTTCCATCAGGTAATAGCTATTTGCTTATGATCTATATATCTCTGCTATTTAAAAGAAATTAGTTATGTGCCCGTGCGTTGCAACGGAAAACCAAATAAAAGTGGTGCATACTATCAAATATTATCTCAAACTGAATAATAAATATCAACTTTTTCTTATGTCATCATGTATCAAACAAAACATATATGTTCATACTCGTAAATAAATCAAGCATCATATTAGTAAGATGTAACAATATTATATATACAATCATACAAAGGTACATATTTTTAGAAAAAATCCAAACCTACAGCTCATGAGCAAAGAGCAATAAAGGAGCTAAATTTGATTTAACTCCTTTTTTCAAGTTAGGCGATCTGGAAACGATTATAGCGCTTTCCTTCGCGTGCAGCTTAGAGCCACCTTAGGGTTTGTTTCCAACTTTGGATAGGCAAAATGGGGATTTGGACAGAGAAATTAAACTTAAATCCCCCCACCAATCCCTTCTAATCCCTACGTATCCGGAGGGGACGGATCTCGCAGAGACTTTATAGGGGATTTCGAAGACATTGTGCTCAATTACGGGACCTGTGTTGGGAGGGCCCGACGGCCATGCATAGGAGGACCTTCATTAATCTTTTTCATTAGCATTATGATTGGCAGCCATTGCTGACTTCGCACCATGATATGTTGTAACCCCATTCCTTGACAGTGTGTTCAGATGCATTCTATAAAGACTTGTAGTTTTTTTTTAACCCAGCAGATGCCATTTCTTCTGGTACCAGAGATAGAATCATAGAGCTTCTTAGTAGTAACACTTGCTCATCCTAAAAAGCTTGCACTCAGGCTCTCGATCGCTCAATTTTTTTTGTTTTAACCCAGCAGATGCCGACGGGGAGGGGAAGAGGGGAGGCGGGAGGGGAGGGAGGAGGGGGCGGCGGTTGGAGGGTTTTAGGGTTGGCGGGTGGTGGGAGGAGGGAAGATCCGAGCGGTCAGTTGGATGGAGGCTTGGCAACTACCAACTCCTTCTTTTATCTTTACTACTATAAAGAAGAAGTTGATGGTTGCCGAAGCCTCCATCCAACTGACCGTCTGATCTTCCTCCCCTCCCGCCACCCGACCAACCCTAAAACCCTCCCACCCGCGCCGCCACCTCCTCTCCTCCCCCCTCCCCCTCCCCCCCCGCCTCCTCCTCCCCTCCCTCCCACTGCGCGCCACCTCCTCCCCTCCCCACCCCGCGCGCCTCATCCCCTCACTCCCACCCCGCGCCGCCTCATCCTCCCCACCACGCCCGCCGCCTCCTCCTCCTCCTCACCCCGCGCCGCCTCCTCCTCCTCCCCTACCCCGCGCCGCCTCCTCCTCCCCACCCCTCCGCTCCGTGCCGCCTCCTCCCCACCCCGCGCTGCAGCCGCCTCCTCCTCCTCCCCACCTCGCGCCATGCCGCCTCCTCTTCCCACCCACGCGCGCCGCGCGGACTTTGCCTGACGAGTGGCCCTCCTCCCCTCTAGACCACCCCGCGCGCCTCCTCCCCTCCCTCCCACTCCGCTCCGCCTCCCCACCCCGCGCCGCCGCACCGCCTCCTCCTCCCCACCTCAGCACCGGCCGGATCTGGACGACCCCTCCCCCACCGCCGCTTCCACCGGCCGGATTTGGTCGGGCCCGTGTGCGTGTACGTCGTCGCATTGGAAGGTGAGTCAAATCAAGCTTTGTAGCATTGGAGCATCCTTCTCCCCCAACGCCGCCGCCCCTGTTGCCTCCTTCTCCCCCGGTGCTGCCGCCCCCGTCGCCTCACCCGACGTCGCTGTTGTTGCCTCACCCGACGTCGCCTTATTGATTCCAACAGCAGCTTGCAGGTTCGATCAGCTCCCGCGGAATTAGGCAGCGGTTGTTTGTGGTGTTCATTTGTGAACGGGGTTGTTTGGGATGCCATTCGCAGGCAAGGATGAGGAGTGCGTCCGTAACGGAGAGCGAGCATCTCGACGCAATCGACCTTCCGCCACGCCTCATGACCGCATCGACGTGAATGTGATGTTCGTGAAGTGCGTTTGAGGTTTTCAGTTTGTTGATTGGTGATTTACTTGATTTGTGTGTGTATATGTGGTATTCCATTTGTTTTCATGCATATTAGGCGGTGGACATCGCAGGATTGATGACTTTGAGTTCACCCAAGAACGTGCTATATTTGACCTTCGGATATCCCATCGTAGTACGGATGGATAGTGGATCCTCGGTATGCTTTTTCCTTATGATATATTAGTTTTGCATCGGGTCGCTGCAATTACGAACCAAATTGGTGTGTGGTTTATGTTTCTTTCAACATGGAACATAATACTTGTGCTCGGATATAGCTTGGCGGTATTCATCTACTCGTTAACTTAATTTTGGTAGTTGTCTTTCTCTTCGTGTTCTTATCTTGAACTTCTTGTTTTCTTGATTTTACTAAGGGAATTTGGTTACAAGAATTATGACATTGAACTTGAAGACAATATTAATTTCCTCTCGGCCTTTTGTAAATGTCTACTATGGAGTCGCTTACGCTAAATGGCTCTTCTCATGTGATGAAAAGTATGTAGTTTGTTAAGATTCTATTGAAATCTTTGAGAGATGCAGCTTTCAAGGGAGTAAATGTTATCATCAGCATCGAAAGGTGGGCTTTATATATTCATGCATGCAAAGATGTTTGTTCATACAAAATGAATTACACTTATCTCAAGTGAAGACTATTCTTAAACTATTTTCTTAATAGTATTATCAATGCTATTACGATCTTTCAGAGAGAAAAGTGTATGCAAAAGACTGGAAAGTCCTTTATGAAAAGTTGAGAGTTATTGCAAGAGGATGTTTAGTGCTTCCATGAAGCTTCTTATTTTAGTTGCACCTAATTCTCTGTTTCCATATAGGTACTACTTACCAAACATTTTCTTGAGTGAACTAAACTATGAAATAGATACTTTTGGAAACTTCTACTTTATGTTACCAAAATTGACTTATATCAATAATCATGTTAGTCTGGCTGAGCAAAATTCTATAGTGCAACAATTACTTCAAATCTCTACTGGAAGTTAAATAATAAACTATATAATGTCTTCTTCTGATGGATTATAGCGGACTATTTCTGGTGGTCTTATAATATTCACCTAAAACACACTAAGAAGATTACTAAGAAATGCAGAAGCAAAGCATATAAATAATCACCATAAGCTGACTGTATTTTCACTTCATTTTATTTCACTTTTTCTAATGTGTTCTTGATTCCCCCCTTAATTAGAGCCGAGCTTCCACCATAAGAACTTTCAAGCTTCCTCATTTGGAGATGATTTTATATCAGAGAATTCACCTGGAGTATTTCCATAGGTACATCCTCTCTATTTTTTAGAATTCCGTTTTCACTTGAATAATTCTTAAAAATGGAGGTTAGTTGTCAAAGCTTTGTGGCTTTTTGCCATCTTATTTTATCTTTTTTTTCGTATGATCAAATGGTGGAGATGTTTGTAATGTAAACTGCTTTCTTTTGACAAAGCATTTCTTAAAATCAAAAGTTCATTGATCACTCAGTTTGTTGCATGTTCTTCTATGGCTAACATCTTAGCGATATAATATGTACACATGTGTGGTTTGGTGTATATGTTTCTTAAAAATTACTTTTTAGTACACACTATCTACGTAACATGCAATGGTTTTCTAGAAGAGAACTTGCTCTTCTAGAAGAGATGCAGCATTAATATAGAATTTCATGAAATGTTACTTTTTTGTTGCACAAATAGGACATTAATGTGTTGTTTTTTAAATACTTAAGTAAGTATTGATTTGCTCAAAGTTTTGCCCAATCCATGCGAGTTGTTTCTGACGTTCTTCAACTATGTAATATGTAGTCCATCAGCTACATTACATATGAATGGAGGATTAAATTAAGATTTTTATGCAAGCCTACACATGAGGATAAGGTAGAAGGACGGGAGTGTTAAGCTCTTTTCATCATCATTCTTTCGCTTGTTTGAACATTGTCATATCATGGTGTAGGGTTATGGTTTTGTTCTCTCTGGTGTAGGGTTCACTTGTTTATGGGAGACATGGCCAAGAGATTTATACAGCAAACTTGGATGTGGATATCTACAAGGAGGTAGTGACTCACAATCATGTCAGCTAATTGTTTCCACTAGCGGTTGTACTTTTGTGGGAATAGTAGTATTGTACACATATATGTTTTGTTAGATCTGTTCTTCTTCCGTTGAAATTTTAATGCTTCACCTACTATTTCCTTTATTAGGATGATTTACTGGGCATTTTGTTGAGATTAATTGAGTTTGTTGATGCTTGTCTATTCTTTATCATGGATTTTAGATGTTAGGCGTGAAATGCGCTCTCTATTCTTTGGGCATTTTGTTGATTAATTGCGTTAGCTTTTCAAATGTGAAAAAGAGATTGGTTAACATAATATGCTATTTTAGTGTTTTAGTGTTAATTTTATGGTTTCGTAGCAACGCACGGGTACATAACTAGTTATAGTAAAGATAAAGAAAATTGATAAATGATCCTTTCTTTCGCCCTTCCTTCCCTTTAAAAAATAATTTACTTGCTATTAATCTATATATCTTCACTATTTAAAAAAATTGATAAATGATCTTTTTTTCGCCCTCCCTTCCCTTTAAAAAATAATTTGCTCGTCTCATCTCTCCCATTTGATCTCTCCCGTTTGATGAGATCATGCTCGCTCGCACGCCTCCTCCTCCTTCCCTCCCCACCCCGCACCGCCGCCTCATCCTCCCCGACCCACCCCACATCGCCTCCTCCTCCCCCTTCCCTCCCCACACGCCGCCGGCCCTCGCCTACCGTTGCTTCCACTGGTCGGAGTTGACGCGGCCTCTGCCTACCATTCCCAAACTGTCGCCCCAAACCCTCCGTCCTCTCTTCAACTCCCAGCAGCGCCGCCCTCCCATCTGGCTAGCACCACATCCCCCTATCACTGCCTCCCCTCCCCATCTGTCGGACGCCTCCTCCCCACCACATCCCTCACCGCCGCCCGACTCCCCTTCCCCGTTCCCAATCTAACCATACCGCAATGGCGACAGCTCCCATAGCATATCTCAACCTGCACCTTCGTTGTCTCCCCGCAGCAGCCTCCTCCTCCGTTGCCTTCTCCATCAGTTTCGCTGCCGAAGTCCCCTGGTGCGACCACTCGATGACGATAGCTGTAGGTTTCTTCAAGAGGTGAAATCTTGGTCCATCCCCTGATGCTTGCATGTGCCCTCTTGATTCCATCAGATCTTGGGTTCCATGTTGATTTAGATTTCATTCTGATGGTTCTTGGTGAATGCGAATTGTATTACATTTGCACAGAAGCCATTGCTTCCTGCTCTCTCTTCGGAACTTTGGCTCTTCTCCTTCAGGACAAGATGTGAGATTTACCCATCTTTGTTGTTGCTCATGGCTTGACCTCCCCAGCTCCCCTCTCTGGATTGGATGACAGGTGCGACAGCCCCCTATCCTACTGCAGGTGCCTATGCCTTCCACATGTTTGACAAAATGCCTAACCATATCCAGCACACCCAATTTGGCTCTCTGCAATGCCATCAACAAGGCTACATGGTCATTAGTCTTTCACATGGTCAGCCCGCTCAATGCATGCCTATTTGTCTGCTGGTGATCATATTTCTTTTTATAGAATAATAAAGGGAACACCCTTTCATTTCCATTACGAGAAACCACCTGGTTCATTACAGATCCTATCGAAAGTAGAAAAATAAAATGTACTAGCTACTACTGGAGATTTTGCCTCCTCCCAGCAGTGTACAAGCAAGACAAAAAGGAAAGCAAACTACATGAATAACTTACTACTTTTGCTAGAGACCACTCAGAACTGAACAGAACACTAGATTTTAGCATCTTCACGAATTCATCACATATAGAGGTTAAAGCCAGATCTATTTCCATCTTGAGCAAAATTTATAGGAATTTGATTTCATCCAGCTTACTGTTATCTGCAAGCATTTGATGATATGTATGTATGACATGAAATGGCTCCATGCATTTGGTATTTACATGTCCGTGTTGAAATGAACTTGGTTGTTTCAATTCAATGTTGCCAGAATTTTGGCCTCAGGACTAAAGTATCGTTGCCAAGTCTGGCGTGACAATGAGCAGTGAAGATGAGGTGTGCTTGCAGCAGCGTATGAGCGAGAAGGCAAATGCAATGTTCCTAAGCCTCCTTTATGGTGTACTTCAACCTGCCTGTGGCCGAACTACTGTACCTGGGTTCCTTAATGAACCCTAATCCCTATGACATGCATGGTGTTGAAATTTTGATTACATTTTTTGGGTTTGATGTTTGCCTTCATGTGCTAAAACAATTTTAATTCTAGTTCAACATGGCTGTTGTGATCCATCATTTGAAGTAAGCTCATACATTCTTTTTCGTAGATGAATATAATATGTTCACTCTGTTGTTTTAGTCCTAGAACTCGATTGTAGCCAAATTTAAAGTCTATGAACTTGTCATTCGGTTAGTTAATCAACTTATCAAAGAACTCGATACAGTAGTCTATTTTGCTACATTTGAGGAGTAACCTGTTGCGTTGTTTGCAAGCTAGATGTTTATTTAGCTCTGTATGCAGTTATTTGGTCCTTTTGTCAAATAAAATCATGTTTTGTAATATGAATTTGGTCAGCATTTTTGGCATATTTATTCCAGGCCTCCATTGTAATCAATTGGCCCTTCCTAATTTTTTGTGAGTACAACTATCACTTCTATTTTCCATGAAATTAGCAACTCAAGATATATTGATGTGATCAGGGAAAGATGCACAAGAATGGCTCTTTTCTTCATAGCATAGCTCAAAACTATATATGTAAATGTACTAATTTTGATTATTTCATGCCTGCATCAATTCCTGTAATTTGCACAGCTAAGAGAGTGATTTGCTATAGGTATTGTAATGATCTGCTAATCGATTTTGGGTTGTGTTTACTTATTGTCGTATGATGCTACAGTTAGATTTACTTCCACTTGAATTTTGGGTAAAATATATAAGGATGAATAGTTAGTAGTGGATGCTACTATTGCATTAAGTGATTTCTTGAAGTGGCTATCAGCCCACTCTCAATAGTTCTTCTGCACTAGAGTATTGTAAAGCATCTTTGGATTTGGTAGGCTTAGATTCTAAATAAATTGAAACCTCCCCCCTCAAACATTGGCAGATTGAGGATGTCATTGTCAAAAGCACTACCAATACGAGCGTGGATCATAAAGGTACATAGACGGCGTACATATGATTGGATTCATGGTTTGTTTTTCAAATATTTGTTCCATGACCAAGGTTTGGTGGCATCTGAAATCTTTTCCTTTTAGTGTCTTTTTTTTCCTATTGATGTCTTGATTCAAGCTGTTGCAACTTTTTAATTTCTAAGGTATACTTCATTCTGATTTGTGTTAAACTACAACAACTACTCCACCCCGTCAACCACTATTACACTTTTTTTTCTCGAACACACAGGAGAACTGCGCATCATTATATTAAGTAGAATAGATGAGTCTAAGAAGACTCGTACAATCCTCACCAAAAAGGCGAGGCTACAAACACAAGATCAAGGACAACACAAACGTCCACCGACCCAACTCTCACACATCCCTTATGGCCAAATGGTTCAAAGGCCTCTGGCCCCTGCCAAATATCACAATTTGGCTTCTTCTCTAATGAATTGCAGAACAAGGCTGACATTGGGTGAGATTTTGTCAAAAATACAACTATTTCTATGCTTTCAGACTTGCCAAGCCACCATCACGATCAAGGAATTAAAACCCTTGCGCTGCTGCTTAGGGATTTGGTGCGAAGCTGGTCACCACCACGAGGTAAAGACCAAGTCATCTGTCCCTGGAGTTAATCGCTGTAATCCCACCAGAGTAAACACTGAGAACCAAACGCTTCTTGTGAACATGCAAGAAGGGAGTAAGTGCTGAATATTTTCATCCACTTGATCACACAACGGGCAGCACTCAGGATGAACAAGACCACGACGGGCCAAACGATCAGCGGTCCAGCAGCGATTTAATAAGGCTAACCACACAAAGAATTTGCAACGACGAGGGGTCCAGGTTCTCTAAATCTCTTTCCAAGGTTCGAACTCCACCGCCCCCACAAAGAAACGGCGGTACGCTGATTGGGTTGAGAACTTGCCCGAGGAGGAAGGCTTCCACACATGCTGATCATCTACACCGGGGGTGAGCCTCACTTGGGCGAGAACTTCCCAAAGGCCAAGAAATTCCTCCACAACTGGAGAAGGTAAACTATCTCTAATATCATGGACCCAAAAGTTATCTGTTAGAGCTTCTTGGACCGTCCTACGACTGACCGATCTCTTAACCACTTGCCCACAAAGAAGGGGGGCAATGTCCATTAAGGATCTACCATGCAGCCATTTATCACACCAAAAGAGGGTCCTGGAGCCATCTCCCACGATAGATATGATCGATATGGAGAACATAGCTGTTGAGTTGGGGTGCACATGAATGTCCAAACCCGCCCATAGACGATCAGGTTGGGTCTTTTTGAGCCAGAGCCACCTCATGCGCAATGCCCATTCGAGGGTTTCCAAGTCAAGAATTCCCAATCCTCCAAGCTCAAAAGGTCGCTTGACCCGATCCCAGGAAACAAGGCAGTGTCCTCCATTTACTTTCTTGCGACCCTTCCAAAGAAATGCCCTACGTATCTTGTCAATTGCTTTAATTGCCCACTTAGGAAAATCCAGTGCAAAGAGTGGATAAATAGGAATTGCCGAGAGCACCGCACGAATAAGTGTTGCCCGGCCTGCTGGGTGCATCATGGCAGCTTTCCATCCAGGCAGTTTCTTCGCGATCTTGTCAATTGTGGAATAAAATGTAGCTTTGGGGAGTTTCTTGATTGCCAGTGGGAGCCCAAGATACTTGCAAGGGAAGGCTTGTACTTCACAAGGGAAGGATCCTTGCACTATTTTCATGTCCTGTTGATGGCAACGGATTGGGGTCACCGAGCACTTGCTTAAGTTGGTGATCAACCCCGATGCCTCTCCAAAAAGCCGAAGAATCTCTTTGATCAATTCAAACTCTTCCAAACGGGGCCGCAAGAATAGAACCACATCATCCGCATAAAAGAGTGCGGAAAAGGCCAATCTCACTTGCCTTGTTAATTAGTGAGTTAAGCACATCTATGACCAAGATGAACAGCATCGGAGATAAGGGGTCGCCTTGCCGAAGCCCACGTTGGTGTTGAATTAGCCCTCCCGGCACACCATTTACCAACACTCGAGTCGTTGATGACCTCAGAAGCTTGGATAAGAGGTTACACCAAATTGGGCCAAACCCCAAATGGATCAATACTTGCAGCAAGAAGGGCCATGACACCGAATCGAAGGCTTTTGAAATATCCAGTTTGATAAGAACTCTTGGTTCTCGTTGGCTCTGCAAAGCTCTAGCTGTTTGTTGGACCAAAATAAAGTTATCATGGATACATCTCTCTTGGACAAAAGCACTGTGATTTGGTGACACCATGTCCCTGAGTTTAGGCGCCAACCTATTTGCTAGGATTTTTGCGACAAGCTTTGCAAAACTATGTACCAAACTGATGGGTCTGTAATCCTTGATCTGCAACGCTTCTGGTGTCTTTGGAAGCAAAACGATGTACGCTGAATTAAGAAGAAACAGGTTGCTGGCATCACCCTGTAGTAGCCTGTTAAGTGCAGCCATAAGATCAACCTTCATTACATTCCAGCAGGTTTTGAAGAAACATCCAGTGTATCCATCCGGGCCCGGTGCCTTATCTGAAGGAAGAGATTTAATTGTTGCCCACACCTCTTCCTCCGAGAAACACTGTTCCAAGGCTGACAGATCATGAGCATCTTGGTAAAAGGAGTGCAGGTTCAAGGAGCACTGTCTTTTACCCACGGTGCCAAGCAAACTTGAATTATGGAATTGCGAAGATGGTAAATAATCAAATGACAGACTTGACAACATCCAATTAGCTCGTGTAAGAGAGTTCCTCTATCGGATATTACAAATGGGTAGCATGTAAATTGAGAGCATCACTGGAAAGTCAAGATTCAGGTAAAATTCAATATATGCTGTTCATATGTACAATTCTTTCCAACTGCACGTCGAATGTCTTATTGACTTTCTGTTGTCCCAAGTAGTAGTACCCTGCCCTAACTTGCCATGGGGAGAAGTCTGCCGATTCAGTTGATATAATGGGAAGCTCAACTGCTCCTCATGGGCCATCTATTTTGGAGAGCATGTATACTACTGCAGTACTGCCACACACCAATTTATTGATCAGATGAAAGGATGCACTTTCTAATATGGTGACAAAGGAAGAAGGCGATAGTTTCAGCTTGTGATTGATCTTATGATATTGCCAATTTAAATTGTGTACTACGCAATGTGGTGAGTTCACTAAGCTTCTCAATTGTATAATGCTTTATCAATTTCATCATAAAAGAAATGTTCTATGTGATACATAACTTTCTAGAACTGCCAAAAACCGTGCAGTTCTAACATTTTTTATTCACGGGTCTTACAAAAAAATGATATTAATTGCATATTTAATAATGCTTTTTCCATGAAATTCCCCCTCCAGTTATGCACAATATGTCTAATCCAAACCACAGCAGAATGTTCTTTGCCTCGAATGGTGCTCATGTGCCAGGTAACCAAAGCTTCCCTTACTCAATTGATCATATTCTTTCCAATTGGATTCATACATTACTCATTTTTTATAGATAAAAATGGTTCGCACGCAATCCATCAGCTACTAATCAGTCCATTCAGAGGACTACTCCCCAGTCCCCACAAATACATATATAGTCTTCGTCAAAATTGAACTCTCCTTGTCCTGTTGCCCCTGATAATGGTAGCATACGCCGGAGTTCACTATTGGGTATGACCAGTGATTCAAGTGACTCAGGTCAACTATTAATGTTCATAAAATTAGTAATTCATGGAAATAGAAAGGGGAGTTTGGATTCTCAAGAGTTTGGATTAACCATCATCTCTATCTCTATTAATATAAAAGGGGAGTTTGTTCATTCTCCACTCCCCTCCTTTGAGCGTGCAGTGTGCTACTCCAGTCCAACGAGCGCACCCACCCCAATCCCCTAAAAAACTGGCTCTCAAAAAACCAAAGATATCCGCTGGCACATAGGCCACCATGTCAACCCCTTAACCAAGATCCATGAAATTAGGTTGTACCCACTACTCAGTGTGCACACAATCCCCACTCTAATCACACGCACTCGACCCCAATCCATGGGTGCATCGCTGCTACCCCCTCCCCTAGCGTCTCGCGCTACCGTCGCCTACCCATGTTTAGCGACGCCGTTCCATCCCCCAACATTGCAACACCATCGCTCCCTCTCCAATACTCTTGTGCCACCATCAACCCCTCTTCCAACCTCTCGTGCCACCGCCACTCCCTCTGCCAATCTCACACGAATTTGGAGGGTGCCACGACGGCTTCTGGCCCTCACCCTCGCCGGTGTGCTCGTGGTGAACCTCATCGTCGCTGGCCACCGATGGTAGTTGCCTGCACCACCCGATCCACAAGAGCCATTCATACAGATGTGGGTTTCATCGCTGTGTGCTACTAAGAAGTGGGTTTCGTCGGCGCCTCATCCATCACCAAGTTCATCATCGCCAGTGCACCTGCTGCCGTGCCTACAAAAGGGTGCCCGCGGCGGCGGCGACATTGCTCTATGCTTTCATTATCGTTGGCTTTCACAGGGTATACGAACTTCTAATTGCAGAGCCACTGCTTGCCAACCATCGAGCATGAGTGAACGTGGCTGCAAACTTGGTAATTGCAATCAAGTGCATGTCTGAGTGACAGTTTCACTGATGTTTGCCTGTTTTTTATCATTCTTCCCTTGACATTTTTTTCTTTTTCGCCATCTTTTGTATCCTCCTCTACAGAATGCCATTTAGCTGTACTGATGCTCTCCTATTTCTTGTGCCCTTTGTAAATTGATTGGGGTTCGAGCCTTCGAGGTGACTAAGTGTTTGGAAGGACAGGCACTACCACAATCATCTGTCCAACTGCAATTAGGTAAGTCCCTTGATTGCTGATATTCGTTCTATTTTGTGGCCATGTAACTGTTCTGAATTGGTTGTAAAATTATAGGCAAAGTTTGTAATTGGTTCATAAGCAAAACTTGTTTTGTATTGCGTTCTCTTTTATGTTTGTGTTGATTGATATTGTGAACAGAACATTGATTGAAATGTATCACAAAGTGGGTAGAAAATAATGTCATTAGGTTGGTCGAGCTTATTCATGCTCAGGGTGCTTCCATTTGATGTTCACTTTGTGAATGGGAGACCAGCAGTGAGCAGTGATACCTTCATCTGCATTATCTTTTTTAAATAGGAATTAATACAATTCAGTTGCTATTTGATAAAACTTTATCTTCTCAATATTGAGTTTTCTGTAATGAATTATCAGGAAAGAAAATGTTCACCCTTTTGTTATCAAGATCTGTCCTTTTGTTATCAAGATCAATATCTTTTCTGCATGCACTTTTCTTTACTCGTAAAGAAACAAGGAACTTGCATTCATTTTTCTAAAATTGGTGATATGATTCTTTTTATGTAAAGAAAAGGAGGAGGAAGGAAGATCACAGCAAGCCATGCATGAAAATTGGTTGGTTTCTGATGGCTATTTCAGTCTGCATTTCTTGGCCTTCAGGGCTTGTGTTATTCTAATGCGAGTCATTGGCTATCCAGCACTTTTTCTATTATTTGAACCTATTAGATGGCCTATTGGAAAGTTGAAAAGCTATCCAGCATTATGCATCAACAATAAAATGATATGAAGGCTATCTCAAAAACTATATGAACTATTTGAAGGCTATCTCAAAAACTATATGAACTATTTGAAGGCTATCTCAAAAACTATATGAACTATTTGAAGGCTATCTCAAAAACCATGTACTGAGCATGTTTATGATTTGTTTAGTTTATGTACAGCAAGCATATTTATGCAGAATTTCAATAACAATTGTGGCAATGCTATTGATGTACTTCGCATCCTTATTAGGGAAACAAAAAATATATGATTAGATAAATAACTTTTTCCTGTTTGATTTCTTTACTAGTCTATACATTTATGTTTCGGTTGACACGTGTATGTAGCAAAAAATTGATGTTTATTTTACTGTTTAGAATCACGTTTAATGATATATAATCCTTTCCTCTTTTAGTATTCCGTTGCATCACACGAACATCTTGCTAATAGTTAGGGATTGATTGGTGCGTAATGTTGTGTATTTTATACTTGTAGAACCACAACTCCCCTGATTTTTTTCTTTTAAAAAAATATGTGTGGCCCTTTGGAGTCGGTGCAAGAACCTGTTGTGCCTTCTACATTCAGTTTTCTGTTAGTACTACAGGAGCGTTTTTAGGTCCACGTAATTCATACACTTCTGCGTGAAGGGTGAGAAGTGAGAATAATATTGGTAGGAAAAAGTTAAAACATAAAGTTGTATGTATTGCCATGGCATTATTAAAAAAGGAAAGCACCAAGCTTATCTTTGTTAAGTAAGCTTACCTTATAAAAACAGTTGTTTTCCAAGAACCATGACATCGCAAAAACATTACAGCAAAGTTGCTCGGCGTCAAGACCTTAGTCGGTCAACATCCGGCAATAAACCTTTTTTCCAAGCAGTATAAAACCAAAAATATCCAAATTAGGGTTAGTGACAATTAGCGGAAAACATGACACCGTAATTACCGCAGCATCTAAATCTACACTGACAACATGCTTTGTTGGACTGCAATCTACAAAAGCCTCTCCTTTCACCAACATTAGTTTTTGTTCCGAAGTGGCAAAAACCAACATTAGTTCTCCAAAAGGCAACAATAAGCGGTCATTCTAACACCTGATTCACTCATTAGAAACAATTAGAGGGCACTTTTGAACCTAGTGCTAAATCTAGAATATTATACACTAGATAAAAAAGCTTATATAGGAGTTTTGTACACATTTCAGCAATTGTTTACAGGGCATCAGCATCTCCAACCATGTGACCATGGATGGCCATATCATCTGCATAGTTTCCACCGTGTTGGTTTCTCCATCCACGGTTTTGCTCCAAGGGTTGTGCACGTTCGTCTGCTTGAACAACATGACAAAAGAGAACCATGTCAAATAATTCTGCTGATGCTCCTGTGATAAATGTTTTTTTAATTGAATGTCAAAGCCACCATGTGTTTAACTATCAGGTGAGCACTTAAATTCCATGCTGTTACAGACCACAAATGGAGGTTTCGCTAAAATACTCCATAATATGTGTTATATGGATTGACTAACACATCCCTACTTTCATGATATATAGAGCCCGGACAGAATGGATGCTTCCCATCCTAGTTAAAAGTGCCTCCATTTTGAGGCAATCACCCTAGACAGCAGACGAATGTTCTCTCCAGGTTCA
This sequence comes from Melocanna baccifera, assembly GCA_036346265.1. NCBI lineage: Eukaryota > Viridiplantae > Streptophyta > Magnoliopsida > Poales > Poaceae > Melocanna > Melocanna baccifera. The sequence continues at coordinate 7,898,249 of CM070699.1, read as the reverse complement.
AAACAATTAATCATTTCTATACGAAGGAACATGCAATAAGACTAGTATTTACCACTTTCACCATCAGATGCCTCAGCAAGCCTTGCAATTGCATCAATCAAAGATTGTTCATGCTCCTGCCAGAATGTCTATTAGTAAAGTTGACGGGCAGCTCCATCACAATATTTAGCATGTCCATGCTTACCTTGAGAACTTTCTTTGCTTTCTCTAACTCAAGGGGGTCAGGGTTGCTGGCACCAAAAACCCGCTCCACCTAGATAATTAGGCAATCATGACAAAGCAGATTTGTACGATCTAAACAAATATGCAAAGTTCCTTCCGAACAAACCTCCTTTATGAGTGTCTCCGTGTGGAGTATTTCTATGTAGTCGGAACTTTTCTTTCCAACACCATTTTGTGAAGGTGCAAAGTCTTTCCTGGATGTGTTGTTCTTTTGGGGTCCTCTACCCCTTACCGCACCTGACATGGGGCCACTACGTCCGCTTGACTTCTTACTGCCGTGAACAGCAACATCATGTCCTCGCTGGATTATTCCAGGGTTGCCACCTTCCCATCTTATATCTTCAGGTGCAAACTGCACTCGAGGTCATGAAATAAGAGCACAGATTACTGTGAGGGCCCTTGCATGTTGCTTGACTTAACAGGTGTCTTTATCAAACATAGAAAAGCGACATAATACCAGCCTATGCTACTCCAGATTATTAATCATTGTGTTTGTCTGGCTTCACTTGCATAATCTATATGATCAAAATAGGCATTTGCGATTTTGTTTAGAAGTCCCAAGATTTTCGATTACTAGGTATTGAAATGACAACTATCAGAACAGAATAATGATGGTAACTGGGAAGACTAAAAGACCAGCCCTTGGGGAGTTCAGCAATAACAAAAATTTGTTCATTGCTGATAGTAGCCAATAAGCCACTGTGTGTGTAGGGATCTGAAGATATGTTAACAATAGTTCCATATGGATGAAAATCTAGACTCCCTACCTTTTCTTTTTCTCTTAAGAATAAAATGAAAATTATAGTCTGAAATATGAGTTAAATTATAGTGTTTGTCTTAAGCAAATCCAGGAATTTGATTTCTGAGGCACATCATATAAGACTAGGGATATTTGGTTCACTACCGCAGTTTGCCACTAGTAGTTGTGAAAAAGTGTAGCAAGCCAGTTCGTGTGGGCCCACAACTATGACAGTGAACCGAACAGTAGGCACAAAAATCAAACCTGCCTAACTTAAAGAGTGCAGCAAACCAAACAGGCCCTAGGATATTAAGAAGGCATTCAAGAACTTTCACATTCACCTATTTTTTTCCCTCCGCCTTAACATAAAGAAAAATAGATCAGTCACCTTAGTTTCTTTGCATAACATATCAACTCTAGGCTCACATTAATAGCCAAGTTATAAACAATATTGTATTTTTTTATAAAAAAAGATGTAATGTTCATTCTAGCTCTTACTAAGTTTTGTCAGTGGAGTAAATATAGAAGCATCAGAAGTCACTCACAATAAAAGGGCATTTACCTCTTTAAAATCGACATACTCCCAGCTCTCATGTGCTGTATTTATGTCATAAACCAGTACATATCGATCCTACAATTAATCAGAACACACTTCAGAAGGGCCGTAAAAAAAGAAATTGTAACCTTGTCGAAGTAAAACAGACCTTCTGTGGATCATAATCAGTAATAACAGCTTCATAAAAGCTATTATCATCAGGCCACCTAGTCATCACTTTACGGCCAATCAATGGATCTAATTGTAGTGCTTCAGGAGGAAGACCACCAGAAGAGTTCCTATTCATAATTGGTCCCCTCCCACTAGGACCAGCAGAAGACGGCATGGACTTGACTGCTGGAGCACCTGGTATCTTATGGCCCTTCAAGCAAAATTGATTGCCCACAAAATAAATTAGTTGTGATGAATATGATAAACATCATAATCAGAAAAATCTGGGGGGTTATCTCTACGGATTTCAATCATCACTTACTGGTTTAGTCTTTTTGCCTTTTGTTCCTGGTGGAGCTGCCTTTTTTGCTGCTGAAGATGATGGTTGCATTGGCGCAGATAGTGGCTGTGAATGCACAGCAGGAGATGGTGCGGGTACAGATGCAGATGGAATGGATTGGGATGTCTTTTGCCTCTTGCGAACAGAGTTGGTAGGGCTGGGCATGCGGTCATGTGAACGCTGAGCATTGTTCGCCATATTCGTCTGAAGCCCACCTCTTGACTCTCTCCATTCCCTTAATAAAAGAAGTCCAGAAGTTAGAAACCAAAAGTAAAAAAGATAACATCGCGCCAACTAAGGAGTATACTGATCTGTCCATATTATACCTTATTCTTCGGATAATATCATCATTATTCACTCTGTTTAACAACTCCCTGTGTTCCTTGTCAGATACTCTCAGCTCCTTCCTAAGTTCAGTAATAAGACCTTCCTTTTCCTGAAAAAGGATATTTAATTTATCATAGGTCAGTCCTGTGAAATACTAGCCAAACAAACACAGTTAGTAAAAATGAAGACTGGCAAAGACAAGTGGTGCACACCCATGTAATAGCATCGGATTGTGCCTTAAATGCACAAAGAATTGAACAATATGCATCTTGCTCAAGCTGACGTATTTGTGTTTCCATATCTGTGTGAGGTTGAGCTCTAGTATATGGACCGGCACCAACAACCTCTCTCCCATTACCACTGATACGCCCACTGCCTCTCATACCTCTGTTCTGGTATGACGGTGGAAGATCATCATCAGTTCCTGCAACCAATGACAAGTTGCTGAGCACAGGGTTTCAAATTTTGTTACTAGACTGGTTCCTGCCAGCTAGCCGATACTGGTTTCCGGCCGGTTACCATGAGGAACCTGTGGGAAACCATACAAAAATAAAAACTCAAATAATGTGCAAATTTGTGTTGAACAATGCTAACCATACAAAAGATATCAGTTAGAACCAATATATGTTTGTTACAGTCGGGCGGAGCCAACGGGGGGCTTCATCAGGCTCTAGCCTAACCTCCGGTGGCCAGAGCCCCCCACCCCTCGAAGTCGGCCTGCGGCAGCGTTGAGCTGGGCGGAGCCACGTGAAAGCAGCAGCTACCACTACACCGAGAGCAGCAGCTACCACCATCTCTCTCCCTTCCGACCGCCGTAATGCCGGTCTACAACATCCACGACATGATGTCTTCTTCCCCTTAGACGCCTACAACTACCAGATCACCTACATGGACCGCGTCCTTGAGTCCCTACAGCAGGTAACCACCAATCGATCCCCCATCCCCAAAACCCCGCATGAAACCCTACCATTCACTGTGCATTCGCCCAAAATTTTTCTCGATTAGATTACTCTGCCTTGCGTCGCCGAATCGATGGACAGGGGAAGAACACGCTGCTCAAGAGCCCGACGGGGACGGGGAAGACGCTGTGCCTCCTCTGTGCGGTGCTCGTGTGGCAACACACTTTTGGAGAGTTTCTATAGGGAGGGGGCTGCGGTGGCAACGGTGGGAGCCAGCAGCCACCGTCTGGGAGCCAGCAGTCGGGGGACTCTGGGATGCAGTCATCACGATACCACATGATCATCTATGCCTCCCGAACGCACAGCCAGCTCTGGCTGGTCATCAAAGAGCTCAAGCCCACCATTTACAGGTCAACCCCTATCCCCAAGCAATTACACTTATGCTTCAGTCCTTTGTTCTTATTGGAGTGCTAATTGTGTCTGGAGTGTATGTTGTTAAGTAATTTGTCATGAATGTCTTGTCATATGGTCTCGAGTTTGTCTCCTAGAGCTGCAATTATAGTTTGAATGATCTCATAGCCCGTTTATTGTTTATGGCTAATTTTTCTCTACTACTTAAAAAGAGGAGTTGGTCACTTGGTGGTTCATCTGCCTCTCCACCCTCTCTCACATTAATTTTGCGCCGACATGTGGGTCATCCCCACACGCTCCTCGTCGCAGAAAACAACTGGCCCAGTTTTGCTTCCTCTTCTTCGCGCTGATAGTTGGTGGCCTTCTGCTCCCCTCGCAAAGCACCGCCGTCACCTCCCTTCCACTACCACTCCCCCCTCGCACAATGCCGCCGCCGCTCCCCCCTTAATCTCCACCGTCGCCACCGCTCCTCTCCTCCTGTTTCTTCCCCGATCCGAAATCCCCATCGAATCCAAACATCGCCGTTGTATCTATCTCCTATCCCACATTGCCTCCTCCTCCCCACACGCCACTGCTGCCACCCCACCAGCGTACTCCTCCCTTCCCCCGCCCAATCGTCATCGCTGCGTCTCCTGCCCCGCACCGCCGCCTCCTCCCCACACACCACCGTGGCCGTTGCCCCCTCACCAGTGTACTCTAGGTTTGGTTTGATTTTGAGATCCACATCTGTCTCCTGCCCCACACCGCCTCCTCCTAGCAGAGAGCAAAATAGCTGGTGAAAGGACGCAGATCTGGTGACCATAGGGTGATACATGCTCTTCCTCTTTAGGTGTCCTGGGATTCCCCTTCACTTATTGCTAGATTTAACGTTTTTGTTTTGGGTAGGTGTTGTGGACCTGCTCGATCTGGTGTGGGAGCTTGGGTGTACGGGTGCCTCCCCTTCTGCTCTTGTTATGCTTCTTTGCTCCTTAAGTGGTACTGCCCCTTGCGCTTGGCTAATCTGCTCGCCGGTGGGCATGATTAACTATGTGAGTGAAAAATTGATTCATTCCTAACATCCCAGCTGGTGGGCTTCTTTGGTTTCTCAGATCATCAAGTGAAAAATTGGAAAGATGTGGATACACAAGTCAGCATATTTCCTTGAGAGATCAGCTTATTTTCCTGAAAGTCATATAAGAAATATTACACTTTTCTTAGCGTAAGAAAGTTTCATTAGCATGTGGCAAGACTACAAGATTGTAAAATAGTCAAGTGTATGGATGGATTCAAGAGACATCCCCTATGGTAATCGATAAGTGTAATAACAACACAGTAGTTATTCTGCATAATGTATGGGTTTCCGTTGCAACGCATGGGCACAATACTAGTTATGTGTAATATTTTACAGGCCGAAAATGGCAGTGCTGGGCTCTCGTGAGCAGATGTGCATCCATGACGAAGTGAGCAAACTCTGGGGAAGAGCTCAGAACAATGCTTGCCACTACCTCTGCCATGATAAATCCATGCATGCCCACATGCACCCCCATTATTCTAAGCCCCTTTGATTGATACAAGGTGTGTTGCTGTAAACATTACAATCTATAACTTGATGCATGTAAATTGCCCTTCAAGGCACAGATGTTATGTTCTTTTTTGTTATGCTGATTGGATATTTTTTGTGCTATCTCCCTATCTTTCCCCATCCACCTTAGGTACTTTGTTGTAGTCTTGTGTATGTGTATATAAAATTCTTTTGTTGTTTAACCATATGTTGCACCTGAATGGCATTTCCCGTAGAATACATGAGAAACAACACTGAGCTTGGGAGTGAGCCTTTTGACATTGAAGACTTGGTCGATATTGGGAGAACTAATGGCCCGTAAAGTGCAGACTACACAGACGGAACAACAGACATGCCTATGGAATTTTCTGACCCCCAATTGCTATTTTTTTTATCACTGTAGGTGCCCATATTACATTTCCCGGGAACTTTCCAAGTCGGTTGATATTTTGTTTGCTCCTTACAACTATCTTATTGATCCGGAAAATCAGCGTTCCTTAACTGGCATACCATGGGACAATGCAATACTTATATTTGCTGAAGCACACAACCAGGTAGGGAAATATGCGTGCTCCACTCCTTCCTTCTATCTACAATTGGTTGAATATCTGTTTAATTTAGTAATCAAACTCTCTTGATGCTTTAGCCTTGAAGTTTGACACCAGCTAACCTTTAGCGAGGTACCTTCATTGTATTTCTCTTTTTCCTTTGCTTATGATCTATTCATGTATGTATTTCTTTTTTTTTTCATTTGCTTCTGTTATATTCATGTATGAATTTGGATTGCACAAGACTACAAGACTATGTTTGTGTCAATTTACCTTCGTTCTTTGAGTCTACCCTCCATTTTTATTCTAGCTTCGCCACTGGTTACAGTCCAAAATCTTGCCTCTACCACCAGGCTTGTGTTTTGATTTTCACATTGCAATTGCCTAATTCTATATACGGCCTCCGAATATTAGGGAGACCCATATTCAGTTACACCTAGCTACAAATAATCGTTCACAGTGGCTTTTCATAGCGAGCGCAGATGGTAACTCACTACTCCAACTTAATGCTAACAGAGCTCTATTTTTTCAGGACCACTGTTTAATCCGTTATCAACAATGTTGTGCAGCATGGTACATGGCTATTATGCAACAAACAAGCTAGCTGATGGGTAGTTATTGTAGAATCATTTTAAACATGTTTAATTACACATGCTGCCCTATCATCGTCTAATGAACTTCTCCACAATCCTAACAAAACTTCAGATACATGCAAATCTTTTATTAGCAAATATGGATGCCAAAGATTTGTTTGCATGTTTATATTCAAACATGTTTTGATTTTTTTTCAATCATAAGATGACATCATATTTCAGAATTCAAAAGAATTTCAAACATATTTTTATCTGGTCTGGAAATTCCGATAACTGGTAAGTTACCACATGCTTTTGTAACCCTTGCTGAGCATGAGCTTAGAACAATTTTAGTACTAGCATGAATAACTCACAGTGTTCTTGTAAACTTAAAAGTCAAAACAACTATCACCAAAACTAAGTTGTTTGCTAGAAATTTTCTTCAATACACTTTAGGTGCACGCAGATAACACCTCTATTGGGTTGGGCAGTGCATCCATGTTGAACATGTATATCATTCTATCAAGCAAATGATACAGCTTTGACAGACCACCAAAAGTGTTGGAACATTTCTGAGTTATGTGATACTCTGGTTATTGGGATGATAAGGCTAGCCAGATAGACGTTAGGAAGAAAACCAATCTGGATTGTCATCAAAATCCTACAAGATGAATAGATGATATACATAACACACTAGTCCAACACTGCTTCCAAAAAATCCATCCCTAATAAATTCGATTGATTTTAAGCATGCAGGCAGCATTCTTTTCCAGGAATTTATCCACCTACGTCTAAAACAATTTAAGAGGGTGGCTATTTATTTATTATGTCGACATTTAGCTGTATTGAAATAGATAAAACTATTTTTTATCATATGACATGAACATTAAATTGGGGGGGGGGGGGGGGGGGAAGAGTTGTCTTTTCCATATGCATATCCTTGTTGCTGCATCGGTATTTTTTAAATAAAAAATATCATGTCGCCATGTTCCTGCAAGCTAGATAGCATTTCTTATAACCAAGAACTATTCTCCAAAGCTAGAACTCATGTGAACATCAATAATAATGGAACCATCCACATGTCCAATGCTAGCCATTCTACAGATAAAACCGGGATGACACCATTTTACGTCACAATTCTGGAACAAATAACATATTTTTCATCTCATGACGTGCAAAACCCTAAATTCACCAGAATAAAAGGAAAAACACCCATACGATGCCATGTTCCCTTTCTATTGAAACTGACGCAAGTCTCCACCGATACCGCTCAAAATCCACCCTAATCACGAAAACCAACAAATTCCGCAAGAAATCCCCACCGAACCCTGACACACGAATCCAATGCACTCACCGCTGCTGTCGACGGGCTCGTACACCATGGCGCTGCTCCGCCACGCAGCACACCAAGATCCCCCGAATCAAAACTCCGAAGCCGCCGCCGCCGCCGCCGCCGCCGCGACGCGGAGCCGCCCCCAAGAACCCCCCCAGATCCGCCGCCCCCGGACCGGACCGACCCCTCCTCCCGAAGCGCGCCGACGGACCAGCAGATTACGGAGGCGAATCGAGGCCACAAGCGGTGGATTCCGGCGAGATTTGGTGGCGGATTTGGGAGGGGAGGGTGGGGGAGCGGTGGGAGAGGAGGTGAGAGGCGTGCGTCCGTGGGGGTCTAGTGGACGAGGGGAACGGCAAAATAATTGGAAGGGCCAAAAGGCCAAACGTCGGACGCCAAGGGGATTTTATAGACGCATGGCTTCAGGTCCGGCCGGTCGGGTACGGTGCGGGTGGGGTGCGGACCGGTTGGTTTTGTTGTGGCTGGTTGTCACCTTGGTTGGGTCTTGACTCTTGAGTGACAGAGTGACGAATGCTGCTGTGCGCGGGAAGTTTTGATATGCAGCAGTCCTGGGCGGCACGGTACGGTTACAGATTCGGCGCCGGTCCGTTGGGGATAGTTTGGGTTCTTTTGGGACGATTGTTTACAACTTAAATATTTGAATTCTATTTATTTATAAGAGGTAGTACATAAAGAAAAATAGTTATATATAATTTTGATTGATATAGCTGAACTCAGTATATTTTTACTATAATTTTTCTATTGACTCCGCCTTAAAAAATACACCGTTTAAAGATTAGTTACTGTAGACAGTATAAACATAAGCTATATATAAGCTAAAAAGAACCTAGCCATAGTTCGTTTTGTCCATCACACTAAACACGCCCATTTAACAGAATGGACTAGAAGGCACAGCTTGTTCATTTGACCTGGCTAGCCCGTTTGGCCCAAAAAATTTTTAAAAACATAATAATTCAAGAAAATATGTAGAATCCTTAAAAGATATAATAAATTATAGGACAAAAACACAACTTCCTCTCTACCCTACAAATCTCATTGCCCTCACTTGAGATCTCAAGACACTTTTTCTATATGGGATTTCACCCTTGCACTGCATAGGGCATATATATGACCTTCACGGTCTCTCCTAACAAAAGTCTAAGGTGGCTTGGGCATCTATTGCCTCCACCATGGTGGCTCGTATCCTGCTGGACCTAAGGCATGAGCGACAACATGGGCCCAATGCCCAAGTTGATGGATGGACTGAGGACTCGCCCCCCTAGACTCTAGGCAACACGTCGAATGACCTTCGGGTCACCACACGCTTCGTTCTGTTGCTTCGTAAGGGTTAAGCATTCTCATACATTCCTGACCACTAGGGAAAAAACCCCACCTACGAGGTAAAAGGGCTCCACAGCCCTTATATTTCATTGCCAAATAACTTAGCCTCGTGGGAATCCCTCTGATGTGCCTATGACTTAATGTTGTGGGTACACCTCTAAGGTGCATGTGATTAAACCTTATGGACGCCTCTAAGCCCACTAAAGGCTACACCCCTAGTTACCTTCGTGCCCCACGACTTAGCCTTATGGGCACTCCTTCGGTGTGCCTATGACTTAATATTATGGACACACGTCCAAGGTGCCTGTGAGTAAACCTCATGAGTGCCTTCAAGCCCACTATGGGCTACCACCCCTAGTGGCCCTTTGGTGCCTCACGACTTAGCTTTGTAAATATCCCTCCAATGTGCTTATGACTTAGTGTTGTGGGTATACCTCCAAGGTATCCGTGAGTAAGCCTCATGGATGTCTCCAAATCCACTAGAGGGCTACCACCCCAAATGGTCATTTGGTACCCTACGACTTAGTCTCGTGAGCACCCGATATAAGGTCGGTGTGTTTATGACTTAGTATCGTGGGCATACCTCCAAGGTGTCTGTGAGTAAGCCTTATGGGTGCCTTCAACTCTATTAGAGAACGCCACCCTAAGTGTCATTTGGTGCCCCTATGACTTAGTCTCATGGGCACCCCTCTGATGTGCCCATTATGTAGTCTTGTTGGCACACCTACAAAGCGCCCTATGACTTAGTCTCATGGGCATCCCTTCGATATGTCTATGACCCAATCTCGTGGGTGCACCTCCAAGGTGCCTTGTGATTTAATCTAATGGGCACTCTAGCCTACCGGGGAGTGCAACCTCTAATAACTTTGTGTTGCTCTTCAACACATGTACATCTCTCCCAGATAGCTCAAATCATCTACTATTGACTTGGCTCAAATATCAATCAAAGATTGTCATGCCTATATAAGGCTACCACCTTAGAGATCTCAGTATCTAAAGTAATGGGACTCTACTTGTTCCACAGTAACAAATTCGATCATCTATCATGTCGAACGACTGCTATCTTGATACGAGAAATGATTGTTGATTATTTTCTATTTAACTTCCGATCTCACACTCCAATCTCACGTTATCTGTCTCCACAGCATTCCTAACTCGAGTGTTGATCATTATCCAACAAACATTTTTGAGCTCATGTTCACTTGGCAGATTATTCTATCTCCGCCTTCTCCTCGGGAACATTCGGCTTTTGCTCAGCGACTCTTAATTTCTTTTCGGTGGCTTGCAACTTATTTTCGATGTCTCTTATCTTTTTTGTAACACTCAGTCTCTCATTGCCTTAACAGGCACTGCTTTGAGGCATTGTTTGTCTCAAAAGACTATGCGTCAGTAAGGTGGCTCCGCGTCTCCTACCTTGCCTTAACAAGCATCACTTCGATGCGCCGTTTGCCTCAAAGGCCATGCCTCGACAGGGCTGCCCTGCATCAACTACCTTATCTTAATAGGCACCGCTTCGATGTGCTGCCTGCCTCGAAGGCAATGCCTCGGTAGGGTGATCCCTGTGTCGACTACTTCGCCTTTGAAGGCTTCGCTCCTACACGTCACCCACCTTGAAGGCTGTTTCTCTCCAGGGCGGTCTTGCATCGACGACTTTGCCTCCATAGGCGTCGCTCCAACGCACCACCTTCCTCGAAGGCTGTGCCTCAATGGGGTGACCTACGTTTGCTACTTCGCCTACTTGCTCTATGCTGATGTGTCATCCGTCTCAAAGGCTATGCCTCAATGGGACAGCCTGTGTCTGCTACGGTGCTACCTCGCCTCCACCAGCTTGATGCTGACATACCACCCGCCTCGAAGGCGATGCCTTAGTGGGATGGTCTGCATCCATTACTTCGCCTCCACTCCACTAGTTTGCTCCGTTGTACTGCTTTGTCTCATAGGCCACGTCTCAAGACAGGAGGTTAGTGGCGTTTGCAACAGGAAGATTCTATGACAGCCAAAGCCTTACCCTGGTAGCACTTTCATCCTGGGTGTCCACATTCTCATTGAGCCAAAATTTGGCTAAACCTTTGGCGCCCTACTTAGTGTACGTTAAAAATGCTCCCGACATACCACAACGAGCATATTCGTTAATATGATACAAAACATCAGCACTCTTCTTTGCCCCTTTGGTGCCCTTTAAGATACCCAAGGGACAGGGGGCTAAAAGTGTTGAGGAATCCTATTACCACCCATCTAAAATGGTTTCATACTTCGACAAGTCTGCGAAAAGGGCATATGTGAGCACCTTGCCCTGCGCGTTTGGTCTCCAGCTCATTGGTAGGGCACATTGCTAGGAAGTGATTCGAGGCCCGCTGGATGCTTGCGCGCTACATGCTCAAGTCCAGGGACAAATCCACCGTAGGTGCTTGTGGGTGCTCGAGCACCCCCTCCTCTCACCGTAACTTGAAGAAGATTCGGCCAACCAAAGTTTGAAGAAGAGCTGGACCAGGGAGTAGGGACTGAGCCGGACTGCCCGAGGTTGAAGAAGAGCCAGACTGCCGGAGCCCGGAGGTTGAAGAAGATTGAAAAAAGCATGAGGCCCAAGGCCCAGCGTCGCAGCTGGCCCAAATCAGTGGCGAAGCCTAGCCTAAAATAGAATAGCAGATAAGATCAACTGATCGAGGAAGATGAACAACACTATAGTAGTGAACTGAACAGTAGATAAGGTCACGGACCCACGATCTCATGGAGAGGAAGAGACTCACCGACGACGGCCCGGTGCGGTGGAGGGGGAGGCGGTCGGTGACTCAGCGCTGGGGGGGGGCGGCGAAGATCGGAGGCGCGCGCGAGTCGCGCGAGGCGAAGGCCAGAGCCCGGAGGGGGAGGCCGAAGCACGAAGGCCGGAAGGGGAGCCCAGAGGTGGTTGCCGCGGAGCCGCGGAGGCGGAGGCTAGAGGGGGAGGCCGAAGACGGTAAGCGGCCTGGTACGGAGGGCGGCCTAGCGTGGAGGGGGAGGGGGAGGCGCCGATTGGCAACCCAGTGCGGAGCCGTGGAGGGGGAGGCCGAAGGCGGTCGGCGCATCTGCGCATCGGAGAGGGCAAGAGGCCAAAGGGTCGATCTAGATCCAGATCACATCTACGCAGAGTGGGGTGGGCTTCGATTCGGCCGTCGGCGCATCTATGCAGTAACGCAGATCCAGTCATCCAGATCGATTAAACTAGCGGCGGAGTGGGGTGGGCTTCGGTTTGACCGTCGGCGCATCTACATAGATCCAGATCGCACTTGTATCTACGCATTTGGATCTTGTACTGAGGTCATTGCCTCATTGGTGAGTGGTGAGGTACTGGTCAGAGACCGTGAATCTCAATTTATTATTGTTGTGCTGAAGCAAATTGTTATTTAATCAATAGTAGCCATTAGCTGATTAGCCAATTTGTTTAATCAGTGGTTGACTGGTTGCTGTTTAATTATTCTTAGATTTACAAAAATGGAGAAACGAACTTTGCACAAATATTTCTCAAACAATGCAACTAGAAGTAACCCTCTAACCATAGAAAGCAAAATCGAAGCATCATAATTAGATTTAGTGACTTAGTGGTATGTTTTCATTTCATTTTTAATGTTTATGAACATTCACAATTTAATATTGTATCACTAAATTTGATATTTCTTACATACAGATCGGTACTCACATATCTATGAACATTTGGGGGTACATTATCCATTAACAAGGTACTAAATTTATTGTATTGTATATTTTCAATTTGTTTTCATCATATTTATGTATGAATTTGATATTCCAATGGCAAAAGACTAGTAGATGTAGCTTTAGCATGTTTATATTATGCTATAACCTTAATAGTAGAGCTCCCCCTATATTTTTATTCTGAATTCACCACTGCTCAAGTCGGTGGACATCCTCGCTTGCGCCCGACGCCTCGGCGCCTTGCACCCTGGCACTTGCGCATATGCTAGCGTCCTGACACCTAGCACACTTCACATGCCTCGATGCCCCGGTGCCCAGCGTGCTCTATGTGCCTCAATGCCTTGTGCGCCATGTGTGACACGAGGTGCCCTGCATTCTCTCTACCAGCTTGCGACCGTGCCCAACTCCGCCTTCAAAAATCCACCAAGAGGGAGAGCACCCTACGATCGCGCCACCGGTACCTCTTCGCCCAGGCATCCTGGCACCCTGTGCGCCTTTGCTCCCACGCGGCCTATACAAGGCATATCAACTATTGAAGAAGAGAGACAGCATGCCGCTTATGCACCCTGGCGCCCACGAGCCCCAGAGATTTGGCGGTCACTCGGTGTTGCAGATGCGGTCGCCTAAGATCGACGGGAGCCTGGCCTTCCGCCTCCAACAACTACTACGTACTCCTCCCAGTCTCCAACCCTTTTCACATACATCACCCATCGTAACAACCTGCTAGTCAACGTCTACTATTCCAACTGCTAGCAGCTACCACTCACGCACACAGGAACAATACCTGGCCATTGACAGAAATTTGGGACTTGCAAGCTGCCTTTGTTTTAACCCATCCGGAGGGACAGCTTCATCACCCACCACGCGTTCTACAACGCGCTGGCTCAGGAGAGCGCGCGAAAGCCGCCGGTCGGCGCCAGCCTATGCGTCGGCTCCGGCAACATGAGCCTTGCGCTCTTCGGCATCGGCCTCCCAGTTCGAGCACGTCATGCCGTCTTCCTCGCGGTCCTCCATGTTTCGCTCACAGGCGTCCTCCTCCTCCTCGCTCTACCTCGTCGGCACCTTGCAGCACACCGCGCCGTGCCTTGCGCATCCTAGCTCCAGGCTGGGGCCTCCAGCAGTCGTGCCCCGCGTGCCCCGCATGCCGGCGGTCGTGCCTCGCGTGCCCTCCGTGCCTCAGCAGCCGCGCCCGCGCGCCCTGGCAGTCCACACGCGCGTATGTAGAGTTGGGATGAGCCGAAGCACTTGCTACTATGTGGTATATGTACGTATCATGCATATACACCTAGGTAGGCATTCATGCATGCAACATGCACGAACAGACACGCATGCATGCGGCTCATAAAAGATAAACGTGCATGCATATGCATCTCCCATGAGCGTATTTGTGCGTTTGGATCTACTCGTACGTGCGTGCATAAATATATATTAGCAATCTGAGCGCCCGAGCATGCATGGCTCAACTCGGGATGCAGACTTGCAGAGAAGGCATCAGGTTGGCTGCGTGTCTAATCTTGTTTCTGCAGCTGATCCATTGGCTCTCATCAATCCTAGAAGGCATCTCTCATCTCTTTTTAGCAGCTGGTTGCAGTCCTTGTGGAGTAAACACACATGCATAGGCACCTACTTTTACCTCGGGACTCCTTGATAAATAGTTTGGTCGGCAGGAATCTTGAATCTGTCAGGTAAAAACAGCACCTACTATTACAGAAATGTTAATACTAGACGCTTCATCATAGATAGTTAACTAAAACCGTTAGTATTATATACAATTAAAGACAGTTTTGGTTTAAAGACCGTCTATATTGCTGTGAATGCTAAAAACTGTTTATAAAGAGATAGTATCATAGATGGTTTATAGTGAAAATCATCTGTAATATTTCACAGACGGTTATTAACAAGAACTGTTTATGATATTAAATGATCATAAATGGTTTGTATTAAAGACTGTCTGTCATATTTTGCCACCCCCTCTATTCAAACTTTCAAACTGAAGCGGCGCTGCGACCTCTCAGTTCCGCTACCCAAACACTCCCCCACACGCCTCCCCCAAACACTCCAAATCGAAGAGGTGCCTGCCTCCCTCGAGCTCCTCCGCCTCCAGTTGTGCCGCCATGGTTCACTACACAAGACACTCTTATCGTAAGAGTATCTTGTGCAATGTCACTATCGTGACACAACGATGATGCTACCGACTCCACTCCTTCATCGGCGGTGTACTATATCTTTCCCCCATCCGTTCCTCTCTCCTCTCTCCCTTGATGCTTAGATATGATATTACAAAATTGTTGGATGGCTAGAGTTTAGACCATGTAAATCTTGATGCTCATGGGTACATGTGAATATTAATTGTTGATGCCTTAGTTCTTGTGATGATTGATAGATGGCTAGGATGAAGACATGACATCAAAGTTTATTGTACGGTGATCTTGTTCTCAAAAATAGACCTGCTTTATTTCATTTGCATTCTCTGACTACACTATTTTATTAGCAAAAACATCACAATTAGAAGAATATTGATGAACTGAAGGAGGCCTATTTTTAAGATCGTGAAAGCCTTATTGCAGATGGTTTTTAACTAGAACTGTTTGTGGTAATAGACTATCACAGACAGTTCATAGTAATAACAGTCTATGATAATATGTATCACAGACGGTTCTATTTAGGAACTGTCTATAATAATGATTATTACAGACAGTTCAAAAATCATATGTAATGCCCTTAGGGTATTACTGATTTATATGCACAAACGGTTCAGAAAACCTTCTGCGGTAACATTTCTGAACCGTCTGTTATGATATTTTCTATAGTAGTGACTTCTCTGAACCTGCAGCCGGTTAACAGACGAAAGAATGCTTCTTTGAACTTTGCCGGATGAGGAATAGTTTCGTCAGGCTATGGTTTCAGTAGACAGAAACAGAGCAGAATTCAGAGAGGAGACTGAGCATTTGTGCCGCGCGCAACTACTTGCGGCTTTTCTGTTTTTGTTCCTTTATTCAACCGAATACATGGGCCAGTTACACGCAAGTGATGGCCCTGTTTTTTCCTCAGATCGAATCATGATCCAAAAAACCAGTTCCGCCAGAAAAGAGACATCTAAATGCAGAGTACTTCCTATCTCTACTGCTAACATGCAGAACGGAGTAAAACATGCAAAACAATACAATGTAGTGAAAATAATCGACAGAATCGTCATGTGTGTTGTAGTGTTGGCTTATCAGCAGAGCAGATACTAGTTCTTGGACTTCACCTTTGCTGTACTAGTTCCCAAGGAGCTACTACAGCATATACTGGCTAGTCCCTCAGGTGTGCCTCACCTACTACAGCGCCTTGGCACTCACAAGCCCTGCGCCCTACGCTTGCACTATGGTCCCTGGCGCCAGCACCCTGCAAGAGGTTTCCGGCAAAGCCTCCATGGCGCCTTGGCGAGCTCGTCTCGGCGCCCTGGTGAAGTCTTGCTCCAGCGGCCTACGTACATGCCCATGCGACGTGCCCTGCTCCAGCGGCCTGCGCCTGCGCCATGCGGCGCGCGCTTCAACACGCCTGGGTCTACTCGCCCGCGTGCCTAAGACCGCGCGCCCACGCTCGTGCCGGCTTGCCTTGCACCTGGGCGGGTGAGCCATGCGAGCCTGTTCATGTAGTTGGTCCAAGGTAATCGGATCCACATGAGTAGATACTGTCGATGTAGACGATTCCAGGATTTGAACCTGCACTGAGCTTGGAGGCGCATTGGACTTGTGCTGTTTATTGCAGGAGAGCTCAGAATTCTGAAAGCCACCAGATAGCTTGTTCAGACGCGTGCTCCTGCATAGGTTCTGAACTAAGAGAGTGGTGCGATGCTTACACCCAAATTTGTGATCATCGGATGGGGAAGCCCACTGAGCTGGGACCACAACCTTTTTGCTAAGTGTTTGTTCATAAAGGATCGGAAATGGCAACAGAGAGGGAAGAGGGTGAATGGTGCCTTTTGAAAAATTCCACCCTAAGTATGTACTTACTTTTCAGCCAAGAGAAAACTAAAAAACAGCAAAGAAATCTTGTCAAAACAGTAGTGAACTGCACCCTAAAACAGCACTAAAAACTACAGAAATCTGCTCTACAAAACAGCACTGCTGGCTGAAAATAGAGCAGAGAAAACAGTAAATAAATTGCTGTCCAAAGCAGCCTGAAAAGCACAAAGTAAAAACTGAAAAGCACAAAGTAAAAGCTGCTTAAAGTAAAGCTGAAAAGCACAAAGTAAAAGCTGAAAAGCACAAAGTAAAAGCAGCTCAAAGTAAAAACTGAAAAGCACAAAGTAAAAGCTGAAAAGTATAAAGAAATTAGCAAAAAGAATTAGAGATTGCAGCAAAGAAATTCATAGATACTGCTATTTTGCTCTCGGGAATGTGCTAGTTATGGGACTTTCAGAAAATTCCCAGTTCAAAGCAAACTCATGTCCGCAGTTCCTCAAACAAGAACACACCTCAAAATAAAATAGATGAAGAACTGGAGAGGAGATTTTTGCTCTTAGGAATATGCTAGCCAACTAGCTTTGAGATGAAATCCTGAAATAGAGCAAAAGAATCTACAGCAAATAGAGCACAAGTATAAAAAGGAGATTTTTAGATTTTTACTCTCGGGATATGCTAGCCAACTGGCTTTGGAGTAGATCCCAGTTCAAAGCAAATAAATATAGCAACAACTAGAGCAAGAACTTTGAACCAAAAACAAAAATAATGGAGAGAAAATAAACAGCTAGCACAGAATAAAAACACAGAACATTCATATAGAGGAAGAGAGATACCCCGGATTAGATAAAGAAAATGTTTATAACTATCTCTCCCATCTCTTATGTAAAATATACACAAATATGGAGAGAACAAATAAACTCTAACTCTCAACACAACTTTCTTTCAAGGGCACAAGCATTAGGAAACCCTAACACTCACACACATCTCTCTTTCTCTTTCTCTCTCTCTCAAGTGCACTTTTCCCACTAGAGAGCACTTCTATTTATAGCCTCCACTAATGGGTTTACAAACACTTTACCCATTAGGTCGTACCATCTCTCCACTAATGGGTTTACACACCATTTTACCCATTAGGTCACATCAACTCTCCACTAATGGGTTTACACATCATTTTACCCATTAGGTCACAACAACTCTCCACTAATGAATCATTCCTTAACCAAATCTGCTTCCTTTTGTGCAGCCCTACGTATTTACCAAAATGCCACTCCTGCACCTTCCGGGAAGCTTCCTCGTTTCTTGCCGTGCACGCCTCGCAACCACTTCGAGTCCTCGCCGTCTTCAACACATCCCAACCGCTCTGACCTCAGCACCGCCTGTGCCTAGTCCAGTCACCCGTGTCTCGCCACGACTTCGTCTCAAAGTTCTGCAGTCATCACCGATAAGAAAATACATTACATAGCACCGCACAAGATGATATAATTAAATATCCGTATCAGTAATTAGCATAAAAATACCCAGAACAAACTCAGACTTTGTAAAACATGTGTCAATTACTCATCACACAACCGGGGTTACCTCCACATGGTCTCACAGTTCAGGGATTTTTTCAATGCGTAGCAAGGAGGTGCCTTTCCGATTAGTCCCCATTGTTACGAAGCCAGTGAGAAGATTGAGTTTTGCAGCTTTCGTTGTAAGTACTTCAACTGAGAGATGATCGGTAGTTTGTTTCTCGGAGGGGTCCCAAGCAAGTCGAGCCTCATGATTAAAAGCTAGAAACCAGGATCTTTTCAACCTGAGCTTAGCAAAATCTATGATGATCTACTGGGAGTATAGTGCCCAGCCCCAGAGGACTCAAGGGGATCTAAAAAGCGGCGGGTTGGAGCGGCACACAAAGCTAGCTATAGTATGGCCAACAAACTGAAGAGAAGCAGGGGATGGAAACGGGGAGTCTGAGAGGTTATTGCCAAATGAGGTAACTAAAAAGGCTGGTGACCAATAGGAACTATTTCCAAATGGGGACTTCCAGTCAAGAGAGGTAGAGCTGCCTTGTGAGACTGCATGAAGGCGTCCGTGACCTGTTGAGAACTTGAGTTCGATAGTTTGGCATTAAGGATAAGGTTAGAAGAAACAAAAGCAGACACCCAAGGTTACATTTCTTGATGAATTGGCAGGTGGTCCCATTCTCCTGGAATCTGCCGCTGAGGTTCCCACCACCCCCATTGATCATCCTGAGGGGGGATAAGTATATCAGGCTTATTAGGGGATTCTGAGCTTCTTCTTGATGTATGTCGAGGGGGTTTTCAGGGAGATCTTCATCTCTAGGCCTAACATCTTGGAAATTTGAATTTAAGACAAAGACCTGAATCGTCTAGGATTCTCAAACTGCCTTCAAATCCATACTCTTTTTAAAGAGCAGGTTCCGAGGGACTGCTTTGACAGAGGGACATAAAACCTTGATGAGAACCTTTCCCTTGATTATGTGCCCGAATGCCATTCCAAAAGTTTGCCAAAAGAGGAGACTGTGTGAGCAATGGAATGGTGGTTGAGAAGGTCCAGTGGAACAACTAAAGGCATCATCCAGCCCACTCTAGCAAAGTTAACCCCTCTCCAGTTGATAGCCTCATGTGTCTATGGAACCTGATCTCGTGTTGGTCATCCAGATGGTGGGGGTTTCCAAAGACTAGCATATCTCGCTAACTAGCCAAGCTCAATTGGAAAATTCTGACTCCTAATGAGTGGGGAGAAAACCTTACCACATGAATTTGTAGAGCTCCTTGGATGAAGTCTATGATGTCCATAACCACCTATGCTTTGTCTTCTTCCTAAGGGGGCGGAACCATGGTCATGATGGCGTGGTCTTCATGTTGTAGTTGCAGCGAATCTTGGAGAACCAAGTCCACTCGTGGCAAGTGGTACTGGCCTCCATCCTTAATGAATTGTCCCACTAGAAGGAAGCGACCCAGATTCAACACCTGAAAGTTGGCCATTAGAGGGGAAGGTGGCTGTCGAGGGGGGTTTTGGCAGAGGAGTTATGTGGTGGTAGGGGAGTTCAATCAATTTGGAACGAGGGAAGACGAAGCAGCGGTTGTGTGGGAAGAAGCGCTGGTTGCTCAGGCCGGGCTAAGCAGCTTCCTGGCTCTCCCCTAGGCAAGCCTAACACTATTGAAGCAAGGAGTAGGAACCCATCTTTTGTAGCGAGAGAGCAAGAACCATGCAGAGCGATGCTTTGTGGCCATAGTTGTAGCAAGACCAACAACGAATTTGGTTAGAGCTAGTGGAATAGAGTGACCCGAGCATAAGCAACGAGAACAAAGCTAGGTTGGTAATCATCATCCCCCAAAGTAGGCATAGATTGCACGGGAGAGGCTCATTTGAAATTTAAAACTTCCCAACTTGAGAGGCGCAGATGCTTGCTCTAAGAATTAGTAGATGTCACCGAGAACGGCTTGAAGGCAGAGGAAGGGAGAATTGGCATAGGGATGGTTCCAATGTTGATAAGATTTGATTATCCAAGAACCTGACCATCAGTTTCTCAGCAAAAGAGACTCTCTTATGACCATTGTGGAGACCCCCAGTCAGATTATTTTTGTGAGAAAACATGAGCGTCCATTCATTCCGATGTTCAGTAAGCCACAAACGATACTCTTTGCAGAAGCCTACACCTCCATCCCGTTAGAGATGAAAATGCACTATGAAGTGCTTGGTAGCACACTTCTTAAGGCCACAAACTTGTAGACCCACTTGCTTGGAGAACACTAAGAACCGAAAGACAAAATCATAAGCCCTTTTGACCTAAACACTCGAAGCCTCGCCCCCTAGGCAGCACTGGAGCACCTTGCCAACTGAGGCCTCAGATAAGTGAAAGGTAAAGTGGGAGAAGGTGGTGAGTAGCAGAAATCCATAGGATGAAGGTGAAGACTGAGACAGGCAAACTTCTAAACCAAGCCTATAACGAATGTTTCCTTCAATGCTCTTGCCAAAGGAGAAATCCCAATCCGCGAAATAGGCCTCGGAAGACATTACAAACACATAGGGGGTATGGAGAAAGCACTGGGGAGAAAGAGGACCGGAGACTTGGCAAGGATGAGGTGGAGAGACAGAGGAAGATTAGGGGCCAAGGGGGTCGCCATGGAAGTTGCCAGAGCTATCTCGAGGTGGAGCCATATTTGAATTTGTAATATTTTGTGCTTGATGGATGAACTTGCAATTACTATGGTTGCAATTTGTAATATTACAAAATATTTTGTAATATTTTGTCACGTAGTGAGAGTGGGCCGTGGTTGCATGGTGGGAGGCACTGGGCTCCCCGTTGCACGTGTGGCATATACGAATCACACAACAATTAGACATTTACCACACAAACACACCGTTTGACCCTAGCTTATCTTGTCATATTGGACTTGGAGGCTTGGTTGAGGCGGCGTGTGATATGGTAGCACAACGGCGTCGGCTTGCCGATGAGAATCAAGAAAGGTGTGCCACGGCCACGAAATGGTGAAGAGGCTGTTGCGGGCACTGGGCCACAAGGTGTGGCTGTGTAGGTAGCCCGGTGATATGTTAACCGACATCAGCAAAGCGGGCGGGGAGCGGCCAAAGCAGCAAGACACGAACCTAGATGGTTTTGTTTACATACAGATAAAGATAAAGCGTACTTTCATTCTTACATGTTTACATGCAGATTGTTTTGTTGGATTATATTTGGTGGCATATGCTCTTATTAGTTTGATTGCAATATGAATTGTATATCTTTCTTTACTATAGGATAATTCTATTAGTACGTATCGCCTGACCTAAATTTTATTCTTGCATCCGCCACTGCTACGTAGTACCTTGTCTGGAAGATGAAGGTACCACAGAAAATTAAGATGTTCATGTGGTATGTGTTTAAAAAAGTTATCTTAACAAAGGAAAAACTTGCATACAAGGAAGCGCATGAAAGTATTGATCATCTATTTTTCAACTGCCCTTTAGCCAGATTTGTTTGGAGGGTAGCCGCTTTTTCTTTTCGTTTTTCAATACCTAGAAACAATGATCATTTGTTTGGAGATCGGATGGATAGGTTCCCTAAACCAATGAAAAAATTGCTTTTGTTGGAGTAGCTGCAGCGTGCTGGTGACTGCCGTACTCGCATTGCGGCATGCTTTGATCATATTTCCCCGGGATTTCCCAACCAGGTGGTATCTGCAATTTTCCATTGGATCTGGTTCTGGTCGCTTTTGCAGAAACAGGGACTCGAGCGGCGAGTCTTCGAACCACGTCCCCCAATCACACACTCCTACAGACTTCGCTATCTGAACCTCGGTCGTAACACAGGGACTCGAGGTTGGGGCTCTGAAGACGTGCAGATCTGCTACTCGTGCACGAGGATGGGGGTTCGCTGGGTGCCTGACTGCAGAACTGCCAAGAAATGGTGTGATGATCCCTGAAGACGATGGTGATGCAAATTTGGATGTTGACGTTATGTTTTGTGGTAGATTAGGCCGGTCCTTCTTTGCAGGCTGCGTCCTGCTTTGTTTCTGTTCTGGTTCTTGCAAGCTGGAGCTCTGTTATTGGAACTGGAACTAGGCTGTCTATCATTTGTCAGCAGGAACTCAGAATCACAGCAACACAATGGACGAAAACCAAAAACTCAGCAGCTCTGCAGATTTGCCGAACAATGAACAGTATGTTCAGACAAGCTGCTGTTGCCGAGATCTTCAGAACAGAGAAGACAAACTTAATTTTGGTGGTGCAAACACACAGCACCTTTTCAGGGTTTGATCTATTATATAGGAATTTACAAAGGCTTACTTCTATTCTCATACGGGAACAAAAATAGAAACGGAATAAAAAAACTGAAACCGAACCGAAAACAGAAAACTGACTCCCAGCCGGTCAGTCTGGCGACAAAATCAGTTTAATTCAAACATCATTCAAGGAAGATAAGAGGCCGGAGATGTACGGTGGTCATCTCCTAAATCGGGAAAATTCTAATACCTCGTCAAGACATGGGTCGATCATGTTCATTTCAAATGAAAAGCCCACGTACTCCTGTATTTGGGTTATCACCTGCGTCGACATTTCAGTCAATCAAATGATAAGGCCGTAGCACGCAAGGTGGCCACGACCCCCGTCAACATGTGGCTGTCGGCGCCGGGTCACTGCGCATCAACCAATCACGGGCCACCCCCTCTCCACTCCCCACCGGGACATATAATCCGGGCCTCATCTGCAAGCCTGTGGACAGAGAGGCACCACAAGCCCTGCAGCTGCTAGCTCGATCCTCCCCTCCCCTCCCCTCCCCTGCCTGCCTGCAGCGCGCGAGCCATGGCCTCCACCGCGCTCTCCACCGCCGTCAACCCTACTCAGGTGAGAACTTCTGTTCAGTTCTCGCTGCTCTACTTCTACAGGAAAAAAATGAAACAAGAGGTCTGATTTGAGCTAAAGGAAAAACCCCTCCTAGTCTCGGAGCAAACGAATGGCTGTGCCACCGCTCGCAGGAGCTTCCCGTTGAGAATGGACAAAGAAGTAAAACTGAAGGAAACTACACATGAAGTTGCATCGTTGCAGGCCGTAGTCGTAGGACTTTCTCTGACGCCTTCCGCTGCCTTGTCTGCCACTGCCGCCGGCCGCCGCAGCTCGATTTGGCGCCGCTGGCCGCCGCCTAAGCTGCTGCCGCGCGCCCGCCGCCGCCGCCACCACATCAAGTTAGACCAAGACTACTGCGGGAAAGAAGGATAAGTAAGAGCCATGAGTGGACGAGAGCTTAAGAATTCGGTTCTTCACTGACACCCCTTCGTGCAATTTTCCTCTGTTTTGCGTCTGCATTCCTATCCCGTCCCCGTGTTATTCGCATTCCTGTACTTTTCCAAACCTGCGTTCCAAATATGTTTGATGCGGCAGATCAGGTCATGGCAGTAAAACAAACCAACGAGAACGTAGCTACTATGCTCTCTTCCTTGTATGAAAAGCACACCTTTGGTGAAAAGATCATTCAGACGATGAAATAGCAATTGATCGATGGAAGGGATACTTTCACTAGAAATGATTTTTGGATTTAAATCTTGGTACTGTTACTTCTGAATGGAGAACAATAGCATGATGGTTGATTTTGGGCCAGAATTTTTATGGCTTAATGCGTGCCCTTTGTTCTGCGTCAACTGAAAAACGCATTCTTGGTTATGTGGTGGGTATAATGGCAGCTCTGCCGGTGCCGGGCTTCGCCGGGCAAGCACGTCAAGGGGCTGGGCTTCGGCCGGGAGCGCAGCATGAGGACCATCACATGCCAGGCCTCGACCAGCATCTCCGCGGACCGCGTCCCCGACATGCGCAAGAGGGAGCTGATGAACCTCCTCCTGCTCGGCACCATCTCGCTCCCCACCGTCGGCATGATCGTACCCTACGGCGCTTTCTTCGTCCCCGCGGGGCAAGTCTCCATTTCTGATCACTCCAGTATATACCACTTGGACTACAAATTTGCAATTGCTGTGAACCGCTAACACAACAGAAGAGCATGCCATCTTGACAGCAGCTCACGATGTCTGGTTTTCCTTTACAGCTCAGGGAATACCAGCAGCGGGATCACCGCCAAGGACAAGTTCGGCAACGACGTCCTCGCCGACGAGTGGCTTAAGACGCACGGTCCGAATGACCGTACGCTAACGCAGGGACTGAAGGTGAGCACATGGTGATCAGTGATCACATTGCAGCGTTCAGAAGTTGTGCAAGATGCATGAAGCTGATGACTCATGGTAACTTGCTGAAACCACGTATATGCAGGGTGATCCAACCTACCTTGTCGTGGAGGCCGACAAGACCCTCGCGACCTACGGGATCAACGCCGTCTGCACGCACCTTGGTTGCGTCGTGCCGTGGAACGCCGCCGAGAACAAGTTCATCTGCCCTTGCCATGGATCCCAGTACAACAACCAGGGCAGGGTTGTCCGTGGACCTGCGCCTCTGGTAAGAAGATGTTGCAAATCCATGCTTCTGAATGTCTTACTGAACTGAATCTTTCTGAAGGATGCGCAATTTTTGCTTACTGAACTTAACCGAACTGCATTGTTCTTCTGAAACAGTCGCTGGCCTTGGTTCATGCCGACGTCGACGATGGCAAGGTCCTCTTCGTGCCGTGGGTCGAGACCGACTTCAGGACCGGCGAGAACCCGTGGTGGGCATAAGCCATGCACATGCTCCAGCAGCAAAGTTCACTTCTGTGATCAGCTCATAACCTTACATCTCCTGTACTCTCTTGGCGACGCTGCTATAAATTCACTTGTTTCGAATTATATGTACACATTGTATGAAAGAACAAAAACTGTTTTATTGCATGTATAACCTTTCAGGGCAGTGAATCTTGTTGATCCATCCTGTGAGCTGTTTCTTGTGTGTATTACTTGTAACGTTTCCATTTCTCTTGTGTGCTTTCATACGCATCAAGGCAAGCTTTCAGACGTTATTAGTGGCACATTATGAGCTATTAGTCACATGTAAGTTATGGAATCTCTTGTTCAGTATAAAAGGAGAAGAAAAACAAGAAAAGCTGTGGAAGTTGTTGCAGCACCAAAAAATCTTGGGTGTTCTTCTTGGTGTGTTCCAGAGCGTTCGCGTGCATGTGTGTGTTCAAGGTCCAGGTGTTTTTTGTGAGACGTTGCAGTCAATATTTGGTATTAGAGCAGTTCTTTGATCCTAAGGCAATGGTGTGTGGAGCAAGATCAGTGTCCCCTACCCTAGCAAGAAGTTCCGGCGGCAGTGGTCATCGGTTGGAGCTGGCAGCAGTATGGTTTCCGCGTGATGGTCGCCAGTGTAGACGGCGGCCAGGAGTCGATGGTGCAGACGGCACCAAGAGAGACCGGGGTGTCAACCCTATGCTCCCGCGTACTAACTACACCGATGGGGCACTGCTCATACTTGTAAACTTGCAAGCACAGGGAGTCTGGGATGCGGTGGATTTGGATGGCTCCGAGTATCGTGTGGACCGAATGGCATTGGTGGCCATTCTCCAGGTGGTGCCACGAGAGATGCTGGGAGCGTTGGCAACCATGCACACCGCTAGGTTTGTATGGGAGGCCATCAGAACAATGCATATGGGAGTCGATCGTGTCTGGGAGGCCCAGGTGCAAGCATTGTGCAGGGAGTTCGAGGCCATTCGTATGCACTACTACAAAAATAGGTTATATTGAACGGGTACATCACAGACGGTTCATACGGAACCGTCTGTGCTTAAACTATCACAGACGGTTCATACTACCAACTGGTTGTGATATTTTTATAGACGGTTATTAACACGAACCGTCTGTGATAATTGAGACAATACAGACGGTTCGTATTAATAACTGTCTGTGAACTTTCACAAACGGTTCTTAATACGAACCGTCTGTGATAATCGAGACAACATAGACGATTCGTGTTGATAACCGTTTGTGAACTTTCACAGACGGTTCTTAATACGAACCGTCTGTAATAATAGAGACATCATAGACAGTTCGTGTAACAAACTGTCTCTAATATTCATTATCACAGACGATTCGTATTAATAACCGTCTGTGATAAGTCATAGACGGTTATTAACACAAACCGTCTGTGATATTTGGTTTCACAGACCGTTTGTGGTTGGAATCGTCTATGATAATCTACACTATTAATTATTGGATATACTTGCTCGATGTCGACACAGATCTGTCTTCATTGCGCTGCATCGGTGGAGCAAGGCGGTCGGCTTTAGGGAGTTCAGAGTGAAAACATATCGCCGTCTTCTTAGTGATCTAATCAGATGTTAGTACTCAATTACTTTTAATAACTTATATGCATGCATATTTTTATAATGGAAGGCTAGAGATGATAGCTAAGTTTTTGTTATTGACCATCTGTGATAGTCGAGTATCACAGACGATTTTTTATAAAAAAAATTGTCTGTGAAAGTCGACTATCACAGACAGTTTTTTCTCAAAAATCGTCTGCAATGTAAGTTATCACAGACGGCTTAGGAGCTGTCTATGATAACCACCTATTATCACTGACACATAAACACAGACGGTTTAGGAACCGGCTGTGATGACGGTTTCAAACCGTCTGTGATAGAACTGTCTGTAACAGTGATGAAGGAGACTGAAACAATCGATGACTTCTCCAAGCGGCTAACTGGGTTGATGAACAACATCTACATGCTTTGTGATTCCTTGGAGGAGGACAAAGTTGTGAAGAAATTTTGCGAGCCATACCGTCTTGTCATTTTGTTTCTTAGAGGGCATGTTCTTTTTATTTTTTTACAAAGTCACTGTTCACATTTTTAGCCATTTGTAGAATTCTCATTATTCATGTGATGTTTATATGCTTCAATACTTAGCACTAAGTCAGATGACAATTTTATTTAGTTTAGATAGAGCTTACCGAGGTCACACCCATAGATAGTTGAGGGTAGGTTCAACTTGAATTATTTGCGTTGCTTCGATTAATGTAGTTGAGAAAGTGCTTATCTTGTTCATCGAACGAATTTATTGTGCTGATCTCTTCTCATATTTCTACACCTGAAATTATGAATAGTTCAACTTGAATTTCTGTAGAAAAATATTGTTGCATACAAATCTTGAGGTAACTTAAAGCTTCAGTTGTTAGTATCTCCACGTACACACTAATTTGGATGTAACTACAAATGATTCTAACTGTCGGCACTTCTGGTTGAACAAGCAACATCTGAGAAAAAAAACGTAAGTCTGTTTGGATTGCCCAAATGATGTAACAGATAGCACGTAATCTATCTCGCAACACAGTTTAGGGTTATTAACAATGGAACTGTACTACACATATTAATTCATTATAGATATTTGTGTTTGAATGCTTAATGATTTCAGCTTTCGCTGCTAATTGTGTTCCGACGCCTCCTTAGCCTAATAGCATTGAAGTGGCAGTATTTTGTTTCTCTGCCATTTGCACCAAATCCATGCACTTTGTGTGCATGCTGTGTCCTTACACTATCATGCATCAGTGGCTACGGTAAGTAAGGTTGAGCTAGGCTTTATCTCTTGTGCATGCAGGTCAAATATATACAAAATAATTTTGGAGGGTACCAAAATTACCAAAATTTCAGTGAAATTTCACCCAAATTGTTAACCATGGTCTGTATCAACCATTCTACACACATATATATATATATACATATATATATATATATATATATATATATATATATATATATATGCATACATATATATATATACACATATATATATATATGTATATGTGTGTATATATATCTTTACTATTATAAAAGAAGGAGTTGGTGGTTGATGAGTCATCTCCTGTATCTCTCCCCTCACTTTTTTAAGCCATTCAATTCGCTCTGACTAATCCGAACCGTCCGTCTCCTAAACCCTAGCTCTCCCCAGCGCCGCCCCTAATCCCATCACTCCCGCCGCCCACCCCGCCTCTCTCATTTTCCCCGCCGACCCGCCGGCCTCGTTCTCCTGCGCTGCCCACCTCCCCTCGTTCTCCCGCGCTGCCCACCTCCTCGCTCTCCCCGCCGCCCCGCCTCCTCCTCCCCCCCCGCCGCCGCCTCCTCCCACACCCCGTCGCCGCCGCCTCCTCCCCCCCCCCCCGCGCCACCGCCTGCCCTCCCCTCGCTCTCCCCGCCGCCTCCTTCCTCTCCCCCGCCGCCTCCCCTTTCCACGCCGTCACCTCCTCCCCTCCCCTCCCGGCCTCCTCCTCCCCTTCCCCGCCGCCGCCTCCTCCCCTCCGCCTGCCGCCCCCTCCTCCTCTCTCCCCACCCCGCGCGCGCCTCCTCCTCTCCCCACTCCGCGCCGCCTCCTCCCCA
The DNA here is from genome assembly GCA_036346265.1 of Melocanna baccifera. Classification (NCBI taxonomy): domain Eukaryota; kingdom Viridiplantae; phylum Streptophyta; class Magnoliopsida; order Poales; family Poaceae; genus Melocanna; species Melocanna baccifera. The sequence goes on along the minus strand of CM070699.1, from coordinate 7,869,843 downwards.
CCCCGCACGCTGCCTCCTCCCCTCCCCACCCCGCGCACCGCCTCCTCCGCTCCGCCTCCCACCCCGCGCGCCGCACCGCGACCGCCGCCCTCTCCGCCGCCACGGTGCATGCTCCAAGACGCCTGCTCCACCTCGCCGGCTACGACGCCGTCAAGGTAAGGCCACCGCTTCAGCTCCTACTGTTGCGGCGTTTGCATGATTGCATCCGTTTATTGCGTGTGAAATTATTGCCGATTTGTTGGAGCGCGAAATCGAGTAGGTTTGTGCAAAGTTTGGATCTTGTTGGGTGAAAGCGGTGGGAAGTTTGGATCTTGATCGTTATTTTTTTCTGTGGCGGCCTCATTTCTTTCCCAAGAAAGGATGTACGTTTATCCAGTTGTCGAGATCTCATTTCGAATTTAAAGTTCCTCGGAAGATTAGTTCAAACTTGGACTTTGTACCTTGGACTCATCACGCATGTTTAGTTGACCAACTCACTAATGTAAAACCCGGAGCAAGTGCTAGATGTTTAATGTGGCTAATTTACATCAGCTCTTATGCCATTGAAAATGTTGTAAATATGACTGGCATGTCTGCAGGAGGAGGACTTGAAGCAATTCGGGCAATGGGAAGCAAGACGTCGGTCACCCCAAAACTTTGAGACTCCCGAATCGGTTACCATCGTATGTTCATCTCAACCGAGCTCATCCTAATTGTAACCTGCCATGCTATAATAGTAAAACAAAACTTAAAAGCTCGGGTTCTTGTTTGGTTGTTCTGCAGACCCTTGGTCGGTATCGCGAATGCGATTGGATTGGCTCTTCTTTGAGAAGCACACGCTGCCCGTTTCAACAAGCCGACAATGAGATTGTCGATCACTACACGTAATAATTTTGTTGTGAATGTTTCATGCTTTACTTCAGTTCAAGTGGTGCAACTTTGGTAACATGATATGTGAATTCTGTGCAGATATTGTATTTTGGGAGATGGGTGCAATATGGAGGGTATCTCCAATGAAGTTGGCTCATGGGCGGGGCATTGGGGTCTTGGCAAGCTGATTACTTTCTATGATGACAACCACATTTCCATTGATGGTGACACGGAGATTGCATTCACAGAGGATGTGAGCGCCCGCTTTGAGGCTCTCGAGTGGCACACAATCTGGGTTAAGAATGGCAAGACCGGGTATGATGAGATCCGTGCAGCCATTAAGGAAGCAAAGGCAGTGACCGACAAGCCCACATTAATCAAGGTTAGTTTCTTTTGTTATCTGGATATTATTTCTTTGTTGTAGAGTTTACCGTATTTAACTAAGATGTATTATTTTTAGATGACTACTACAATCGGTTTTGGATCTCCCAACAAAGCCAACTCATACAGTGTGCACGAAAGTGCATTAGGCACCAAAGAGGTTGAAGCGACCAGGCAGAACCTTTCATGGCCTTATGAGCCATTCTTTGTGCCCGAGGATGTCAAGAGGTTTGTTTATCATTTGTTTTGGTTATCTGAATGAGATGATGAAATTGCATAACACTCACCGTATTATTTATTTGCATGGACTATTGCAGCCACTGGAGCCGCCATGTTCCCCGAGGTGCTGCGCTTGAGGCTGATTGGAGTGCTAAGTTTGCAGAGTATGAGAAGTAGTACCCAGAAGATGTGGCCACCTTGAAGAGTATCGTCTCAGGGGAGTTGCCCGCCGGTGGGTGATGCTCTTCTGTAAGTGTTTTGCCATATTTGATTGTGATATTTGAGCTGATATGTAAACAATGAGATTCTAATGGTAGATCACTTGACCTTATGAGTGCCTGATTGGAATCTGATTGTAGCTGCTGGGTTGGATGGCTGAAGATTTAAAGTATTCTCTTGTGTAGATGATTGAACTTATGCTTTGGGATCTTACGGTTGCGAAAAAATTCCCTACTTTTCTTTGTGATGGCTATCAGAAACACATCAAAGACGGGTGAGGAGGAGGAGGCGCAGGGAGAAGTTGGCGAAGAAGCGGCTCGACATGGACGAGAGCGAAGGCGGCGGCAAAATAGAGGTGGAGGTGATGAGGAAGAGGAGCAAGAGGAGGAAGAAGGAGGATGCGCTCAAGGAGTCAGCCCGAGGGAAGAAACAGTCTGAGAAGGTAACCATCCTTTCCTGTGTTTTGGCTCATGTCAGTGGTGTTTTGTTGAATCGTCGGTAGATTTGGTTGATGGGTGGTGTGGGTTTGTGTGCGCAGGAGAGGAGAGTTCAGCTTAATTCGATCCACGCCGAGTCGCAGAGGCTACTGCGAGGTATAGACTTGTAACACTTCGACCGTTTGCGTGATTGGAACTGGTATGTGTGAGATTTAGTGTGTTTATTATCTAACTGTTTCTTATTACTTTTGTTCTCTGTAGAGACACGGAGTGCGTCGTTTAAGCCGACAGCACAGCCAGTTTACAAACCCATCTTGTCAATCCTGGAGAAGATCCGCCTTCGGAGATTCTCAAGAACTCAGTTGTCCGGTTGTTTTTTTGAGTTTATTCAAATAATGCCGTAATTGTCTTTTGATGTTATTTTCCTTCACTACGGTTGTCAGGTCAAATACTCTTTTTTGAAGATAATGATGATGCATCTTCAATTCGGAACCTGAGTGATCCTGCTGGGAATTCGGGCATGTCTCAGGCTAAGGAAGTTCACACAGACGACAAGGATTTGAAGATTGTGAGTCTTTATTGAGGAAGTTGATTTGAGTGTGGCGTAGTGTTCATGAAACTATAAAGCTGTGTGTGATTGTAGGATGATGCCGACAATGATGTTGGAGCAAATGGCAGTGACCTGGATGAGCATGACAGTGTCCTGGGGAATGAGGTGAGAATTGCTTTCACTTGATTACTTTGCTGTTTGGTGTTCATCTGTACTGATATGGTGACTTGTTTGCAGGATGCTTTCACTCGAGAGAAGGATCTTAATAATTGCGGTAGCAAAGTTCTAGACAATGTGAGTGCCCCTCCTCCAATTCTGTAGCCATTTGCAGCCACTATTTTGCAAAGGAACATGATCGGCAGGTGCTTTATCTATACGTAGTAGTTGCCTCAATTTTGTTTTACCTGTGTCAAACTGTTAACATTTCAACTGAATGTCACTGAAAGAATTTGCTCAATGGTCCTTATTAGTGGGATTACATATTGCTGACGAAAATGTCTGCAACTATGCTATGTGTTGTACTGTTATCCAACTATTATTGCATAGGAAACACCATATGCTACTAAATATGGATATGCATGTGCGTAAGGTAAACAAAATATTTATGGAACGGTTTTGGATCATATTTGTTTACATGTACCACTCTTATTTGATACTCTGTTGCACCGCACGGGCATCTTACTAGTGTGTGTGTGTGTGTGTGTGTGTGTGTGTGTATATATATATATATATATATATATATATGTATGTATGTATGTATATGAGGCACGGAGGGACTGGTGGAGGATGGTTGGTACAGACCATGGTTAACAATTTGGGTGAAATTTCACCGAAATTTTGGTACCCTCCGAAATTATTTTGTAAGATTGAAATTAGAGTTCAAATTCAAATCTTGGGATGATCTTAAAATATTAGAGCAAGTTTCACCTATATCCAATATCTAGTTCATCTCTACCATCTTTGATAACCTTTTCTCTAAATTCTAAAGTTTTACCAAAATTCAAATTACTAAAATTTAAACGAAATCCAAACCTTAATTTTAGTGATTTCGGCAATTTTCCTACCCTTCAATTTTTTCCCAACCAAAATTGTTAACCCTGGTATATAATACAGAGTATGTGGCATGCCTGTAGCATTGAATTCTATCACATGGTTCCTTCTGAAACAAATGTGTTTGTAAGTGCCTTCAAAAATGTGCTTGATCCAATTTATGATATGTATCTTGAGATTGTTATGATTCACAAATCACACCAATAAATGATGTACTGCAGGTTTTGCATCAAAGTCTATAATTAATTTGCGTCAAAATAAATTCAATAATATTGAGGACTGATGTGCTCTTTTTTTGTTTTGAAAGAATGTGAGTTTGGAGACACCTTCACTTTCTCTATTACATATGGTCTATCGATACATAAGTCTGGAGATGATAATTCCCTTTCCTGTGGCCTATTGTTCGTCGCCATGCACCGACATAAACTCAGTAGTGTGATGATCACTGCTGTAAGCAGCAAAATTTGTGATACAGATATACACAATCATAGATGTCATGAAAATAGCTTTATAATAGAAAAATGATATTTGATTAAATAAGCATTTTTTAGAGTCATCAGGGCAAATGGTAATGTTACATGCAGTGGCAAAGCCATGATGAAAATAGAGAGTGGGCTCAAAGTCTCAAATGACTAAGGTAAATTGATGCAAATATACTATATTACTCTGCAATCCAACTTTATAAATGAATAGAAGAGAATCAAAGAGAAAAGAGAAAAATACAACAAACATACGTTAGTAATAGAAAGTGCATCCCAAAAATATATAAATATGCTTATAGTGAGTAGAGATATGTCATCTACGTATCAAAAATAGCAAAATTAATTATATAATAACAAATTATAAATGACCATGAACATTTAAAATAAATGAAACATACCACTGAAGTGCTAGCTTAAATCAGGAGGCAAATTCATTTTACGAGATTTCATTCCTTAGAAGTGTGTTATGATTCTTTCATAATCAATTATTGCAAATCTATCAATAAAATATAAAATTCATCACTACACAAAATATAACTAGATACAAGTTCATACTTCATAACTACATCGACTCATCATAATTCATAAAGCATAAATCATAATTCATGAACAGTAATAGGAATTTGGAATGAAACCATAAGTACATGATAGTATGATACATCAATTATAAATTTATTAGTATTATTTAGTTATTTTATATTAGTATCTCATTATCATAGTGTCACTAGCCCATTCGGTTTCCTCAGCCCCCTCCTCGACTGCTCTGCTCCCCATTCCTACTGATAAGCCCCAATGATCCCTCCCATCTCCTGATGTCCTCTACTCCTCCCCACCGGCTTCCCCTACTCTCCTCCCCACTGGCTTCCCCTACCTCTCCTCTCCATCGGCTTCCCCTGTTGCCTGCCTCCCCAACTGGCCACCGAACTGCATGCCTCTGTAGAGCCACCTGGCACCTATGGTACCGCCTACCGAGGTGCCTCAATTTTCTCCCCACCTCCCCAGCTGACCGTCGAACCTCTTACCTCCGCTGAGCCTCTTGGCGTCTGTGGCCGTCGCCCACCGAGCTGCCCCAGTTCTCTCCCTGTCTCCCTAAGCCGACTCCGCTCCTCGCCAGCCCTAATCACATATGTAAACTAGAATAAAGCACTTTATGTCCTAAAGCAAACACCTCATGCATGGCATTTAAGGTTGAGTTCCAAGCTACAGGAATTGGGATTTGTCACTTCAAAGGCTGATACATCTTTATTCATATAAAATCAGCATGGTATTGTCATGTACTTTCTCATCTATTTTGATGATATAGTGGTGACTAGCTCATCTCCGATAGCTATTGGTGAATTACTCTGTCAGTTACATCAAGAGTTTGTAGTTAAGGAACTTGGAGCACTTCACTATTTCTTGGGCATAGAAGTGACACATGACAAGGACGGTTGATGCGGACATCCTCGGATATATTGTTTCATATATATATATTTGCAATCCATCTACTTCAAAAGAACATGAGCTTACTAAAAGGGCTAAAGCTTTTGCCAAGAAGATTAACATTGAAGTAAACTCATTTCTATCTATTTCTACTAATGGTATTCCTATGGAATACTACCTTATGTCACTACTCTGTCCATTCTCAAGTTTGATAAATATAAGACTTTGGAAACGAGAGAGAGGTCAGGGCTAAAGCAATAGAGAAGAACAAGGAAGAAGAAAGCCAAAGAGATGAGGTCCATGCGGCCAGCAAGCAAGGAGGCAAGGGCCCATTTGGCTAAGCCCATATCATAGTGAAACGACCCGCATAATTACCACGGGGTAATTACGATAGTCAACGGTTAATTATTCGTTTTAGCCGATGAAACACCGCTCTAACGAATAATAAACCCATCAGAGTTAATGCAGCAGAACAACAATTAGAGCTAATACAATCCATACAATCATATTGCCACGCAGGGCTAAATATCATACAGCCAGATCAGTCCAACTACTACAATTCTAATACAATGAAATCGTAGCAAACTAATTATACAGATGAGAATGTCCCAAAAGTACGATATGCTAGTGGTGCGATCAGGCGTGGAGCCCGGATGCTCCTACAACCCTAGTCCTCCCGATCGCCCAAATGAGGTGTAGCCCCATATGGCTCCGCCTCAAGGCCAATGCCCTCTCCGGGAGTAGGGCTCCTCGCCTCGGTCTCATCTCCTCAAGATGTATGGGCTATCCTCTAACAAAAGAAATAATACAAGGATGAGTACAGAGTACTCAGCAAGCTCATATAACAAAATGCATCAAAAGCCTTTATCTTTTCTTTCTCTTTTCATTCTTTCTCTTTTCTTTAATCTCATGCTCATGAGTCAGTTTGTGCTTATATGAGAAAATAATGTTTTTAGTCGCGAAGATTCGATTTTTATGTCTTTTAAAATCTACTGAACATTTGTATGAATAGCGAAGAACCTCCCTGGGTTCCCGTAATCTCCTTTCCCGGAGATTGGGCATGAATCCACTATTTGAAAAGCATTGCGCAAGCCTGTATCACTTTACCCAACACCATTCTGATCTTACTGCACAGGGATTTCCGCATTTCCTACGATGCGATGCCCAGATCAGTAAACGAAACTTTTGTAACTATCTCAGTATATTATATCTCCACCCGACTATTCTCAGTTGGCAGTCCGACGGGAATCACCCTCGACCAACTCAACCAAAAGAGGCATAGTCGTTGGCTGGGGCGGTTCCTGACCAGCGCCCATCACCCCACTGCGTAATATATCGCCTTCGCGTACCCCACGCTCGGGTTCTTGCGATCCGCATCCCCCACTTCTGGCCTACTCGCCAGTCTGGGACCATGCGGCTGTGGATCCCCCACTCCCGGTTCCTACCGGCTCTGGGTTCTCCCCTACATAAAATACTTACCCGTGTGGAGGATACAATAACTTTAATAGCACTACTAGTCTTGTCCGCCCGTAGGCGAAATGTCGGCTGATACGATAAAATACGGTCCACTCATACAGATGAAGCTGGTGGTTACTTATATTATAACTTATGCAGAGGTCCCCATCTGTCCCTCTGGTCCTGCCACGGCAACCTCTGCCCACCTTTATAATATTCTATACGGTCGACTGCTCCGTCAGTCGCCGTTCTATCATTTTCAATCGTCTCGATTTAATATTTTCCATTTAATTGCAGGGGTGATAGTAGAATATTATCAAAATACGGAGATATTAAAATACTCGGGATTAAACAAGGGAATGCTTGCCTGAGTTGCCCAACAAGTTCTGAGCCTCTGTTCTACCCAGGTACTTTTTCTCCTGCGAGATCGGAACGCCTTCTGCAATAATAATGCGCCTCCTCAAACTATCGGTTTCGGTGGAAGATACTAACTTAATAAAAATATGCTAATATCGACGTGAGACTTCTATGCTCTAGGTTTGGTGGTTAGCGATTTACGGCAAGTGGGAACACTACAACTGAATTACTTAGTAACAACGAGGTTCATTAGTGTTTGCTTAATGCCTACGACTACTAATTCTTCATTTAACTCAGCAATGATAATTTACGTTAAGCCAGGACGTGTTTAAATAAATCTACGACCATTTTGAGTATGCGGCATGAAGGTCTAAATGCGGAGCTGCGATTAATTATCAACTTCTAACGATCTTTCTCCTACAATCTTTATTCCTATCAATTACTATTTAAAAACCTGTGCTTGCAATTTAGCTATTGACCTCTATATACATATGCATAAATAAATATATATATATATTTATGTATATATATATATATGTATATATATATATATACACACACACACAACTCACTCGGCCGGCCCAACCCTAATCCTTGCGCCGGCCCAATCCCTCTCCCTTCCTCTGGACTTAACCGCCGCCCCCCCCTTCTCTGCCTCATTTCCCTCACGCCGCCGCCTCCTTCTGCTCCTTCCCCTAGTGCCGCGCCGTCGCACTCCCCCCTTCTCTCGCACCTCTCCGCCTCCCCTCCTCTATCTCTCTCTCCCTCCCGCTCCCTCTCTGCGGCTCACTGCACCGCCGGCTTCCCCTCTCTACCCCCCCATTCTCTCTCTCTCTCACGCCGCGCTACCTCCCTGCTGCTCCTTGCGCCGCCGCCGCCTCTCTCTCTCTCCCTTCTCCCTGCGCCGTGCCGCCTCTCCCCTACTCCTCTACCACCGCACCACCTCCTCCCTCTCTAGCCCTCTCTCCTTCCCCTCCTCTTCTCCAACCTAGCGCCGCCGCCGGTCTCCCTCTGTGCTGCGTCGGCTACACCGGTTGTCGGATCTGTGGCCTCCGGCCCGGATCCGGCTCTACTGGGCTCGATCTACCCTTCCCCTAACGCTCTGGTGGATTCTTGTGAATGGTATTATACTGATGCATGTTTATTTTGCATAAATAGGTTTGTTTGCCCGGGAGAGAAGGTTGGCATGGAGGCATGCGGCCGTGGTGTGGCATGGCGGGACCCGGAGCTGCGCGCATGCCGGGGGGATGCGTCGCGGCCCTCGGGGGCGCATGCTTCGCCGTGGGTAGCATGCCACCGCCGGCCGCCTCCTAAGGTAACCCCCCTTCCTACTATCCCTCTTCTCTGCCGGTTGAACAAGAATATATGTACATGTGTCTTGTGTTTGTGCTGTGATGGTTGGTGAGGCTGAGCTTCTATTGGCCGCAGTCTACTACGTGGTGAGGGGTAATATAATGTGCATGTCTTAAAATGTTTGGGTGCGGGTGTGGTTTACCTTTGCGGTTGGGAGGGTTGGTGGTCGGAGTGTGGTGATGATGCTGCTGGGGGTCGCTTTCTTGGTTGTTTGGATGTCCACCGTCCCCACGAGGGCCTCCTTGCTTGCGGTTTGCGGTCCCCTCCTTGTCCAGTGCCCCGCTTGCTCTTGGTTGACTGATGCTTGGGGCTCCTTGGTGGGGTGCTGGTGGTGGCAAATGGGGAAGAGGTGAGCTTCCCTTTGTCTCTCCCTTTCCAGAAGCTGTGTGTGTGCTTACCTTCTATGGCTCGTAACTGCACTCTGGCTGCTCTGGGATGGCTTTGTCTATGAGATTACAGTCGCTCTGGTATTTGCTTGCCCAAGGTTTGCTGCCCATGGTTTAATGCTCTAGCCACTGTGTTTACGTGAGCAAATCTGGGAAAGCCGTATTGATCGCCGTCTTTGCCGCTGGCTGTGCTGGGGCTTTGCTGGGGGGTCTGGGCTGGTGTGCTGGCTTGTGGACAAGTGCTAGCTCGGCCTCTGTTGCTTCCTCCTGTGCTAGATATTTGTGTCTGAGGGAGAGGCCGTGTCGGCCGATGGCTGCTGGGCAATTGTCTGGCTGGTTGGTTTACTTACTTGGCTCTTGACACTTGTTGGTTGTTTGTGCTACAGTGCATGTGCTGTAAAACAGGTTTGTTTTAATAAACCGGATGATGAACCCTATGGTTGTGAGAGGTGCCGACTGGCCCCCGGACGGTCAGGTATCTCCGTGAACGGAATGCCCCGCCCGAGATAACCTCGAGGGCTCTGACGGTACTTCTTTCTTTTCTTGATGGGCTTTTGAGATTTCTATTCTTTTGTTCGGTCTTTTTTTGGTATTTACTCTACTGACTGCTATCAATTGAACAACGGTGTGGCTCGACGGCAACTACGGATGCAAGGCGAAAAGTGTGAACCAACGTGTAATCTCAGGATAATTGTAATAGCGTGCGTGTGTGTGAACTTCCTAGTGTATGCATGAATGTATGAAATGGTCTTTGTATGTAATACGTTTCAAATTAATGTAAATGCCAAATTTCAATAAAACATGAGATGATTCAGAATTTAAATCTCTTGTGCTTGCGTGTGCTTATGTGGGTATTCTTACGAGATAATTTATCCTATTGCCGATTTAACTAACAGCTAGGCGTAGCTAACCATCACTAATTAATCTACGCGATTACTACTAATCACGCTTAAGAGCTAATTAACAAATGAGGGTTATTTCAGCCTCCCTTCCTTAAAAGAGATTTCGTCCTCGAAATCAGGGTCTTACTTGAACAGATTTGGGTAGGCTTCGCGTAGATCCTCCTCTTTTTCCCATGTCGCTTCCCGTGCGGTATGATTCCTCCATTGGACCTTGCAAAAACGAATCGTCCGGTTCCGCAACTTCCGATCTTCAATTTGTAAAATTCGCAATGGACGTTCTTCATAGGTCAGGTCTTCTTGCAATTGGATATCCTCTTTAATTATCTGCTCAGTCGACTGGCTGATGCACTTTCTGAGTTGGGATACATGGAATATATTATGGATTCTGGACAAGTGCTGGGGAAGTTCTAGTTGATATGCGAGTTGCCTTTTGGGCCAATATTTTAAATGGTCCAACATATCTCGGCTTAGCTTCCTTTTAATCCAAATCGACGGACTCCTCGCATGGGTGATACCTTTAGATATACGTAATCACCACTTGCAAAGGTAAGATCTCGTCTTCGTTGATCGGCATAACTCTTCTGTCGACTGCTAGCTATTTGAAGTCGGTCCCTAATGATTCGGATTTTCTCGTCATTCTCTCGTATGAGGTCAGGTCCTAGCAATGGTTTCTCTCCAACCTCATACCAACAGATGGGTGATCGACATTTCCTGCCGTATAATGCTTCAAATGGTGCCATTTGGATGCTCGCTGATAACCGTTGTTATACGCGACTCGCTAACTGTAAGCACTTATCCCATGATGCTCCAAAATTTAAAGCACAAGCTCTGAGCATGTCTTCCAAGATTTGATTGGTCCTTTCCGTTTGACCGTCAGTTTGAGGATGGTAGGCCGTACTGAACTTCAAAGTGGTTCCCAAGGCGGTTTGGAGGCTCTTCCAAATGCTAGAGGTAAACACAGATCCTCTGTCGGACACAATGGCCTTAGGAACGCCATGAAGGGTTACTATTCTTTCAACATACAATTCTGCTAGTTTATCAAAAGAATAGTTCTGCTTAGTGGCAATGAAATGGGCTGATTTGGTAAGTCGGTCTATTACTACCCAGATGGTGTCTTTCTTGCTTAAGGTCATGGGTAGACTCGAAATAAAATCCATGCCTATACTTTCCCATTTCCATTCTGGAATTTCTAGTGGTTGGCTTAATCCTGCAGGGCGCTGGTGTTCAGCTTTTACCCTCTGACAAGTATCACACCTACTGACATAACTAGCAATTTCTCGCTTCATTCCATTCCACCAGAAGTGCCCTTTTACATCCCGATACATTTTGGTGCTTCCAGGATGTATGGTATATAAGGTGTCGTGTGCTTCTTGCATGATTAGCTTCTTAATCTCCGGGTCATTGGGCACACATATTCTACCATGGTTGTACAGTATCCCTTCTGGATTTATCTCAAATTCGGAGGGTTGGCCTACTTTTATTCTGCTGATTTCTTCCATGATAAATGGGTCCTTCAACTGCTGCTGTTTAATTTGATCCTTGAGGTTGGGTTGTACCGTCATGGTAAAAAGAGTGGCTTCGGTGGTGGACAATCGAAATTTAATTTCCATCTTAGCTATCTCTTGCAATAAGTCTGGGTTGAACTTAGTGATCAACAGATGATGGCAGTGAGACTTCCTGCTAAGAGCATCTGCAACTACATTTGCCTTCCCCGGGTGATAATTTAGGGTTATGTCATAGTCCTTGATGAGTTCTAACCATCTTCTTTGCCTCATGTTCAACTCCTTTTGGGTAAAGAGATACTTCAGGCTCTTGTGATCACTGTACAAGATGCATTTGGATCCTAACAGGTAGTGTCTCCAAATCTTGAGTGCAAAAACTACGGCTCCCAATTCCAAGTCGTGTGTGGGGTAATTCACTTCATGGGGTCTTAGTTGCCGAGAGGCATAGGATATAACTTTATCCTGTTGCATTAATACGCACCCCAATCCTAACCTTGAAGCATCACAATAAACGATATATTCTACTCCATCTTCAGGTAAGGTTAGTACTGGTGCAGTGGTGAGAAGTCGTTTGAGTTTTTGGAAGCTCTGTTCACAGGCATCGGTCCACTGATACTTTTCTTCTTTTCTCAATAGTTTGGTGAGAGGTGATGCTATTTGAGAAAATCCCTGAACGAATCTATGGTAGTATCCAGCTAGACCCAAGAAGCTTCGGATTTCGGTAGTGTTGGTAGGGCGGTTCCATGACATAACCGCTTCAATCTTTTGAGGGTCCACCTCGATGCCCTTGCCAGACACTACATGCCCTAAGAAGGAAATTTGGTTTAACCAGAATTCACATTTACTGAATTTGGCATATAGCTGGTTTTCTCGAAGGATTTGTAGTACCATACTCAAGTGTTGGACATGATCCTCCTTGCTCCTTGAGTATACCAAGATGTCATCAATGAAAACCACCACAAACTTGTCCAGGTATTTCATGAAAAGCTTGTTCATCAAGTTCATGAAGACTGCTGGGGCGTTGGTTAATCCGAACGGAACCACGGTGTACTCGTGATGTCCGTAGCGGGATACGAACGCTGTTTTGGGAATGTCCTCTGGTTTTACCTTAATTTGATGATACCCCGACCTCAGATCGATTTTTGAGAATACACATGCTCCCCGAAGTTGATCAAAAAGGTCATCTATTCGGGGTAAGGGGTATTTGTTCTTTATGGTGACTTGGTTCAATTCCCGATAATCGGTACATAGTCGGAGACTTCCGTCCTTCTTCTCCACAAACAGTACCGGTGCTCCCCATGGAGACACGCTTTCCCTAATGAATCCCTTTGCTTCCAAATCCTCCAATTGGGCTTTTAATTCTACCAACTCTTGTGATGTCATTCTATAAGGTCTTTTTGAAATGGGGGTAGTGCCCGGAATAAGGTCAACTGTAAATTCCAACTCTCGGTCAGGTGGCATGCCTGGTAGTTCACTAGGGAAAACATCCAGAAAATCTTGAACTACTAGTATGCTCGATGCCTCAGTTTCTGGGAGATGGTTCAATCTCCCTTTCGGTTTTAATGGTCCCAACCTCTCCCCAGAATATATTAGCCTAGAGCCACAGCTTTCTTATGGAGGCATTTTTGAGTTCACAGCCTATTCTTACTCCATTCTTAGCTAACCAATCCATGCCTAATATGGCATCCAAATTGGTCAATTTGATGATATGAAGATTAGCTAAGAATTTCAGATCTTGGATAACTATGGGTTGGTTCTTCGAATAGAAGATACGATTATAACTCCAGCAGAGTATGAACTCCTAGCTGCTTCTCTAATGCTGTTCCCACTAACCCATTCATCTTGGAAAATTCTTGAGAGATAAAAGAATGAGTGGCCCCTGGATCAAAAAGAACAGTGGCTACTGAGGGTGGGATAGTGAGTTTACCTACGACCACATCCGTGGCCTCGCCGAGCTGCTGCGGGTGACATGGTTCAATCTAGCTTGGCCCCGGCTTGGCTTCCGGACTTGGTGGTCCTTCTCGCTGCACTTCCTTGTACTCCTTGTCCACGTCCGCCTGCGGAATTTTGAGGGGTATTCGGTGCTCTGTATGCTGGGTTTGGCTGTCCTGATGGTCCTGTGGTTCTAACAGGGTACGGGCAATTGGCCTTAATATGTCCCTCCTTCCCGCAGTTGTAACACCCCGTAGTACCATAGCGACAATCCTTAGTGAGGTGCCTTCCTTTGCATCTGCCACACTGGATCTGGTGGAAGGCTTGAGGTTGGTTGTGAGGCCTGAAGGTGCTTCGCTGAGATTGATAATGGGTCTGTTGTTGAGGTGGGTTTAGACGGTTGCGGTGGGAGCCACTAACATGCTGGTCATACCTTGCCTTCTTACGCCTCTCGCCCATAAGGTTAGCATGTTCCTTCTCCAAAATGATGGCCCGGTCTATCGTGTCCTCAAATTCGTGATCTTATGAGATGACAAGCGCATCCCGATATAGGGGTCCATATTGGTCTTGGATTTATCTATCTTATGCTCATCCGTGGACACATCATCGGGTGCATATCTAGATAGCTCATTAAAGAGATGCAAATATTCGGTGATGCTTTTACTCCTTGAGTCGTGGCTCTGAACTCCCGCTTCTTGACTTCTTTCGACCTTGTGGCACATGATATGCACTGAAACTTTTCATGAAGTCCGCCCAAGTGATGGGGCGCTCGTGCCTCGGCCATTGGAAGTTCAACCACCAAGTGGCGGCTGGTCCAATCGGTTGATGGGAGGCATATCGGACTTTTTCTGCATCCGAGCACCCTACCACATTTAGTTTCTTTTCTATCTCCTGCAGCCACTCATCTGCTTCCATCGGGTCCACTGCCTTAGAAAAGGTAGGTGGACGGGTTTGGAGAAAGTCTCCAAGACTTACTCCGATGTTAGTGGCGCCGACCAAGGGCGCTACTTTCACAAGAAAGCTTCCATAAACTTATTCGACTCTCCGGGCCTCCTTGCGGAGTTCTCCATAAACTTGAGAATATCTCCCAAGTTATTAATGAGAGTTGGAGCTCCCACATTACTAGCGTCTCCCACTTCTGGGGGACTATTCTGCACTGGCTGTGGCTCACTCCTCACCTCTGGCTGTCCATTTTTCTCTCCTGATGATTCCGGTGGCTGGCCTTGGCCAGCCAACACCCTATGACTGCCAATTGGGTGATCGCCCTCCGAATGGCTGGCCGCCGATGGGTCTAGTCCCCGGGTTCTGGCAGCTGAGTTCTGGCTGTGTGGCTCCATCTGTAATAAAACCAAGTCGAGTTAGTTAACTTTACTCACGTTGAACTCCCCTCGTTCAAAACAAGGTCTTCTAGAATTTGATTGCCATCACACGGTTGGTAGCCTGCGAATAGGTTCAGCAACATTTTTTTTTGAGGTAAGAGATTAATTTCTTGTTTTGAAAATTGTTCTTAGCACCTGCTCGACCCCTTTCTCTTCTCACTGCTCATTGTTGTCAGTTATATCACATCACAGAGTCAAATAAATCCCAAGAAACATAGAGATGCAAAAAGATCCAAATTCCTATTCTACTCTGGAACTACGTGCCCAGCAACGCTCGAGAACCCGCTCTCGAGACAGACCAACAATTACGCAGTTGGGACCACGCTCAGGGCTTGCCCCTGAGTGCGAACCTACACTACCCTGGAACTCCGTGCCCGAGCACGCCCGAGAACTCGCTCTCGGGTCGCCAACGATTTCGCAGATTGGGACCACGCCGTGGCTCATTCTCGAGTACGCCCAGACTTCGCTCTGACGCCCAAACTTACGCGTTCGGGAGCGCCACGGACCACTCGTCCGGGAAATCTTTTGTGCAGAATTAGATGAGAACACTTGTAGTTGTCAGACTGAAAAAGGTAAGTGGTCAGGGAAACTGGTTCCTATCTACACCATTTCAAATCTATTACTGGTTTGCTATTCTATGTTGCTGAAGAACAACCGAAATCACACCATTACCAAGATTAAGTTATGCAATTATGACTATATGCATATGGCAATATTCTAATTTCTCAGAATTAAAGTTTTTAAGCAGTTATAGAGAATGAGATGCATGCAGTTATTAGTAGAGAAGAAAAACATTATGACATTAAGATATCCCTAAACTACCATTAGTGTTAAATTACTACCTTGCCACCTATATAAACTTATAATAAATACATTAGTACCTCAGACCTGCCTGTCAGGGCTAGAAGGGTCGTAGTCATCAGATCCCTCTGCCCTCCTCCGCTCGCTGGCTCGGCCACTGCTGTCGTCTGACGACGGAGTGCCTCTCCTCCTCATCCTCCTAAAGAACGAGAACATCGCTCGGGAGGAACCTGCCTCTCTAGCTGGTCCTGGGTGAACACTCATACGGGCGTTACGGAACGCCTCGCGACTAGTAGAAGGGAGGTCCTGCTGCAGGATATGGGAAGGCTGTGGGGCGGGTGCGGAAGGCTCTCCTACCTCAGGGTAGACTACTGGAGTGGGTGGTGGGGCGGTAGGAGGTGGGTGCTGTAGAGGTGCACTCGGCTGGGGGTCCTGTGGAGGTGGGTGGAAGTACTGGGGGTCCTGTGGAGGTGGGTGGAAGTACTGGGGGTCCTGTGCTACATAGTGGGCTAACTGCTCCTGGAGTGCCTGTTGCTTGTACTCACCTAGGTAACACTGGTATCTCCACCGATCTGATATATCCTGGGCTCTCTCTAACGCCTCCTGGGTGCCATAGTATAGCATCGTGTCTGATATCATCATCAGACTCGATGTGACACTACGAACCGCAGGGGCTGGCAACTCTGCCCCTAAGTTAAGGCTAGTACTACCTGCACCTACTCCATACTGCTGACCATGACTACCCGGTGCAAAGGCAGGTACGTCTCGGAAACCTGTGCGACTCAGCTGTTCCGCAAAATGGGATCTAAGTGCTAAGATGGCCTCTTTGGCCAACTGCTGCATAGGTAGATAATCATCTGCAGTCCGCCAAGGAACTGCGTGCTCCCATACGTATACCCTGTTAGCAGGAATCCCCGTGACTGTCACTCCTAAGCTAGGGAGTGAACCATCGTCTGGTATAATATAGAAGTACTCCGGCCCTGGTGCCTCTAGCTCCTGAAGCATCTGCCAAAGTAGTAAGGCGTGCTGTCCCCAGATCCTGGCTGGTGGTACCACTATCCGAGCCATCCTACAAGAATAGAGTCATATAATTAGTATTAGTAGTCTACTTAAACCTGATGAGAAGAAGTAGAATTACTATATTTTATAACTACAACTAGAATAAGTGGATGAAGGGGTGAGAATAAGAAGGAATCCTATAATAAGGTATTGTATATTCTATTTTAAGGAAAGATTAGAACTGACTGGATGCGTGGTTCTCAAACCGTTGCTCTGATACCACCTGAAACGACCCGCATAATTACCATGGGGTAATTACGATAGTCAACGGTTAATTATTCGTTTTAGCCGATGAAACACCGCTCTAACGAATAATAAACCCATCAGAGTTAATGCAGCAGAACAACAATTAGAGCTAATACAATCCATACAATCATATTGCCACGCAGGGCTAAATATCATACAGCCAGATCAGTCCAACTACTACAATTCTAATACAGCAGTCTGGTAGCAAACTAATTATACAGGATGAGAATGTCCCAAAAGTACGATATGCTAGTGGTGCCGATCAAGGCGTGGAGCCCGGATCTGCTCCTACAACCCTAGTCCTCCCAATCGCCCAAATGAGGTGTAGCCCCCATATGGCTCCGCCTCAAGGCCAATGCCCTCTCCAGGGGAGTAGGGCTCCTCCTGCCTGGTCTCATCTCCCTCAGCAGTGTATGGGCTATCCTCTAACAAAAGAAATAATACAAGGATGAGTACAGAGTACTCAGCAAGCTCATATAACAAAATGCATCAAAAGCCTTTATCTTTTCTTTCTCTTTTCATTCTTTCTCTTTTCTTTAATCTCATGCTCATGAGTCAGTTTGTGCTTATATGAGAAAATAATGTTTTTAGTCGCGAAGATTCGATTTTTATGTCTTTTAAAATCTACTGAACATTTGTATGAATAGCGAAGAACCTCCCTGGGTTCCCGTAATCTCCTTTCCCGGAGATTGGGCATGAATCCACTATTTGAAAAGCATTGCGCAAGCTCAGATCACTTTACCCAACACCATTCTGATCTTACTGCACAGGGATTTCCGCATTTCCTACGATGCGATGCCCAGATCAGTAAACGAAACTTTTGTAACTATCTCAGTATATTATATCTCCACCCGACTATTCTCAGTTGGCAGTCCGACGGGAATCACCCTCGACCAACTCA
The DNA here is from genome assembly GCA_036346265.1 of Melocanna baccifera. NCBI lineage: Eukaryota > Viridiplantae > Streptophyta > Magnoliopsida > Poales > Poaceae > Melocanna > Melocanna baccifera. The sequence continues at coordinate 7,851,961 of CM070699.1, read as the reverse complement.
ACCAAAAGAGGCATAGTCGTTGGTCGGGCGGTTCGACCGGCGCCCATCACCCCATCTGCGTAATATATCGCCTTCGCGCACCCACGCTCGGGTTCTTGCGATCCGCATCCCCACTTCGCCTACTCGCGATGGGACCATGCGGTGTGGATCCCCACTCCCGGTTCCTACCGGCTCGGGTTCTCCTCACATAAAATACTTACCCGTGTGGAGGATACAATAACTTTAATAGCACTACTAGTCTTGTCCGCCTGTGGCGAAATGTCGCCGATACGATAAAATACGGTCCACTCATACAGATGAAGCTGGTGGTTACTTATATTATAACTTATGCAGAGGTCCCCATCTGTCCCTCTGTCTCGCCACGGCAACCTCTCGCCCACCTTTATAATATTCTATACGGCCGATCGCTCGATCGCCGTTCTATCATTTTCAATCGTCTCGATTTAATATTTTCCATTTAATTGCAGGGTGATAGTAGAATATTATCAAAATACGGAGATATTAAAATACTCGGGATTAAACAAGGGAATGCTTGCCTGAGTTGCCCAACAAGTTCTGAGCCTCTGTTCTACCCAGGTACTTTTTCTCCTGCGAGATCGGAACGCCTTCTGCAATAATAATGCGCCTCCTCAAACTATCGGTTTCGGTGGAAGATACTAACTTAATAAAAATATGCTAATATCGACGCGAGACTTCTATGCTCTAGGTTTGGTGGTTAGCGATTTACGGCAAGTGGGAACACTACAACTGAATTACTTAGTAACAACGAGGTTCATTAGTGTTTGCTTAATGCCTACGACTACTAATTCTTCATTTAACTCAGCAATGATAATTTACGTTAAGCCAGGACGTGTTTAAATAAATCTACGACCATTTTGAGTATGCGGCATGAAGGTCTAAATGCGGAGCTGCGATTAATTATCAACTTCTAACGATCTTTCTCCTACAATCTTTATTCCTATCAATTACTATTTAAAAACCTGTGCTTGCAATTTAGCTATTGACCTCTATATACATATGCATAAATAAATATATATATATATTTATGTATATATATATATATATATATGTATATATATATATATATATGTATATATATATATATACACACACACACAACTCACTCGGCCGGCCCAACCCTAATCCTTGCGCCGGCCCAATCCCTCTCCCTTCCTCTGGACTTAACCGCCGCCCCCCCTTCTCTGCCTCATTTCCCTCACACCGCCGCCTCCTTCTGCTCCTTCCCCTAGTGCCGCGCCGTCGCACTCCCCCCTTCTCTCACACCTCTCCGCCTCCTCCTCTATCTCTCTCTCCTCCCGCTCCTCTCTGCGGCTCACTTTGCCGCCGGCTTCCCTCTCTACCCCCATTCTCTCTCTCTCACGCGCGCTACCTCCCTGCTGCCCTTGCGCCGCCGCCGCCTCTCTCTCTCCCTTCTCCCTGCGCCGTGCCGCCTCTCCCCTACTCCTCTACCACCGCACCACCTCCTCCCTCTCTAGCCCTCTCTCCTTCCCCTCCTCTTCTCCAACCTAGCGCCGCCGCCGGTCTCCCTCTGTGCTGCGTCGGCTACACGGTTGTCGGATCCGTGGCCTCCGCCCGATCCGCTCTCTCGGGCTCGATCTACCCTTCCCTAACGCTCGTGGATTCTTGTGAATGGTATTATACTGATGCATGTTTATTTTGCATAAATAGGTTTGTTTGCCCGGGAGAGAAGGTTGGCATGGAGGCATGCGGCCGTGGTGTGGCATGGCGGGACCCGGAGCTGCGCGCATGCCGGGGGGATGCGTCGCGGCCCTCGGGGGCGTATGCTTCGCCGTGGGTAGCATGCCACCGCCGGCCGCCACCTAAGGTAACCCCCCCTTCCTACTATCCCTCTTCTCTGCCGGTTGAACAAGAATATATGTACATGTGTCTTGTGTTTGTGCTGTGATGGTTGGTGAGGCTGAGCTTCTATTGGCCGCAGTCTACTACGTGGTGAGGGGTAATATAATGTGCATGTCTTAAAATGTTTGGGTGCGGGTGTGGTTTACCTTTGCGGTTGGGAGGGTTGGTGGTCGGAGTGTGGTGATGATGCTGCTGGGGGTCGCTTTCTTGGTTGTTTGGATGTCCACCGTCCCCACGAGGGCCTCCTTGCTTGCGGTTTGCGGTCCCCTCCTTGTCTAGTGCCCCGCTTGCTCTTGGTTGACTGATGCTTGGGGCTCCTTGGTGGGGGTTTGGTGGGGCTGCTGGTGGTGGCAAATGGGGAAGAGGTGAACTCCCCTTTGTCTCTCCCTTTCCAGAAGCTGTGTGTGTGCTTACCTTCTATGGCTCGTAACTGCACTCTGGCTGCTCTGGGATGGCTTTGTCTATGAGATTACAGTCGCTCTGGTATTTGCTTGCCCAAGGTTTGCTGCCCATGGTTTAATGCTCTAGCCACTGTGTTTACGTGAGCAAATCTGGGAAAGCCGTATTGATCGCCGTCTTTGCCGCTGGCTGTCTTTGGGGCTTTGCTTGGGGGTCCGGGCTGGTGTGCTTTGGCTTGTGGACAAGTGCTAGCTCGGCCTCTGTTGCTTCCTCCTGTGCTAGATATTTGTGTCTGAGGGAGAGGCCGTGTCGATGGATGGTCCGGGCAATTGCCTGGCTGGTTGGTTTACTTACTTGGCTCTTGACACTTGTTGGTTGTTTGTGCTACAGTGCATGTGCTGTAAAACAGGTTTGTTTTAATAAACCGGATGATGAACCCTATGGTTGTGAGAGGTGCCGACTGGCCCCCGGACGGTCAGGTATCTCCGTGAACGGAATGCCCCGTCCGAGATAACCTTGAGGGCTCTGACGGTACTTCTTTCTTTTCTTGATGGGCTTTTGAGATTTCTATTCTTTTGTTCGGTCTTTTTTTGGTATTTACTCTACTGACTGCTATCAATTGAACAACGGTGTGGCTCGACGGCAACTACGGATGCAAGGCGAAAAGTGTGAACCAACGTGTAATCTCAGGATAATTGTAATAGCGTGCGTGTGTGTGAACTTCCTAGTGTATGCATGAATGTATGAAATGGTCTTTGTATGTAATACGTTTCAAATTAATGTAAATGCCAAATTTCAATAAAACATGAGATGATTCAGAATTTAAATCTCTTGTGCTTGCGTGTGCTTATGTGGGTATTCTTACGAGATAATTTATCCTATTGCCGATTTAACTAACAGCTAGGCGTAGCTAACCATCACTAATTAATCTACGCGATTACTACTAATCACGCTTAAGAGCTAATTAACAAATGAGGGTTATTTCACATAGCCCATGTGACCAAGGAGAAGCCCATGCAATGGAAGAGCAAAAGGGGAGAAGTCTAAGAACTTAAAGCCTAAATTTTGGATGAGGTTTTCAAGCCCAATTCAAAATTTCCATAAGCCCAACCAAAATCTAACTCAGAATCAATTCATAACTCAGTTTGGATTTAATTCGGGACAGCCTAACACGCTCGTAATACAAAGGCCATAACCTTTATAAATGGAGTCTGATTCGGTTGTTCTTATGCTTGTTAGAAAGATTATTCCAAGGCCCATCGAATGGGTAAGGCGTGAGCTTCAGAAACCTTCTGGTCATGCTGCAATACCCAAAACAACTTGATAGTGGTAAAATCAGTGTTTCCTTTTTGTGTGAGTTTGAGTCTAGTAAATGTAGGGATGAGTTAGAGTTAGTTTGTGTGCCTTATGGCTGACCTTAGCGGTCATATATACTCCATCGAATGGGTAAGGTGTGAGCTTCATAAACCTTTTGGTCATGCTGCAATACCCAAAACAACTTGATAGTGGTAAAATTAGGGCCTGTTCTTTTAATTTCATGGTGATGGCTTTTGGTCATGCGGTGATGGCTTTTTGGTCATTTTGCACAGAGATTGCGGAAAGAGATATACTCGTTTGCGATTTTTGATGGTACAGATATTAGTTTTTTAACGTGTACTACAATTAACTTGTAGACCCTATCTTAAAAAAATATTTTATTTAAAAGTTAGTTACTGTAGCAAAAGCCAAAAGCGGCTTTTAGAAGCCGCAAAGAACAAGCCCTTAGTGTTTCCTTTTTGTGTGAGTTTGAGTCCAATACATGTAGGGATGAGTTAGAGTTAGTTTGTGTGCCTTATGGCTGACCTTAGCAGTCATATATACTCTTTGTATTAATGTCCCATTGTTCCTTAAACTACATTTAATCAAAAATAGCATATTGCTTGCAATGCTCTCGTTCTTTCCAAGGGTTGCTGAACACACTTGAGGGGGGATTGAGAGTTCTAAATCAAGACTGTTCAACCTTTCCACTAGAAATTAGGAGCGTGATAAAGCTTTACTTGGATGTCGTGAAGTCCAACATGTATATTCTTATGAATTAAAGAGTGCTAGCTCTTGCATTGGTAACGGAGAATCACTACGATTCGAGAGGCTACACATGGGTATTTTGATCCTACGTCAAGAAGATCGGACGATCCCTATATTATCGTGCTATTAAAACACGGTTTCCTCAATAGGATTATTTTTCCCTAGCTTTAAGATTAATTTCCTTGCTATTTTTAATTTCTAAAGTCCAAGAAACCGAAGCACAAAAATTATCCAAACCCTAGTTTTTGCATTTATTTTTTCTTATGAGTTCTGTTAGATTTTTAGTCCATTAGAATTTTGTTTAGTTGTTGATCTTTGTGTACTTTTGCGTTGCTTGATCGTTGTGTCCAATCAAAAACCTTAAAATTCATCAGTTTTGAACTCCTCAAATCCAGCACCAAACATAGATCGCAAAGAATCAATTTGTTATCGCTTGCTATAGTACCACATGCTACAGTTCCTACACGAACTACAGGAACCACATACGCTATAGTACATGTTAACTATAGTACATGCGTGAATACAGTGTTGCTACAATGCTGATGGTGTTTTTTGGTTACCTTGTGCATTGTGCTTCACTTAAACTCTAAGCTGTACATATTATTCATCTTTGAGCTATCTCTAGTCGTTGATCCTCACTTGTATCTTTGAAACTTGAGACTAGCTTTTGATAATTGCATCTAGGGATATTCTTGAGTTGCTTTATACATTGCTGATATTTTGGCTTGCAAACACAAGGAAGAAACCTAACCCTATCTTGGCCAAAAGAAAGAAACAAGAGAAAAAAAGGCAACCACAAAGAAAAAGCCACGGCAATCAAAGGAAGAAAGATTAAAAGAAAACAAGAAAACCAGTTTTGCTACAATTCTCCCTTTGGTTTCCCTAAAAAACTGAAGTGGGAACACTTTCATTGTATACAGCTGTGAGAAAAGAAAGAAAAGAAGAAACTTCTAGCTGAATGCAAAGAGTTTGAGAATTCTTCATTAGTCAACAACCTCAGTTTGTGTAATTAATATCTTTTAGCAATCTTGTGCCTTTTTATTCATATTTTGCAATTGGCTAACGTCTCTCCTAGTACTTGGTACAAAACGAGCTATTTAACTCTCAATTCCAGAATGTCTCTATTTAGCTCATTTTCTTTGTTTGCATTAAGCCACATTGATCTTTGTGTGTGCATTCACACACTTCATTGAAACATATTGGATCAACACTTAGGCAAAATAATTTAGTTTGGATTATTACTTAGCTTTACAACAAGAAGAATTTTAGATTGCACAGATTATAGACTTTCATACTAAGCTCCCCTAAATAACCATTGTTGTGTAATTGAGAAACACTCTTAAATTCGCTTGATCATTACCATTGCTGGTTGTAACTATTACCAAGTGTAAGTATTGGCTTCAATTCACTTCAAAACTGTAAGAAATTTGCTTTGGTGAGAAAAGAGTGAAATTGAGAGAGTTCTACATATATACATTTATATCATGCATGCTTTGTTCTTCTTGCACACCTAACCATGATAGGATAGATAAAATTGGAGCTATATACTAGTGGTAACTTTTTGAATGAAGAGGAGAGTCAACGCACTGAGTTATTTCACTCCCGTTGTGCTATTAATAGTGTGTGTTGTGCGTTGACCATTAATGATTTGAGCACAACCAACTTGGAAAGCATTGAGCTAGTGGAGAAGTTGAGGCTATCCACATGTCCACACTAATACGGGGATACCCGATCTTCATGACATACAATCTTACTTGAAGGGTAAATATGTGGCTAACCTGAAATCTCGTAAATTTTGATGAACGGAAGCACACGATTGTCTATCTCAATTATAGACTCTCATGTATCGGAATTCAATTAGCAACATGCTCTAGATCTCCATCTTCTCACCACACCAAGATAGATGATCTTGCTGGTCTGTGAGGAATAACAAGAACACTGATAACTGGTAATTTGGTGAAATATTAACTAGTCAGCTTCCCAACTTCCATGGCAGCGCACGACATAAACCAAGGAGTAAGAAATTGCTTTGACTCAAAATTAACGTTTGAGAGTTATAGAGGACGGTGGCAAAGGCTTTATACCCTCGTACAAGCCTAGCCAAACTCAAAGTACGGAAGCAACTCGAAGCATATTCTAATTCCTAATTTAAACCAAAAGCAATAAGTGGCTGGCTGGTCACCTTGGTTTGGGTGCCCATGAGATGGGCCCCACATGATGGCTAGCCCATGAGGGTGGTTCATAACTCTCTTGACAACAGCCCAACTTCTCTTGCGGCTTAAGTATTCGTTTTCAGCCCATTTGAAGTATTGGAATCGCCATCACCTCAAAACTAAACCAAAATGAATACTAAAGCCTAAAACAATCTTAATATATCTTATTATAGATATAAACCAGCCCAAAACATAGGGAACTTGGCCAAAAACTCAAACAAACTCAGAATTGAAGACTGGACACAATCGAGTTTCTAAAGCGTAGTCTTCTCCAATCTTCAATTTAGAGTTTGAAAACTTGATTCTAGTATCTTGTGGCTTTTTCCACTAAAATAAGTGAAGTGTTATCGTCTCCTCCTTTTGGACCTTCTCTTGGTGTGTTGGCCTTCCTCAACTTCCGCTTGGTAGCGCCAAGTTTTTGCTCACCTCATAACCCGAGAATACATGAAGTAAAAGCATTAGGTAGCAAGCTGTCCTTAGTAGTGAAATCAAAGGAACTTAGGATTAGATTCACCTGTTTAGTGATTTCACTTGCTCTAGCTCGAGTGATTGGTCTCTTCTACAATTATTGTAAAGCTTCATCCATTATACTAATACCAGTCTTGTTATTCTGATGATGGAGATGATGATTGTGTAAATGAAGCTTTATAATAGCAATATCCTCATCACACACCATGATCCTTATCTACTAGAGTGGACAGATCACAATGTCAAAATTACTATAAGAGTCAAGGTGATTTACTGAGTCTTTCAAGTGTGATGTGGTACCGGTGCCTATGTATTCATGTCACTTACTATTGGGAAGGCAATGGATGAAGGGTCATAACGTTAAACATCATTACAATACCAACATTACTCTTTGTTATAAAGGGGAAGGACAATGATACTTCGTCCTAAGCCGACATAATTGTTCCTTGATGATCGATAGATGAGAAACCAAAGAACAAAGGAGTATTTGCTTTCAAAGAAGCTGAAGGAGGTGCATCGCAACGTATGTAAGGAAAAGAGCCACATAGCCAAATGAGTGAGAGTGTTAAAAAAGTAAGCTATGTGATTCCACCATATGTGAGATTGAGAGTATTCAAATTAAGAGTGTGATAGATACATTCAAATTGAGAGTGTGATAGATACATCAAAAGAAAATAGAGAAGTAGAAGATAGATCAAGTGAGGTTTATTACGAAACTAACACATTAATATATGCTTCTAGTGTTGCTTCACACTTTGTGCAGGTTGACATTGAAGAAAAGGAGTTGAATGTTCAACAACTAACACCGTTGAAAATAAAATATGAAGAGATATCCATGGTTGGGGATGGAGTACTTACTGCTCCATTGTTTCATTATGAAGATTTGATACCTACAACACTTACATCAACTAAAGAAGTCAATAAAGGTAACAACTATACTGTTGAATTTAATTGTGTAAATGTGAGTAATTATGAAAACTCATATGTACAAATAGAAATTTCATGCTCTAAATTTGATATGCTTAATTTATATAATGTGAAATTGATTACTTATAACAAAGTTCTTATTTGAATATCTCCTAGTGATTCATTGTATTATATCATATTCGATGATCCTAGAGAGCTATCTAATGTGATTAAGAACTTTGCTGAAATTTTATATTAAAATCACTAGTTAGTATTTATACTTACACATATAAGTTCAATTTGATTGAAGATTATGGTGTAGATGATAAGTTCTATGTTTATCGAATATGCATTATATATCATGATCACGATGAAATGAGTTTCAACAATAGCACTTACTGTTTAAAAAGATTTTATAAGTCTACTTGTTCATCCTTTGATGTACAATCATATATAAGTAATCAAAGTAACACAGTTGAAGCATAGAAGGTACTAAAAATTTTCTCCCCCATATTTAAACTTCTTGATCAGGTTTTGCCTTATGATATCTTGTCTATATTTTTAGAAAAGTTGAGGATGACCTTTTCTTATGAAAGGAAGAATGATGTGAATGACAATATTGCAACACATACATCTTATGGCTACTATTGTACTAAATGGTTTGTGCAAAATAATGAGAATGACACAAAAATTGATTCATACATATATCATACGTATATGTTATTCTTTTCATTTACTACACCTTCAGATGTATATGATGTGCTAAACAGGAGAAGCATGAACGATAGATACATACAACATGTATATATGTTGTTATCTTTGTTTAGTACACTTCCAAGTTGTCAAAAATCGAGGATGACTTCGTAAAGAAGGGGAGGATGGTGAGTAGGGCTGTGCGTTCGGTTTTTTCGGTTTAATTGGTTCGGTATGTATGGCAAATACGGTGTTCGTAGTTCGGTAATATACGGTTTTTTTAGAAGTACGGTTCGGTATCGGCAAATCCTAATTTTTTTTTGGTACGGTGTCGTTAATTACCATATTTACCATAGTTGACGCGAATTACGAACGATATGAGTCGAAGCGATAACAAAGACACCAAGTAATAAAGTAAAAACTAAAAAGCTATTGAACTAAACAAGTAGAAGCAGCCAGTAGCAGCTTCGCATGGCCTGCTACTATTAGCTAGCAATAGTAGCAGCACAACGATGAAGGTGGCAGTAGGATTAGTTTGAAGTTAGCCTACATGAACATTACGCTTGTAATGGTACTATGAGGCTACTACTATTAGCTAGCAGTAGCACATGCCAGCCACGCACAGCCAGCTAGCAGTAGCAAGCAGAAGCTAGCCAATATACGATTTTTAACGTCACACACAGCCAGCTAGGCACATGCCAATCACGCAAGCAGTAGCAGCTAGTAGGCTAGCAGCCGAGCGGGGCCCTGCGAAAGTGTGAATGATGGTGTTGCGGTCTCGCAGGCGTAGCGCAGCTAGCCCCCACCAAATAAACAGTACTAGTTCGGTTTTTCCAGCTTTTTTTGGTTTTTAGCTGATTTTTCCTAAAAAACCGAACACAAAAACCTAAAATCTGATAACCGAACCGAATATCAAAAAAACCGGTCAAATCGAGTTGACCGGTTCGGTTCGGTTTAAAATGTACAGCCCTAATGGTGAGGACAACCTTGGATATGTTGTTCCATATATTATTTGCAATTCATCTACTTCAAAGAAACATGAGCTTACTAAAAGGGCTAAAGCTTTTGCCAAGAATATTAACATTGAGATGAACTTATTTCTATTTATTCCTACTAATGTTATACATGAGAATGGAATATTACCTTATGTCACTATTTTATGAATTCTCAAGTTTGACAAATAAAATACTTTGGGATGGGGGGGGGAGAGGCCAGAGCCAAAAGTAATGGAGAAAAATAAGGAAGAAGAAAGCCAAGGAGATGAGGTCCATGTGGCCAGCAAGCAAGGAGGCAAGGGCCCATGCGCCAAGCCAATATCATAGCCCATACGACCAAAAAGAAGCCCATGCAATGGGAGTGCAAAAGGGGAGAGATGCAAGAACTTAAAGCCTAAGTTTTGTATGAGGTTTTCAAGTCCAATTTGGAATTTTCATAACCCTAACTGAAATCTAACTCAGAATGAACTCAGAATTCAGTTCAGATTCGGTTCAGGACATCCCCAACAAATCCTTAATAAAAAGTCCATAGCTTTCATAAATGATGTCCAATTTGGGTGTTCTTGTGCTTGTTGAAAAGTTTATTCTAAGGCCCATCCAATAGGTAAGCTACCAGCTTCAAAAACCTTCTGGTCGTGCTAGAATATCCAAAATAATGTGATGATGGTAAAATTAGGGTTTCCTTTTTATGTGAGTTTGAGTCCAATACATGTAGAGATGAGTTGGAGTCGGTTTGTGTGCCTAATGGCTGACCCTAGGGGTCATATATACTCTTGTATTCATGCCCCCATTGTTCCTTAGACCATGTTTAATAAAAAAAATAGCAGATTGCTTGCAATGCTCCCATTCTTTCCAAGTAGTGCCAACACACTTGATGGGGAATTGGGAGTTCTAAATCAAGATCATTCTACTTTTTCTCTGGGAATTGGAAACATGATAGGGCTTCGCTTGGTGGTCGTGAAGTTCAGCACGTGTGTTCTTGCGAATTAATGAGTGCTAGCTCTTGCACACAACAGGGTATCACTATGATTTGAAATGCTACACGTGAGTATCTTGATTTTATGTCGAGAAGATCAAGCGACCTCATATCAAAGGTGTTGTAATGACTTGGTAGAAATACATCAAGGGGTTGCTTGGTCGAGCAAAAAATGCTGAATTGTAAGCCTATCAGTAGTCCTATGGCTGTCACAGAGAGATTGTCCAGGGAGCAAGGAATGGTGCTAAGTGCAGATGATGCATCAAACTACAGAAGTGTGGTAGGTGTTTTTACAGTACTTAACCTTGACTAGCATATGTGGTCAACAAGGTCTGTCAATTTCTTCAGACTCCTACAGTGCACATTGGTCAGCTGTCAAGAGGATACTCAGATATTTGAAGAACACACTGAAGATTGGTTTGGCCATAAACAATTCAGCAACGACATTAGTCAGCTCTTTTTTAGATGCTAACTGGGCCGTATGTGCTGATGATGAAAGGTCCATCGCGGTTTTGCATTATTTTTGGGTCAAATCTTATTTCCTATAGTTCTAGAAAGTTAGCTGGATTTAGTCGCTACTTGGGGTGCTTGGCATTTTTCACAGCAGAGTGCCATGTCTCTGGTGTGATAATGTGGGGCGACGTATTAGTCAGCCAGTCCAGTACTTCACGCGCGCACAAAACACGTAGAAGTGGATCACCATTATGTTCGTGAGATGGTGGAGCGCAAAGACTTGGAAATACAGTTCATGTCGTCCAAAGATTATGTAGCAGACGTCTTCACGAAACCGCTAGCAACAAAGCAATTTTCTGATCTTCGGCGCAATCTCAACTTAGTTCCTGTAAGATGAGATTGAGAGGGGCTGTTGAAGAACCAAGTATTGTTGATATCCTTGTGCTATACGGTTGTAGTATACATAGAGATAGAATATATTTTCTCTGTTGTAATCTGAACAAACTCGTACTCGCATATATCTGTAAACTAACTTCTGTTGTCAATTGATGCCTGTTTACCATACGACAACAATGCTATGTAAAGAAAACAGAATACTGATGCTATATAAAGAAAACAGAATGCCGCTGCACATTGTGCGGTTCCCATTTGTTCTGCTCAACCGAGAATGCACTGCGTACGTGGTTTGGTACCTGCAGTGTTGAATTCTCTCACACGGTTCCTTGTGATCCTAATTATTGTGTTTGCATCAAATGCTAGGACTGATTTGTATCAAGGTAAACTTACTGAGGTGCTTTATTTTTTCTTCTGGGGAAATAGCTAGAGTGAGGAATGTCTCAGTCGATCCAGATTCAAGCTCTCACCAAACTTAGAAGAAAAGTTAGGGGACGTCTCTCCCTCTGGTCCCCTTTTTGAAAGGATCTGACTGGAGAATATATGGGAGGAGTGAGCGGATCGCACCGCATCCGCCGCTGTTTCTCCGCCCGCTACTCGGCTGTCCGCCTCCTCCAACTTCAACTCCAGCCGCAGCGTCTACCGTGGCGCGCTTCATCGCCCACTGCTGTCTGTTAGGTCGCGCATTTGGCATCCTATTGCCGGCCGCCGTGCTCATGATGGCCTGGCAGTTACCTTGCCTGGCCGTATCACGGGCCACGGCCAGTGGGAATTCATCAATTCAGGCTACGCGAGGAGCTACGACACGGCAAGCTAGTACCACTGCACGGGCCGGGTTGTCACGGCCACCCAAACTCTGGCCAGACTAGGCCCATCTCGCTGAATTTTAGCCTGATTCGGGCCAGCCCGGATTGCCACCTCTAAGCAAGGAACGTAGCTGTACGGGCACGCTTTGTGTTTCACTATGATTTTAGAGAGTATGCCCGGGGGATTCCGTCCCAGAGTGCACTACCACCGTAGCAATTATGCGAAAAGGTCCCTCCCGTTTTTCTAAATTGTGTATCAGTCCTTTGTTTTTGCAAAAAGGCCTCACCACATCAGCAATTTCGCAAAAAGGCTCTCCACTTTTCCGAAATTACATATGGATCCTCAATTTTTCCAAAGAAACCCTGCGCTTTTTCTGTAATTACGTATGGACCCTTGATTTTTTGTAGAAAAACCCCCTTACGAATTGTCGACTCTTTTTCTTAGCTAGCGCAGTATGACACTTCGCTTCCACATCTAGTTTTATATATGTTACTACAAAGTTGTCATCCTTGATCTACCATCGCAACACACACATGTGTTATTGTATTTTCGAAACTTCACCCTTATTTACCATTGACGTTAACCCTGAAAAACATGTTAGCTTTTTCAAAAATACCCATCCTACCCTTATCTTCTCCCTCCAGCCCACTAATCTCTCTCTCCTCTTTTTCTGGGCTAGGTCCACCAAGCTCGTGGACGACTCCTCGAACACGTTGTGGACAAGTCTATGTGCTGAAGGCAACCAGCAGTGAGGGCGCGTGGCGGCACATGGCTTCAGGAGGTGGCGGTGATGGATGGAAATGGTCCTCTAGTGATGTTCCAGACAAGTTATTTCACGAGCACAACATGTTCCCAAGAAAGCAGAAGCAATGTGTATTGGCTATTTGGACATAGGTGTCCAAGGGATGGCTCGTTGATGGTGAGCAAGATCTAGAGAAGACAACCTCACTGGCAGCGATTCTCCAGCAGACTTCTGACGCAATCGAGTAGCTTGTGAGGATCATCGAGTTGTGGGGGGCCTAGTGCACGCGTTTGATCAGGTGGAAATGAAGTGGAGCGTGCTGGTGGCGTGAGTTGTCTATGGCAGCGGTGAGGACCTCGCTAGCGGCAGTTCTCCAGCAGACTTCTAGCGCAATTGAGCAATGTGTGAGGATCATCGAGTTGTGTGGGGCCTAGTGCACAGGTTGGATTAGGCGGAAATGATGTGGAGTGTGTCGGTGGCGTAAGTGTTGGGATACAGGTACACTATACTAGCGTAAATTAAAATTTTCTACCAGGTGAACTAGAAAGCCATGTGAGTAAAAAATCATAGATCATTACCACTAAACGCGTACCACAGCAGAATTACAGTTAAAGCAGCTGATTCAACGAAGAGCGTGTCGATGTAGTGAAAATAGTCGATCGTCCTCCAGCCAATCGTCTCCTTCTCGCAATCATCCCGATCAGCGCCGCAGTCGTAGCAATGCCTCTATCGAGGTCTACATGTTAAGAGATGGAAAACTGTGCATCAGCATGCTAGTGCTAGTACGCACAACAGGGCTTGTGAGAGGTGGCGGCTAGGGTTTCGATGGGTGTGTTTCATGATACCTCCCTCAGTCCCGCACCTCTTCTAATATAGCCTCTAATCGGATCATTATCCGATACGAGTAGAGATCATATCCCACTTGGAGACTTTTATCCGAACTCTTATCGTTCTAACCCATTAGTGTGTGTCCCTTTAGATTCATGTATATTTGGTCATAGGCCGAAAACTCCTTTCCGGTCCATAAGTTGGTAGTAGTCCCTAGTAGGATATAACGAATTCCGAACATACATAAAGATCATATCGGGCGAATCTATATAGTGCTTTTGTACCTATCCCTTTATCTCATAATACTATATTGAACTCAAAGTGAGAAGCGTGCCATCCTATGATAGCCCAATTCTTCACTTGAACCTGGATTGAATTACTCAACTATGATTGACTCCTTAACCATATTTGGCATGGCCATGCACTTCCTTAATCCAACCATATCGAGGAGCCTAGAGATTTCTCTCCTGTTATATAGAAGGGGCAAATTCCATCTTGATCACTCATATTCCTCCGTATTTTTATAGTAAATCTGAAAGCTATCTTTATGACTACCCAGTTACGGATTAGTATTTGGTAACCCCTAAGTAAACTGTTACACATGTAGAAAACAATAGTGATTTCAAGTCTATGGATTCTACATATACTATGTATGAGACCAACTGATAACACAAGAATATAATAATTCCTGTAGTGTCTTATGGTGAGTCAATCTAATATCATATTTTTTAACATGTATTCACATTATTGATTTAATATCTCATATCCATGATCCATGAAATATGATCATCAATCAATACACGTGATGATCTGTGTCGTAGGGGTGGCCCCCACCTAAACCCAGCTAGCCTGTCAAAGGACGTAGTTGCCCTCGGTCGGAGGCTTCGATGTAAGGCTACGATTGTAAACACGCTCCTTTACGAGGGCACAGATATATATACACCATACCAGCTCTTAGCAGAGACCAAGAGGTCATTTGTTCACCTAACTCTTCACTACCATACCCTCTCTCTCTGTTTGGTCTGTAGCCACAACAGTTGGCGCCGTCCGTGGGGACGACAGAAGCAAGAAGACCTCAAGAAGGATGGCACCAACATCGTCGGTGGCGAAGAGGAGGAAAGGGGTCGCGGAGGCGGCACCTCGCGTCAGCATCGGCACTGCGGCGTCGGCATCGGCGGCTATAGGAGCGAACATCGCCGGCGCCGTCGACTCCAACCCCGCCTTCACCGGCGCAGCCGTCGACTCCAACCCCGCCTTCGCCGATGCAGCCGTCAACTCCAACCTCGCCTTCGCCGACGCCATCGACTCCAACCTCGCCCTCACCGACGCAGCCGTCGACTCCAACCCCGCCTTCGCCGACGCAACCGTCGACTCCAACCCCGCCTTCGCCGACGCCGGCGACTCCAACCTCGCCTTCGCCGACGCCGTCGACTCCAACCTCGCCTTCGCCGACACCATCGACTCCAACCTCGCCTTCACCAACGCAGCCGCCGGCTCTGACCCCACCAGCTACCACAGCACCGGCTGGGTGGCACAGACACCCGCGGAGACGCGGAAGCGTCAAACGGTCCTGCTAATACTGCGACCCGGACCGGCAACGCGGGAATCCACTGCACCGATGGGGTGGACAATTCGGCGGCGCAGGCGGTGGTCGCGGCTGTCAAGCCAACGCGATCAGGTGCGTCGTCCGTTTTGACTATGCCCGTAGTACAAATATCCCTGCCGGCCGCCCTCCATGTGCTCCAGCAGGAGCTGGCAGATCTCCGCGACACCGTGCGAACCATGCAAGAGGTTTCGAGCCTGCAGACCCCGACGGCCGTCGCGCTGGGGACCCGTCAGCAGCACCCACAGCAAGCGCCCCCACAGGTTCAGGTCGTCAATGTCATCGCTGGAGGTTCGTCGTTGGGTACCTCGCGGCAGCCACAGCCGGGAGTAGCTCAGGGTGAAGTCACCTTCGCGCCCGCCGATGCCCAGGGCGTGGAGTTTCCCCACCACGACCCCCTGCTCATCCGAGTCGATATTGCAGGATGCGACGTCTGGCGCGTCCTCATCGACGGAGGTAGTTCGGCGAATGTGCTTTTCGCAGAGACCCTCAGCCGCATGGGAATCCCTCACTGTCGATTGCAACCGTCGAGGACTCCATTATGTGGCCTTGGCGGCCAATCCCTAAATACATTAGGCCAAGTATGCCTTCAAGTCTCCTTCCATCAGGGTGATAAATATCAGGACCAAGGGCGTCGTCTTCGACGTCGCAGACACCCCAAGCCCATACAACGCCATTTTGGGCTGCCCTGCCCTCATCTCCTTTGGGGGGGTCCCACATCATGGCTTCCTGTGCTTGAAGCTCCCAGGCCCGCGAGGTGTTATCACTATCTTCGGCGACCAGGACCTTGCCCAACGCACGGAGTTCACAAGTCTCCGCCGTAGGGTGCACGCCCTCGCAGGCAAGCCTAAGGCGGACACACCATCGGCCCCGGGGTGGACTCCTAAACCTCGACCGGAGGGCGAAGTCAAGTGGGTCCCCCTCCAGGCCGACGACCGGGTCGTCTCCATAGGCGACAGCTTCCCCCCGGAGATGGAGCAAGAGCTCCTCCAAGTTCTCCGGAACAACGCAGACGTCTTTGCATGGTCCCCGGAGGACATCAAGGGTGTGGACCACTCCCTTATCGAACACAATCTAGCGATCCGTCAGGACGCCAAGCCGGTCAGGCAAAGGCTTCGACGTATGTCCGTGGACCGGCAGCAGGCGGCCAAGGTGGAAGTGGTGAAGCTCCTGCAGGCTGGCGTCATCCGCGAAGTTCAACACCCGGATTGGCTCACCAATCCAGTGCTAGTGAAGAAAGCCAACGGTGCCTGGCGCATGTGCATCGATTTCACCGCCCTCAACAAGGCGTGCCCGAAGGATGACTACCCCCTCCCACGTGTTGACCAACTAGTCGACGCTACGGCTGGCTGCGAACTCATGAGCTTCTTGGACGCTTACTCCGGTTATCATCAAATCTACATGGCCAAGGATGACGAAGACAAAACCAGCTTTATCACTCCGATAGGAACATACTACTTTGTCAGAATACCCTTCGGCCTGAAGAATGCTGGTGCAACTTTCACCCGCCTCATTGCGCTGGCGCTGACCTCCCAGCTAGGGAGGAATGTCGAGGCATACGTTGACGATGTGGTTGTCAAAACTAAGTAATTGGCCGCTCACGACCACGATCTCCAAGAGATCTTCGACAATCTCTGGAAGGCGGGCATCAAGCTCAACCCAGACAAGTGCGTGTTCGGTGTGTGGGCGAGCAAGCTTTTGGGCTTCCTGGTGTCGGGGCGCGGTATCCAAGCCAATCCCGACAAAGTCGATGTGATCCTTGCCATGGAACCGCCCAAAACGACACAGGAAGTCCAAAGACTCGCTGGCCGCATGGCTGCGCTGAGCCACTTTCTGTCCAGGGCAGTGGAGCGCGGCCTGCCTTTCTTCAAAACCCTGCGCGGTTGCGATGGGTTTCGTTGGGACGCCGACTGCGCCAGCGCCTTCGACGATCTCAAGAAGCACCTTGCAAGCCTACCCACGCTGGTCGCCCCGGCACCAGAGGCTCCGCTTTTACTTTACCTCGCCACCTCCGCGACAGCCGTCAGCGTCGTCCTCGTTCTCGAGGAGGGCATCCGTCAACGCCCAGTCTACTTCGTCTCTGATGCCCTCCAAGACGCTAAGACGCGGTACACGGAGCTTGAAAAGTTGGCTTATGCCCTAGTCGTGGCCTCGAGAAAGCTCCGACATTACTTCATCGCCCATCCAATCACTGTGCTGTCCTCGTTCCCTCTGGTGGAGATGTTGCACAACAAAAAGGCCACGGGACGCATCGGCAAGTGGGCAGCCGAACTCGCCCCTTTTTCCCTGACATATGCTTCACGCACAGCAATCAAGTCCTAAATCCTTGTGGACTTCCTCGCATAGTGGACCCCAGCGGCCCAGCGCGCCAAGTAGCCAGAGGACCCGATATGGACGCTCGACACTGACGGCGCATACTGCGTCTCCGGCGCGGGCGTGGGGGCGGTGGTCACTACGCCGGAGCGACACCGCCTATTATACTCGGCGTGCCTCGCATTTCCTGCCACCAACAACACCGCGGAGTACGAGACGCTACTCTTCGGCCTAGCAAAGCTCAAAGCTCTGGGGGCGCGGCGAGTCCTCGTCCGCACGGACTCAAGGCTAGTGGCGGGGCAAGTCGACAAGTCTTACCAGGCCAAGAACCCCGACCTGGCCAAGTACCTGGCAGCTGTGCGAGGCAAGGAGCGGCATTTCCTGGGCCTCACGGTCAAGGCCATCCCCCGAGCAGAAAACGAGCAGGCGGACATTCTTGCGAAGGTCGCCAGCCAACAACTCCCCGCTCCCGAAGGCGCATTCTACGAGGTCCTGCATGCGGCGGCCATCGCGCAGGACAATCGTGACACTGCCCTAGTCCACCAGATCATCCATCAAGGCGACTGGCGAGAGCCAATTCACGCCTTCCTACAGGGTATCACCGAGCCTGACGACCCTGATGACCTCCGTCGCCTACAATGCCGCGCCAGATCCTTCCAGATACTCGACGGAGTGCTCTACAAAAGAGGGGTCTGCGCACCGCTCCTACGGTGCCTCTCACGCGAAGAAGGACTACACCTCCTCGCGGAAATCCACGCGGGCCTTTGTGGCTCGCATTTGGCGCCAAGGTCGCTCGTCGGCAAGGCATTTAGGCAGGGCTTCTACTGGCCAACCGCCGTCGCAGACGCCCAAGAACTTGTGGGCCGGTGTCAAGGCTGCCAATGGATGGGACGGGTAATTCACAGACCCCCCACCGGCCTCAACCCCATCCCCCCTGTATAGCCGTTGGCACGGTGGGGCATCGACATGGTCGGACCTCTGCCCCGAGCCCCAGGAGATTTGCGCTTCATCGTGGTCGCTTTGGAATATTTTTCTAGGTGGCCAAAGGCTGTGGTGCTAGTTAAGATCACCTCGACGGCCATGCAGCACTTCCTTTGGCAGAATATCATATGCCGCTTCAGAGTGCCCAAGGAGATCACCGCCGACAATGGTCTGCAGTTCGACTCTGCTCCGTTCAGGGAGTTCTGCGATGACATAGGCATCATACTTCGGTTCGCCTCGGTTGGACACCCACAGTCCAACGGAGCGGTCGAGCGGGCGAACGGTGCCATCTCCGCCGGGGTCAAAAAACGCCTTGTCGGGCTACCAAAAGGAAAGTGGCCCAGCGAGCTCCACAACGTCCTCTGGTCGCTTCGCACAACAGCGACACGCCCGACGGGATTCACGCCGTTCAAACTCCTCTTCGGCGATGAGGCAATGACGCCCGAAGAGATCAAGGCCGGCTCATGGACGGTCCTCGTCCAGGCACCAGATGAAGAGCGCCCTGTTGTCCCTGGACCTCCTCGACGGCGAGCGCGTCAAGGCCACCCAACACGTCGCCAAATACGCCCGCCAGATGGCGCGCAGGCAGGGCCGTTCTGTGTATCCGCGAGCATTCCAGCCGGGGGACCTTGTCCTCAGGAGGGCGCTTCGCGCAGACACGGTCGGCAAACTAGAGTCCAAATGGGAAGGCCCGTACATTGTCGCGGTAGCACTGCAGCGAGGAGCTTATCACCTCGCCACGCTGGAAGGGCAAACGCTCCACCACACATGGAATGCGGACAGGTTGCAGAAGTACTATGTTTAGGCCAGTAAGGGTCGCCGTCGTGGCAGCAAGTCCAACGGTCAGTCCCTGACTTCTTGTACTCGCTCACCCAAGCAAATGAGAATTTAATAAAATTCGCCGTTTGCGGAGCTATTCGTACCCCCCCCCCACCAAAAGCGTGCGGAGCCTTGACTCCGCGCGCACTCTACGGAGTATAAATAAGATGCGGATGTTTTCCCTGCGCACTCTACTGAGTATAAACAAGACGCGGGGTTTCGCGCACGCGCTGGTGTTGACACCACGCGTACTCCCCGGAGTATAAAGACGTGGTCGATGTTCCCATGCACCGCACGGAGATCCACCTCCGCACACGCAGGCATAGCGACTCACCTCCATATGCGCACCACATGGAGACTCACCTCCGCACACGCACTCCACGGAGGTCCGCCTCCGCACGCACTCTACGGAGTATAAATAAGACGTAGCGTCGAGGTCCGCCTCCGCACGCACTCTACGGAGTATAAATAAGACGTAGCGTCGAGGTCCGCCTCCGCACGCACTCTACGGAGTATAAATAAGACGTAGCGACGAGGTCCGCCTCTGCACGCACTCTACGGAGTATAAATAAGACGTAGCGTCGAGGTTCGCCTCCGCACGCACTCTACGGAGTATAAATAAGACGTAGCGACGAGGTCCGCCTCCGCACGCACTCTACGGAGTATAAATAAGACGCAGCGGGGGGACACTCTCGCGTACACTCTGCGGAGTATAAATAAGATGCGGATGTTTTCCCTGCGCACTCTACTGAGTCTAAACAAGACGCGAACGTTCCGCGCACGCGAGGGCGTACCCTCCGGAATTTAAATAAGTCGTGGTTGATAGTCCCACGCATTCTCCGGAGTACAAACAAAGACGCGGATATTTTCCCTGCGTACTCTACTGAGTCTAAATAAGACGTGGACGTTCCGCGCACGCGAGGGCGTACCCTCCGGAATTTAAGTAAGTCGTGGTTGATAGTCCCACGCTTTCACCGGAGTACAAACAAAGACGCGGATGTTTTCCCTGCGCACTCTACTGAGTCTAAACAAGACGCGGATGTCCCGCGCAGACGTTGACGTACCCTCCGGAGCCTAACTAAGTCGTGGTTGATAGTCCCACGCATGCCCCGGAGTATAAACAAGACGTGCATGTCCCATGTGCGCGTTGGCGTACCCTCCGGAGCCTAGCTAAGCCGTGGTTGACAGTTCCACGCGTGCTCCGGACCACCACTTTGAAGGGTAGGGGACGGAGCGCGATCGCGTCTACTCCAACTAGGCGCCAGCTCCGCTGCCACCACTTTGAAGGGTAGGGGACGGAGCGCGATCGCGTCTACTTCAACCAGGCGTCAGCTCCGCTGCCACCACTTTGAAGGGTAGCGGACGGAGCGCGATCGCGTCTACTCCAACTAGGCGCCAGCTCCGCTACCACCACTTTGAAGGGTAGGGGACGGAGCGCGATCGCGTCTATTTCGACCAGGCGTCAGCTCCGCTGCCACCACTTTGAAGGGTAGGGGACGGAGCGCGATGGTGTCTACTTCAACCAGGCGTTAGCTCTGCTACCACCGCTTCGAAGGGTAGGGGACGGAGCGCGATCGCGTCTACTCCAACTAGGCGCCAGCCCCATCGCCACCACTCTTCGCCCACAGGGCACTACTACCTCTACAACAAGCGAACGCGGTTGGGAGGTGCCAACCTCCGCCGTATTAACAATCAACTGTACAAGCAGCATGCAGCTGTG
Source organism: Melocanna baccifera (assembly GCA_036346265.1). Taxonomy (NCBI): domain Eukaryota; kingdom Viridiplantae; phylum Streptophyta; class Magnoliopsida; order Poales; family Poaceae; genus Melocanna; species Melocanna baccifera. The sequence continues at coordinate 7,830,707 of CM070699.1, read as the reverse complement.
CAGTACTCGACACAACGGTTCTTTTTTCCGTTAGCAAGCAAAACAAAACAACAACAAAAGCAAAAGTTACATCACAACCACCAGCTCCCAGACGACACTAGGAGTCGGCACCGTCTTCGGTGCGCTGACGAGCCTCCTCCAACCACTCGAGGAAGTTGTCTTCCCGGTGTAGCGTCCGCCGCAACAACACTTTGGCTGCTTTCTCTGCAAAGTGGCACCAGATCCCCTCGTAGAAGCTCTGCACAGCGGGCATGGTGGTGCGGACTGCGCCGGACAACACCCCGGCCCCGGTCGGAGCACTCAAGCTGGGAGCGGCCAGCTCTTTCACGTGCTCACACCCCTGGGCGTGGAGCGTGGCAAAGGCGAGGCACGCGCTGGCGTAGCCGCAGTGATCGCCGAAGGCTTTCGCACCGCCAAACGCCAAGCTCGAGCCCTCCTCAATCCGCGCCAACGACTGCCCCACGTCCGCGGCGTCGTGGGTAAGGTCCGGCACGACGACGGAAAGGTCCCGCAGGGCCCCCTCCAAAGACCCCATGGCCCTCCAAGCTGCCGTGGATGCCTCGCCCAGAGCCTGGCTCCTCTCCTCCAGGGCCATGGTAAGCTGGGCCTTCTCCTCCTCCAGCGCGCCGATCCGCCCAAGTAAGCCGGCACGCTCCTCTGCCGCGGCACGTTGGGCCTCCTCGGCAGCACGCTCTATCGCCGCCGCCGCGCGAACTTCCACCTCTAATACACAGATGCGGTCGTCCTTCGTGGCATGAGCCTCATCGGCAGCACGAAGCTGCTCCTCCAGCGCCCTCCGTTCGCGCATCCGCGCCTCGTTTAGAGCCTGGCCGATGGCGACCGCCTAGCAATAGGAGAACATGGCTATTTAGCACACACGCGGTGGATGATGTCAATGGCGGGCCCAGGAGCTTACCTTCATCCCCGCGGCACCCAGGGCGAGCGCAAGCAGGTCCCTCCCGCACGACGACAGCGCTCGCCGATCCAGCCTGCCGTCACCACATTCCGCGGCTCCGTTGAGGGGACGGAGCGCCTCCGGTTGTGGCACGAAGTCAGACACGGTGAGCCTTGGGGGCTTCGCAACCGCATCAGGTGTCCGCGCTGCGTTTTGCGCAACGTCACCGCTGACCTCGCAGACACCACCGCTGCTCGATCCTTGCCCGCGTTCGGGCGACTTCCCCTCTCCTGACGTCGACGACGGCATCAGCAAACAAATCGGAGAGAGCTTCGCGAAGTCACGGGGAGAAAAGGAATTGCGCCTACCTCCGCCACACCCCACTACGGTGTGGGGAGGTGTCGGCTCAGCCTCTGTCTAGGAAGCAATAACCCCCTCCTCAGTCGGGGTGGCCTCGCGGTCGGATCCCAGGCCCCCGCCGACCGCGCCCGCCACATGGAATTGCCCCGCCCGCGAAGGCGATTGCACCCAACGGCGCTTCGCCGCTGGAGAGCCAGATGAAGCACCATCGACCGCTCCAGTACCTGCACCTTCTAGAGCGGGCGGCATGTCCGCGGCGGTTGTAGCAGGTGACGACGACGAGTGCTCCGCTGCTCCAGTTATCGCCAGGCCTGGGGCCGCCGGAAGCCTTGTGGCAACCACCACGGGCGACGACGCAGGAGGCAGGTCCTCGCCGGCTGGCATCGGCGACAAGGCTGGTCCGCCCGCCTCACTACCTAGTTCCTCGTTGGCCGCAGCGTGACCCTCCGCGCTGCCATGCTCGGACCCACCCCCTGACATGTCGTCTGGATCAGCGGCCCCTGCCGCTAAGCCGGCGGACGGGTGAGAGATAGCAGCTCGGGACTAGGACCTTTGCCGCCGGGGAGACACCCCTGCCCCGCCGGCACCATCGCGGCGACGGGGTGAACTCCGCACCGGCACTGGGCGCTCCGGCACAGCGAGGCCTAGGACTTCGCACACCCGGTTTATCCGCCCTAGCCTCACAGGCCTGGTTGCGGTTTCACGCAGGGTGTGCTCTTTCCACGTGTACGACCCTAGGAAGGCATCGACGGCGCCCTCAGCGTCCTCCAACGAAAGCACTGAATAGCCGGTGGGCTGCTGCAGCGACGACACCGAGGGGCGGACGCCATCCCTCCGCGTATAACCCCGTTCATATCTCCACAGGCCGGACAGCGGAGACACCCCGTACATGATAAATTTCTCGGCAAAATCGCGCATGTTGAACCGAAGGGTGACGCCGCCAAGTCTCCGCGCCTACCACTGATCCTCGCTCACCGGCTTCAGCCCCGGGCAGCATTCGAAAGCTATCGGCTGACCCCGGCACTGCAGATTGCTGGTCGACGTCACGCGGTAGTAGAACCACTGCTGCATCCACCCCTCCCACTTCTCCTTCGTCGCGAGAGCGGGGACCAGATGCGCGTAGCCCGACCGCACCACGAAGTGGACGCTGCCAAAGTTGGACAGTGCCCCTCCTTGGACTCTCTTTGGCTGACAGCGCGCATCATGAAGAAGGGCGAACAAGCTCGCGTGGGGATGAGCGCCTTCCACTCGAATCGCCCAGGCGAACACCGCCAAGCGGACTATCGCATTCGGGGTCAGCTGCGCCAACTCCAATCCATAAGCCTTCAAGACCTCACCGACAAAGAGCGTCGACGGCATCCGGAGTCCAGCCTCGAAGAATGGGGCGAAGACAATCGCCTCTGACTCCTCGGGATGAGGCTCCACTTCGTCGCGGCCGGGCAGGCGAGCTTCGTAGTGGTCGTCTATCGTCTCCTCTGTGGCGAGGCTTCGCCCTAGCACCGCGGAGCACTGCCCTTGCGAGCCCCGTCGGGCATCGTATAGCTTGTGGGCCCGCAGCGACTTACGAGCTACCACCGAAAATTCCGCCGCAGGCGGCGTCGAGCCGCGCTGGCCCGACGAGGCGCTACCGCTAACCCGGCGGCCGGAATTTCCGTGGCTTGCCATCCTTATTTCTGCACAGAGGATTGCTGGAGCACATGCGGGTGGATTTCGCGCAGCAACGCAAAACAACCAAGCGAACGCGCGCGGACGAGATGCACGCCTGTGCGCCAGTGAAGCACCTTTTATACAGCCCTACGCGTCCCATGACCGGGAGGGCAACCGACGGGAGTCTGTCGGTTCGCTCCGCCCACGACCGGGAAGCGTAACTGTCTGCGGGACGGCTTGCCACGTGTCCCGCCTCTCTTGGGAACAGACGCGGGCTCATGGTCACAAGGCTGCTGACGTCCCACGACGCGCCAACCAGGCAACGCCGCGTATACCCTTACCTCGGGACCATGCGTACGACTGCCGCAGACCGCCCCAGCCTTTTTACCACACCACACAACGACTCCGGACAGATCGAGGGGCCGCCCCGCGCCAAACAAGGCTTTTCGACTCCGCAGCACGGCCTCGGCGACAGCTGTGGCTCCATGGAGGGAAGGCTCCGAGGCTGTCAACGACTTCGACGCTTCGACAAAGCCCCCGCCCCGCGCCAAAGAAGGCTTTTCGGCTCCGCAGCATGGCCCCAGCGACAGTTGTGGCTCCGTGGAGGGAAGGCCCCGAGGCTGTCAACGACTTCGACGAAGCCCCCGCCCCGGGCGCCAAGCGACCTCAGTTTTGCCCTTCCCGAAGCCTTCACTTTTGCGGAGCAACCCCGTGTCCGCCCTCGCCCATGGCGCTGCAGCAGGCAGTCGTGCGTCCGCGCGCCATGCCCAACGGCGCCCCTTCCACTCGGGTGGCACGGGACGACCTCGGCACCCGTTGCACGTTACACCTTTTCACCCTCACCACAGCTGTTCTCACACCTAATGTGTCCCCTACATTTTCATGGATGCTAGGTTGCGGAAAGAGGTAGCGCGGCTGGTTAGTTGAAGGGAGTCCGCATCGACGAGGTCTTCGCCTATACACTACCAACGCACCCCCACTGCAATCACCCAGCGCAAGGCTTCAACAGCAACTCCGCTGCGGCCCCCCGGCCTCGACTACGCGGAGCCACGAGGGCCTACATACGCCAAATCATTTACGCCCACAACCACACAATGTCACAGGCCGCGGGGACGGAGGGGGCCAAAGGACTCGGCAACATGGCTTCGGCCTGTGAAGCCCTTCACCATGAGAGGCTCTTGTCGTAGGGGTGGCCCCTACCTAAACCCAGCTAGCCTGTCAAAGGACATAGTTGCCCTCGGTCGGAGGCTTCGATGTAAGGCTACGATTGTAAACACGCTCCTTTACGAGGGTACAGATATATATACACCATGCCAGCTCTTGGAACAGACCAAGAGGTCATTTGTTCACCTAACTCTCCACTACCGTACCCTCTCTCTCTGTTTGGTCTGTAGCCACAACAATCTGTAAATCATAATTGTCCCACATAATGATATAAGATCAGGGATAATTTAGAATAACATCAAAACATGAATAGAGAATTCCACGAACAAGTCATATATTTGTTAATCAATATGAAAGATATTTATTCAAGAGACAAAATACATATTATTCAAAAGATCATAAACATAGAAGTGATACAATCATTTCCATGATTGACTCTAGGACATGTCACTAACAATCTCCTACTTGCACTAAAGTCAATCATGCAAGTATCTAATACCCATAGCTCTTGTGTGCGCCTCATAATTTGGGTGTGGAAGAGTCTTTATCAATGGATTAGTAATATTTAAATTTGTGTGCACTTTGCATATCTTAACATCACATATATCAACAATCTCATGAATAGGGTGAAAACACCGAAGTATATGCTTAGATTTTTGATGCGATCTAGGATCCTTGGTTTGCACTAGAGATTTATCACAACAGAGATTTATTGAACTAGAAGCACTAGAGACCACACCAAGCAAAGAGATGAATTTCTTTATCCAAACAGCCTCCTTTGCAGTTTCGTAAGCCGCAATATACTCAGCCTCTTTTGTTAAATTGGCAACCGTCTCTTGCTTAAACTTTTTTAGCTTACTACTCCCCCATTAAGAGAAAATACAAATCTAGACTATAATCAAAAATCATCTTTATCGATTTAAAAATTAGTATCAACACATCTTTAGTTCTTCTAAAGTGTTTCAGGATGTTCTTTAGAGGTATTGAAAGCATTTATGCCCCTAAAAATGATTTTAGTATTAATGACAATATGTGAATATGGGACAAATATGTTTGTTGAGTATCGCATAGGTTAAGTCCCAAAATTGAGCATGTCAAAGGCAAGGTGTATGCTAAAGGAAAAAAATAAGGATCAAGATGGTTCAAGACAAAGGTACAAATAGTATAGAATCCCTTTTAACTTTACCGATCTTAGGAGAAAAGTTGGAAGACCGGATTGCAGGACAGTTACTGTACTATTCAGAGGAATTATAGAAAGTAACTTGATAGCATGTTCTTGTGCCATTTAGATCAATTTAGGATCATGCATGCACATAAAATTAAGTTTGAAAACCAACTGTAGTCTGCTAGAAAAATCAAAAGTATCGGAGTGTAGTTTGCGAAACTACTGGAGTCCAGAAGTACCGACGTGTTAACTATGGTATTACCAAAAATCGGTAGCACCGGCACCCTGATAGGTACTTTTTTTCAGAGAGCACCCACTTTGAGACTTAGGCTTGCCGAAATCAGTAGTAAAATTGAATGGTAAAACTACCGCAGAGCGGTAGTACCACACTCCAAATCGGAACTACCAGACTTCGGAAGCATCGAAAAATCCAGTGATACGTTTTTTCCAGAGAGAGTCGATTTTTGGCCCCAAGGCAAACTATAGTGCCGCGTCAGAAATCAAAACTACCGATGATCGAAACTACTGCGTTTACAACGGCGGTAGTACCGCACCGACTTTCAAATGGCTAGTTCTAACGTTCTGACATAGCTGTTACTGTGTGTTATAGTACAATGCGGTAGTGCCGCAGTTTACACGGTGGAACTACCGATTTTCCTAATTTTTTAGGATTATTTTATGCAACAGGTAGTTTTGGTTGGTGTGAGTATAAATACACCCACCTACTCAAGGACACAGTGTTGAGCTTCTATTGAACATTCTTGAGTCTTGAGCATTCATTCCACACCTTATTTCTCATTATGCATTTATTTTGAGGTGATTGAACCATATCGAGTGCATTTTTATTTTAGATTGATTCTTGGCACTTGATTCATTACTCTTGGTGCTTAGTGGCACCTAGACGACTCGACGGAAGATTACGGGGTGATCTTTTCAAGAAGCTTGTGAAGCGACGCCGATTTGTGAGTGGTCTGGTGTCCACCATTTTCGGAGCGGAGAAAGGATAACCACTAGTGGATTTGAGGTTCAAGGCTTAATTCGTGAAGCCGGTCCAATTTGTTCGAGCTTACCTCAACATGGATTAGGAAAAACCAGCAAATTTCTGATCACCATGGTAAAACATTGTGTGTCACTTTGATATTTTTTTGTTTCTCTTTATCTCTTATATATCCAATTTATTGCGCTAATTAATTGTATTAGAGTCATTTGTAGTTATTGTTCTTAAGGTGCCCTAGGGTTACTAGAATTGTATAGGATTGAATTGTGCATCAAATTATTAAATTATCATTGTCTTGTAAAAATTTTATTACATTCTATTCACCCACGTCTAGTCGGTTATCCTTGATCTTACAGCTACCCAGTGACCTTCACCTAGATATAACTGGTATTTGCTCATAACACTTAGAGCATATGACACATGTAGGAGCGCACAAAGCATGGTATACATGTAGACCCAATGGCGAAAGCATATGGAATCTTACTCATCCGGTCTCGCTCATCTCGTGTCGAAAGACACTGAGTCTTGTTAAGACTAATACTATGCGACATAAGCAAGAAATCCTTCTTGGAATCCAACATGTTGAACTGTTTCAACACTTTGTCAATGTACATATCTTGGCTTAATCCAATTAGCCTTTTAGTTCTATTTCTATAGATCTATATACCCAAAATATATGCTACATCTCCTAAGTCTTTGATAGAGACATTATTTCTTAATGAAAACTTGATAGATTCAAATATAGGAATATCATTTTTGATCAATAATATGTCATCGACATATAGGATAAGAAAAATAAGTGTGCTCCCATTAGCTTTTTTGTAAACACAAAGCTCTTTTTTGTTCTTGATGAAGCCAAACCATTTGACTACCTTATCAAAATGAATGTTCCAACTTTGAGAAACTTGCTTTAGTCTATAGATAGATCTATGAAGTTTGCATATATTTTTAACATTTTGGGATCGATAAAACTCTCAGATTGTGTCATGTACATATCCTCATTTAGTTTCCCATTTAGGATAGCCTTGAATTTGTCCATATTATTGATTTAATATCCTATATCCATGATCCGTCAAACATGATCATCAATCAATATATATACTGATCTATAAATCATAATTGTCCCCACATAATGATATAAGATCAGTGATAATTTAGAATAACATCAAAACATGAATAGAGAGTTTCACGAACAAGTCACATACTTGTTGATCAATATAAAAGGTATTTATTCAAGAGATAAAGTAACATATTATTCAAAAGATCATAAACATAAAAGTGATACAATCATTTTTATGATTGTCTCTAGGACATATCCGAGCTTAAGTTGAGGTCCGAGCCTAAACCTAGGCTCGAGCTCGGCTCGGTCTAAACTCGAGTAGGTTTGAGCTCGGCTTGTTGAAGCTCGATAACAATTAAAATAATTTATTATGCACTAATTTTCAAAAATAAGAAAGATTCGAGCTCGAGCTCGGCTCGGTGAAACTCAATAATATTCAAAATAATTTAAATATACACTAATTTTCAAAAATAGAAAAACTTGAGCTCGAGTTCGGCTCAAGTAAGTTCGGTAAAAGTTAATATGTATCACTATTTAAGTTCGAATCAAGACTCGCGAACTATTCGAGCTCGGCTCGGTAAAACTCGCGAGCTCGAAATCAAGCTCGAGTTCAACTCGTTTAAAACTCGAATCGAACTTAAATCGAATCTAAAACGAATCGAGCTTTAAAGAGCTTACGAGTCTTGAGCTTTTTTGTACAGTCTTAATGATAGGTGGAAGCAGCGAGGACCCCGCCGGTGGTGCCCTGAGTTTCCAGCCGAACCAGCGAGCGCATGAGCTTGGTGAAGATGATATGATTCTATAGGTGGCTTCAATTTTGACAGGTGGGGCGAACCGGCTTGGCGCCGATGGACTGGTGGTGACGGCCGCGGGAGCTCAACGGTGGCTGCGGCTCACTTGTTGCAGAGATGGCATGTGGTGGCGGCGGCGCACTGGAGCTCCTCCGGCGACCCCTGCTTGACTACAACGTAGGCTGCTGCTCGGCAACCTCTTCCCCAATCCGCTGCGTGTGCCCTGTACCCAGCCGCATGCTCCCTCTGCTCTCCCCTCCCTCCCAACTAAAAAGAACACAACGAGGCCAAAATTTTGTTTGCATAGCTGCGTCATGTCTGGAAATTTGGTCAACGGTGACATAAAAAGATAAGATTTCGAAAATAAAATTGTGTTTGCAAAATTGTCTTGTCTTGAAATTTGGTTGGTAACATAAAAATGTAAGATTTCAAAAATACAATTGTGTTTGAAAAATTGTGTTTTGCAGTGAAAGATTTAGAGATACGAAAACTTTAAAGTAGCATATAAGATTTAGAGATATTCGCAAGGATTTAATTTTATGTTTACCACTATTTATCCAGCAAAAAGTAAATGCACTCATGGCATATTCTGATATTCATTCATGCATGGTTGAGATGACCAAACTACGCAAATACATGCATGGCCGTCACGTACATGCGTCATACGCTGATATGCACTGATGCAAGTATACCGACATAATTATTCCACACATACAAACTTATTCACAAATGTCCCCCTCCCATACAGATACACATTGGCACATCACACGGTTGCATCATACGCATGCATAGCTCGATCTCACTGGTACTGCCCGCCGGTGCCGCGCGCCTGCGCGGAGTCGCTCCCGACGTGCGGGTTGTGCTCGGCGCTCGGCCGCCCCGTGCCGGTCTCCGTCCCGATCGGCCGGTTCTCGGCGACACGGCCGTCGGCGGGCTGGTGGCCCTGGACGACCCCCGGCGCGCCCTGCGACGGGTGGTACGTCCCCGCGCTGGCGCGCTCCTTCGCGGCGGCGTTGGCGCGCTTGGCGTGCTGCTTCTCCTCCTCCACGGCGCGCACCCGCTCCTGCCTCTTCACCTCGGCCGCCTCCTTGTCCGACGCGTTGTGCGCGGTGGCCTTCTGCACCTGCCCCTGCACGGTGGCCCTGGTCTTCTCCATGCCGGCGCGCGCCGAGGCGCCGACGTTGGCCGCGGCCTCCTTGGTCGACTCCATGGCGCTCTTCCCGGCCTGCATGGCTACCCGATCCCTTTAGCTCGCACGTACAGTACACTTGCCTCTCCCTGGCTTCTTGCGACTCTTGCTAATGTCGTAGACTAGCTAGCCTACCACTGGGACCTCAACAAGTTGCTGGCTTCGAAAGACGATGGAGCTGGAAATTTATAGGGCGGCAAAGATCGATCGATGGGACATTCAAGTGCCTTCGGCCATGACACGTGCGGCCGTGCACGTGGGAGGCGCATAGATCGGCATGGCGAGGTGTCCGGACACGAGGCACCTGCAGGCTTGCTCCTGACGGTAGGTACGTACAAGTGAACAAGCTTCTTTTCTGCAGGCACGGATGAGGCGAATCGACGGAACGGTGGACGGTGGAGCCTTCTAGCTGCAGGCCAGCGAATGCTGAGTGACGTGCCTACGCACAAGTTGATGATAATAAGTTATGTATTCCTACCGATATAATTTTGCACTTACGAGTACGGGAGTTAAAAGACATAATTATTCTCAAATCTCTGTACTATACTGTCGTTTCTTAGGTAGATGGGATGTCGACATGGTCGTTAAAATACACCTTTGATTATTAAGATTTATAATTATATGTTCATAAAAAATTATATAAGATAATATGTACTTTTAATGACAAATATATTTATATTATTTCTATGCGACAAATCTAATACTTTTGTGTATATTAAAAATTTTAAAATTTTGATAGTTCACATTCCAAAATATATCTGACTTCTAGCTTATTTTTCATTATTCATAAATTTCGTTTTTTTGGACTTTTTTGTATTTTCTTGTTTTTTCATATTCGTTTACATTGTCCGATAGTCTAACCTATTTTTTCTATTTTTAATTTTTTTAAAATTAATTATATCAAATAAATCACCATCAACTATAATGTAATTTCAACCAGCTACAATATTATTTTAACCATAAATCAACTTATTTTAGTCGAATCGAGCAGTCTCTAAGACCGGAGGAAATAACCAAGAGATGTTATTTCTATACAATGTGAAATATCTCAACTCGAGTCATCTACTTCTTACAAGAAACTTACATACAACTATTCACATAATCTAATTGTCTTGATATTCCTGCATGTAGGCTTTTTCAGTTTAATTAACCCGACCACCAACATGAAAAGTTGAAAGACCAATGCCAAAATGTTTTCAGTACACACTCCATTAAGAACGAGCTTACTGCTCTTCGGAGAGCAGAACCCACTCATCGCAACAGAAGCAGAGAAATTGATCGGCTGCTTACAAATGGTTGCCCATCCTGATATATATATAGAAAAATTAAAGACACCTGGATGTCTAGATACACATATCAAAATCATTCGATACACATATATAATTGATAATTTTTTAGAGTTTAGATATGAAAATATTTTATACCCTTAATATATTCATCATAAGTGAGTTTTGAACTCAATTCAAACTAATTTGAATTACTTCTGAGTTTGTTGTGATTATAGTGAGTATATATCATAAAAGTAGCTTAAATTAATTAAGCTAAAGTTGAATTTAACTTTTTTCGAAGTTTGATATCTCAAATATACTTTTTATAGGTATTGATATGGGTGTCTAGACACCTAGATACATAAAACACTTCATATACACACATACACACTATCTATTAAACTCGGGGAGATTTCACGTCATCATTTTTGCAGAAAAGTCCATTCTTTTCTAGGACTTGCGTATAGGTCCTTTCATAACTACATAGAGATCCTTTTTTCCAGAAAGCCTTCTACTTTTTCAGGCAGTCAACTTTCCGAAAACGAACCTCCTTTTCCTGGGAAATATGTATGGATCCTTCTGTAATTATATATGGACCCTTGCTTTTTCTTGAAAAACCCTCTACTTTTTCTGTAAATGCGTTTAGATTCTTGCTTTCGGCTTTACACGTATAAGCCCATGCGGCGCAGTGAAGCGCGCGTTTCATCCTAATCTCCCTTAAATGTGCTGGCGCTCGCCGTCCCTCAATGCACTTGCACACCGAGCACAACAGTTAAAACAACTTAATTAGGTAGTAACTAGCTTAAAATTGACAGCTTCGAATTTTGTAACTCATAACTTAATAATTCGCAATTACTTATGTCAGAAGATTTCAAACAAAGAACAAAATTAAAGGAGATACATGATTTTGTACGGGGCAATATTGGTGACTATAAAGGTAAGAGAACATGATTACTCTTATAGAGTGGTCTTCTTTTTCTTTATCTCACTACTACAAAAATATTTATATTAGACGTTTCATCACAGACGGTTTATAAAAACCACCTGTGTTAAATGCAATCACAGACGATTCTAAACTAGAACCGTCTGTGATATTTCGAATATCACAGACAGTTCTTAATTAAGAACCGTCTGTGATATGTTTTCCGCTTTGCGCATCTCTAAAATTTCATAATTTCCCGCCTGAGTTCGAGTAGGATACTTTTGCATATGGTGTCTGTTTTCAACATTTTTGTATTCGTTGGAAAGCTAACGATGAGCCTGATCTAAAACAATGACCAACATGCGCCGGTCGCCCTCGAAGACACCCAAAATCGGCCATCTTTAGCCTCAAATTTGAATCGCAAATTTTTTATTTCTGTTTTTACCAAAAGTTTCGATCTTCCCTTCAAATTTGGAGTTCGTCTCAACTACAAAGTTGTAGATCTCGTCGAAACCTTTTAAATAAGTATATATAAGCTTTATAGAACTTTATTATTTTATATTTTGAGACTAGTTGTTTATATTGTATCGGTATATATATAGCCAATATCACAGACGATTCTTACCCAAGAACCGTCTGTAATAATTTGTTCTCCGACCACTGGGCCCGTCAATTCTTCTCAACCTAATTACAGCCAATAGAAACCGACCAACCCACACCCCACGGATCATAGCTCTCCCTCCTCTATAAATACTCACCCAAACCCATCCACCCCCTCCCTTCAAATGCGTCTTAAGTTTCCTTTCTCCATTGTTTCTTCTAGTATTTGATTCTGTGGGGTTTAGGTCTCCATCGTAGCCTCCATTGTTGCTACTTTGTTAGGTTTAGAGTTGCCCGGGAGCTTACAGTGGGGTAGCTGCTAAGAAGGCCTACTCGAGCTTGTGATGGTGGATTGTTCTCTACTATGTTGCTTTCATTGTTCTCTTCATCGTAGCCTTCATTGTTGCTTCTATTGTTTTCTACTATATTCTCTGCTATTGTAATGGTGGATTGTAATCTTGTGATGTTGTAATGGTGAATTATAATGAAAATAAAATGTTCTATGCTATTATTTTCGCTTGTTTTCAAAAAGCATAGATACATTTTCTGAGACTAACTGAAAAATAGAAAAAATTTTACGTATAGAATGAACTATCATAGACGATTTTGTAGTATAAACCGTCTATGACTCACACATACTCACACATCACAGACGGTTTTAAACATAGAACCGTCTATGATGTGTGAGTATCACAGACGGTTTTTTGTTAGAACCGTCTGTGATAGTGTTTTTCACAGACAGTTCTAGTTACAAACCGTCTGTATTATATTTATCACAGATGGCTTACAAATCGTTTGTGATAACTTTCGATTATCCATAAATTCAGACGGTTCAGAAAACCGTCTGTGATGACGTTTTTGAACCGTCTGTGATGATGGTTTCTATAGTTGTGTCTATTACGAAAACTTGCTTACATCATTGCAAGAGTATATTGAAAGATGGGCAAATATATCCATTGAAAACTAGCTTAATGCTGCAAATTCATAAAAATCAGGTACGGAAGTTTTAAAAAATACTGAACATTACCAGATGTACGTAAGAGCATGTTCTATTGCCCCGCTCAGAAGGGCTTCTGGCGGTGGGTGATAATTTTACTGTAGGGCTACAGTGAAATTGTTTTTTTGTTTTTTTAAAAAATTTACTTATATTTTTTTTTGTTTTTTGTTTTCGGTTTTTTTATATTTTTTTTACATTTAATTATACTCAATAAACCAACTCAGTTACAGTGTTTTTTCAGCAAAAGTCAAAAGCTATCGCTATTCCGATCACCTCCTATATTTATATGCAAACTGTATATCAAGATAAAAGGTAATAGCACTTGCAATATAGAACATCCCACACTTAGGGAACAAATATTTGTATTTTTTATCTCACACAATGCGAGTGAGTTTAGAGTTTGAAATTTTGTGGTGGTGAGGTGAGGTGGGGGGTGGTTGTCAGCGGCGGTGGCGGGCAGCGTCAGTATCTGCGTTGGGACGCAGCAGCAGCGGCACACGTTGGGGCAGCCGGGCAGGGAGTGGCGGCGAGGTTGGCCTGGGCATTTGGAGGTTTCGCTCAGGTGTTGAGAGATGATTATATGAAAACAGAAGAGGGGAGGATGAGGTGAGAATATGGTCACACTCTCGTGAAAAACCTTTATTAATGTAATAGAGGAGTTTATTTGTTTATCACCTTTTCCTCTTTATCCTCGTATGAGAATAAGATGTAATCCAGCACGAATAGTGTAGACTAGGCATATTAACTATTTTTCAGTGAAAATTTTTATGGTTTGTTTCGAACATAGAAGTGTTGTAAGAAATAATTCAAATATTCTTACAAAAATTTAAAAAAAAATCTTGAGTTTCACAAAATACCTTATTGAGAAAAAACTTTCACATAGCATAGGTTTAATAGAAATCCGTAACCTTACGTTTAATTATATCTATTACCTTTTTTTAAAATATCGCTATAACGCACAAACATCTTACTAGTAAATACAAATCTGAAGTCTGAACTCTTCGTGCTCCCAACCCACCCACCATGACAATCAGAGTCCGCAATATATCATTGCAGCTGTAGCACCATAAAGGAAGGCTTTACATTTATATGACAATGGTAGCAACAAATCAAGAGTACTAGTTAAGGGGCTGGCAATTGATATATCGCAAATTTCTTGAAGTTTACTGAATTTTTTTAAATAATACACCACTTTATTAAAATTACAAAAATAATTAGTCATTTAAAAGAATTAAAGTCGATAGAGCTATACCGCCCCAAGTGGCGCTGGCGTGCCCGCGCTGTTGCCATTTCGCGATAGGGCGCCATTTCAGATGGTGCCTTAGCCCAGTGCTTTTTTTAAATGGGGAGCAGCATGCATAATTTTTAATTTTTTCAAATGAGAGACAGAGTGTTGAATTTTTTTCAAATAGGAGAAAGATTTTTTTTATTTTCTTGAACAGGTCTGAATATGTTTTGAAGCGGGCGACAGAGTGGGTTTGCTAAACAATTGTTTTTAATAGGCGGCAGAGTGTATTTGCTAAGTATTTTTCTTTTGTGGTTAATAGTAGGTTCTTTTTAGATGTATTCGAAAGGTCTGTATAGTCCAAAAATATTTTTGTTTTGTGGTCAATAATACGTGCGTCGCCATTAGCTAGTGGAAAAATGTACAATGAAGATAATATTTCAAGCCCGGCATATCATTTGATAATAAATATGCCAATTACATGGCACATAGGGTATGGTTAGGTGCTTACTTTGGCCAATTACTATTTCTATGGTACAATTGGTAACATGCATGAACAATTGACATGAACTACAACTACGATACATACACGTCTTTTGGAAAGGGAAAAACTTGATGGGGGAAATGAAGTTAGGCTTGCGGGCATATGTCCTACTCCCCTCTGCGGGCTCTCCTCTGCTCTACAAGGTATTTCTCACGTATCTTCTACATGTGCTCCATGTATTCTTCCTCTTTCCTCTTCTCCCACTCATGTTCATACTCCTTCAGCGTAGCAATAGCCACTAGCCCATATGTTGTGCTCTATATCCTCTTTAGTTGACCACCGTTCCTATCAGTACCTTCTTTCTTGCTGCCACAAATGAAGAAGTTAGTACTATTTGAAAGAGACAGAATGAAAATCTTGATAGAAGATTCACATGAGACCACGCCGTGGTGTACACACACATAACCATCTTGGTTTCCTACGCCAACAAGACCATACTTAGCCTGCACACCGCATCTGCAATGTATGATTTCTAGTACATAGTCATTAGGCCTCGTCAGTGCAACATGGCCATCACCATTTTGCAGTTCAGAAGGGCCATCCATTGGTCCCTTTCGCTTCCCTTCCCTTCCCTTCCGTGCTCCCAGTTGAGGGAGGTTTGTAATGTGTGAATGCTTTGGGTGCAACTGCATAGCTTAGCATGTATTTCTACCTAATGAATACCTCGTCATGTTGTCTAGGACATTGATCCACTAGAAGAAATAGCAACGCTCCTTTAGCTGCAGCACAGAGATATAGTTACCTATGATTGAAATGCATAAGCACTGTGAAATATGGAAATGCATGACTCATGCAGTAATCCTTGCACATGTAAAAAGCCTGGGCAGTGGTACTACGATACATGGATTGCTTGATCCACGCCAGCTTACCGCCATCGCACTGTGGTTGAAGAAATTTTTATAGTACATGAGCATCCTTGTAAGAACTGTCAGGGTAGGTTCCTGCTTTCTTGGCAATCCATTTTCAATTCCAGAGCTTCTCCACATAGCCGAACATCCTAATGTGCCTCTCTTCTCCCTTACCTCTATTCTATCTCCTCTCTGTGTGCTAAATAAACTAGCTCGAATGGAGTGTTTGCTGTAGTGATAGAAGGTTTGCTTGCTCTATAGCTGGATGGGGTGTAGAGTGGAGGCCAAAAATTGCGGTGAATGTGAGTATACTCACGTCCTTGAGAAGGCATCTTTGGATACAATATAGGTCAGCAAGTTGTCATTTCACTAAGAAAAAGCAGGCGCATGTTGTCATGTAAGTCTAAAAAGGTGGTAGCTGACCTACATTGTCATTGAAGTTTGAAAAGGTGCCATGCTGAGGTTCTATCACTATCTGGCATGTGTGGTCCTGTAAATCCAAAAATACGGCATGTATAGGTCCTATTGCTATGAGGAGAGGTTGCGTTTGCCATGCACGGCTTGGTACAATACTGATGAGTATGTTTGAAAGAGTTGAATTGAGTTGGACTCTTCATGAGCATTCCTCCTATGTCACGTTGCTGACTACGGGGTGTAATTGAATAGTAACCCAAGCATTTGAAGAAACTTCGTAACAACATTAGTAAAAAAGTTGTCATATCTAATAACATGGAACATAAGTAATTAACATCATTAATCCAAAATAACAGTACATAATAAGACATAACACCAATAGTATGAAATAACATATACTACGTACACACTACCACATGCCTACTGCCGCCTTATCGAGGGGCACCCCTAGAGCTAGGAGGGAGGTTGGCAGTGTCATCCCGGCACAGCCTAGGCCCACTGTGCTTGGGCAATTTCATGCCGTGCCAGCTCGGCCCAGTCATCCAGCCGTGCCGTACCGTGCCAGCCCGCCTTGTCTCTGGCCAGGTCCAAGCATGACCCAAAGCCCACCGTGTCGGTGTTCGTGCTATGCTAGCCCAAGCTCAGCCTGAAGTAACTATACACGATGAAGGCGGCGACAACAATGGTGGCGACGACCGCTATCTTCCTTTTTCTCATACCTGCCTCATGAAAAACAAGTTGAAATTGTAGTTGTATAAAAACATGGGCACACAATGACGTAAATATTTCAAAAAAGTGAAATTTTCTTGATATTTTAAAATATAATGTTACTGCCTCGTTAAAAACCTTATACCCTAGAGTGGTATTCTCCGAGTAGGGAAAAGAGTACAGCAAAAATATATATACATACTAACTATAACAACATGAGTTTATAGTATCTACTCATCAATGTCTAGGTCATTTATGCGTTCGAGGTTAGCGTACGCCTGCACGATTTTAGGATCCTCCAATTGATACTGTTGCCGCTCTTTAGCTAATTCCCAATCTTTGGCACATATGATTGCCTCTACCATCCTAGGCATGAGGGATGATCTCCTTTATTTGATTATTCTTCCTACCGTATTGAACGTTACTTCTGAAGAGACGGTGGACATGGGCACCAGGAGAATACCCCGTGTGAAATGTGATAGCACGGAAAATATCCGCTTGTTGTTCTTCCACCACTCCAGTAAGTCTATCTTGCCTCCACCAGTAATATCACAATCAATATTTACAAAATCATGCTCTAAGTAGTGGTTCAACACCAAGACAGAATTCCACTTGGAGGCCGCCTGAGGCTAAGAGGATGAAGAAGTAGACTTGCCTTTTAGTTTATTTCATAAGTGTGATGTCAAGCTTGTCTTTTCTTATTGTGTTTGCTGTGAAGCCTCCGATCTTGCGTTTCTACTAAACTTGTCATGATAAATAAGAAAAATACAAAAAAACTCCTCTTTGATATGTGCGAAAACTTCCAAATAATCAAGACCAAGGCACCTATTCCCTCTATGCCAACCTGTAAACCTGTAAACTTTTTCGTAGGATAAAAAATGATAGCAAAGCAATACAAATGTGAAATAGAACCAAAATATTTAATAAATTTTTCCGCAATTGCTACCACGACAGGGTCTAAAAAGAGATCCTCCCTAGATTTGGTAATTTTTTTGCAATTAACCAAATAAATTCTATAACTAAATAAGAGGTAGGATAATAAATATCAGATAAAACATTTGTTGCTTTATAAAAAGGTCTTAAAAAATCTTGAAAATTACTAGCAATCTACCAATCAGAATTAGTAAATACCAATTCATTATTTTGAGAGTTATCATTAACAAAAGCAGATATAACATGTTTGTACGCTTAAAACTTCTTTAACATGATATATGTTGAGTTCCACTTTACCTTCATGTTAGGACCAAATATTTTTGGTCTTTTCCATTGGCTGCGCAGTACTCCACGAACCTGGCTACCACTTGTGGGGAACTCGTGAGATAACGGATGGCATCACGGTACTATTTAAATGTGCACCAATTGCTTGCATACCATCTTTACCAACAAGATTCAAGATGTGGTATACACATCTCTGGTGGAGGACATAACCACCAATATATGTTTGCAACCTAGGGGGTGAGGATATTCATAGTTGTTGTGTTTGTCGTTGCGTTATCAAGAGTTATAGAAATAATTTTATTATCTATCTTAAAATCATCAAGTACGTGCAGTATATGTTCGGCAATAGCCTCTCCTGTGTGTGATCTATTTATTACTTTAAATTCTATGATTCTCTTATTTAGGTTATAACTATCATCTAAATAATGGGCTACAACACTAAGGTAGGCACTTCTTTGATGTGATGATGTCCAAATATCTGAGGTTATAGCAAAAGAAAACTGAACTTGCTAGAATTGTTCTTTCAGCTCTGCTAGTTCCTTTTGATACATTTGTAAAATATCAGATGTAGTAGTTCTCCTACTAACATGTTGGCACTTTGGGCAAAAGCCGCGTTGGATCATTCTTTCGAACGCGGGACTTTCACCCATCCTAATCGGTTGATCTTCTGAAATAATATATCTAGCAATTTCCTCATGAGAAGAAAGTGGGTTGTATACCCAAGTACTTACAGAGCCATCGGCCTCGAAGTTCAGTTGTATTTGTACTCCTCTTCCTCCCACTCGGCCCTGTGCTGCCATTTTGTGTAAGCTTGCTTTTTAGTGTCGGTTCAAGTGTCCTATACCTACAGCTGTATAAGCAGTTAATTTAGCATTGTAATAATTATAAGTTGTGATTTCTACCATTTCACAATCTCGTATTTCTTGGCTTTAGGTCATGTGTTTCCAGCAATTCACCCTTCATCCAAACCCACCAATGTTGTTGTCCGTGGGCTGGCAAGGAAACTTTGGACTCTCATTGGCCTCGGACTATCCTGGTACTCTTCGTAGCCCTTTACACCGTCCATATGACAGTCATCCATGCCATAGTCTCCTATGCATGGTGAGAGCCGATGAGCATCAATGGGAGTCGGAGCCGGAGGAGGACTAGGAGAGCAACGACGGGAGCTTACACTAAGTCGCCCTACTGCCCTTTTGGTGCTTCGATTCCTCTGTATACCGCTCGGGAGCTCCTTGGTACTCTGACTTCTTGGTAGAATAGTGGATGAATGGTAAATAAATGGGGAGTGTTGTAGAGAGATGTTGAAGAAATTGGGTGTAGAGGGATGTTGAAGAAATGGAGATTGGAGAATGTAGAGAGCTCTTGAAAAAATGAAAGATTGAATAGCTTGTGAGTTGTGAAGGAATGATAAGTGGAGTTAATTTATAAGCATCACAAAGAAATGAACGTTACTTGACTGTTGTATGTCCCAACGTTCATTCCGAATGTTACTTCTCATAAAACATAAACGTTACGATAGATTGATAGCTGATAGATTGAAACCTAAAAAACCGATCTTCTTAACTACCCCGACCGTCCCCCTTCCTCTTCTTCCGATTTTGCCCCTCTGGCCCTCGCTCTTCCATCCGTAGTTTCACACTTCCCCAACCCTCCGCGGCCACCTTTCTCGGTCCCTCCTCGTCCTCGCCCGGCCCCCTCCCTCCTCTTCTACCTAAGCTCGAGTGGCTACCTCCCTCGGTCCCTTCTCGCCCGGCCCCATCCCTCCTCTTCCACCTAACCCCGGCCACTGCCTCATCCCCAAGGCCCCTCCCTCCTCCTCCTTCCCTCGGCCCCCTCCGTCTCCCTCTCTCCTCCCTCCTCCCCTGGCCCCCTCCGCCTCCCTCCTCCCCTGGCCCCTTTCGCATCCCCCGGCCATCCCCTCCCCCTCCCTCCTTCCCTGGCCCCCTCCGTCTCCCTCCTCCCTTGGCCCCCTCCGCCTCCCCTTGACTGCTGCCTCCTCCCTCGGCCCCCTCCCTCCTCCCCCTTCCCTCGGCCCCCTTCGTCTCCCCTGGCCAACGTCGCCTTCCCCAGCTCCCTCCGTCTACCTCCTCCCTCGGTTGCCATCTCCTCCCAGGCCCCTCCACCTCCCCCTGGCCCCCTCCGCCTCCCCTCCCTCGGCCCCCTCCGCCTCCCCCGGACACCTCTACCTCCTTCGGCCACCTCCACCTCTCCCAGCCACCGCCAACTCCCTAGACCGCTGCCTCCTCCCTCGGCCCCCTCCACCTCCCCCGGCCCCCTCCATCCTCCCCCTTCCCCTGGTTGCCTCCCCCGGCCCCCTCTGCCTCCTTCCCTGCCCCCTCCGCATCCCCTGAACGCCTCCACCTCCCCCAGCCCCCTCCACCTCCACCTCCCCCGACCACCACCACCTCTACTGGTTGCCGCCTCCTCCCCTGGCCCCCTCCAACTCCCCCGGCCCCCTCCCCCTCCCTCTTCCCCTAGTCGCCTTTGCCCTTCCCCCACCTCCCCCTTCCCCTGGTTGCTGCGGTACATGGGTAGGCAGATGCAGCTCATCTCCTCCTCCGGCAAGGCCGTAGACCACATGGAGCTCACGGACATCGGCAACCTCGTCGTCATTGGCTGGGACGGGCGTGTGGTGTGGCAGAGCTTTGACCTCCCCACCGACACGCTGCTGCCAACGTAGTCAGTGACAGCCGCAATGAGGTTGTCCTCGATGGACGTTCTGCACCTGACGAGCTACTATGCTCTCTGGTTCACCTGTGGTCCGTTCTCCAGCTCAAGTAAGCTCCTTTCCCTCCACTTTACTCCTCTATTCCCTCTCTCTGCTCTGTGATTGCTTGTGGGGTGTGGATTGATGGGATGGTGATGGGAGGGCTAGGGTGAGGGGACGCAGGAGGGGAGCTGGGGAGGCTGAGGCGGTCGTGGGCACTGGCGTGCCGGCCGTGCCCCCCATGCTGGTCGTGCTCGTTGGGTCAGGCCGACCCAAGCACAGCATGATATATCGTGCCATGCCGTGCCGCCCGACGGGCCGACTTTTCAGGCCTAGCCTGGCCCACCACATGGCATGCCCGTGTTGTGCTTGGGCAAGCTGGGCTGGCACGGATCAGCCCGGCCCAACTCCCAGCTCTAGTCACCCCACTACTGGTCATCGCCCTCCTGCACGCTGTCCACGTGCCTGGTGTAATATGTCAACAGGTCTGGCAGTTGCCAAGTCCTGACCAAGCAAGCGGGAGGTGGGGGCGTAGCAAAACTCTGCGGGGGTCAATTGGCTCAGGCCTGGCGCAGAAGCAAGATGTGAACAACCAAGGACTAGGGCCTCATCATCCATCATGGGATCAGCCAACTAGTCATGAACATCCACGTCGAGGTCATCTTTATGTAGCCTCTCCTGCTCTAATGTGTTGCCTTGGTAGTGGTGCTCAGCGTAGCATAGTGTGTAGGTCATTTGCACTACTGGAGATTTCCCGTACGTATGCCACATTGTCGACATAATTCATTGTTAGCATAGTAATTATTACAGCATAACTAACAAAATTTTGTAACAATTAGGTACTAGCGACAGGAGTGGGGTCTACCATCTGCCACGACAAACTCTCTACCACAGAATAAGTTCAATTTGATTGGAGATTATGGTGTAGATGACATATTTTATGTTCACAGAATTTGCATTACATGTGATAAGCTTCCTGAATTAAAATTGCATATTCTGGATAAACAATCTTTTGTGCCATGTCATGATCACAATGAGATGAATTTCAACAATAGCATGTACTGTTTGGAACAATTTCATAAGTCTACTTGTTCGATCTTTGATGTATAATCATATAAAAATAATCAAAGTAGCGTAGTTGAAGTATGGAAGGCACTTGAAACTTTCTTCCCCATATTTGAATAGCTAAATTTGATTTTGCCAAATAATGATCTGTTTATGTCCTTAGAATCATTGGTTTGTACAAAATAATGAGAATGATGTGAGGGAGAATGATGTGAAAGACAATTGTGCAATGCATACATCTTTTAGTCGTTGTTATAATCATTGGTTTGTACAAAATAATGAGAATGACATAACAATTGATTCTTATATATACTATGCATATGTGTTATTCTTTTCATTTACTATACCTTTATTCTTTTCATTTACTATACCTTTAGATATTCATGATGTATTAAGCAGAAGAAGTGTTGATGACAAATATATATACCATGCATACACGTTGTTTTCTTTGTTTAAAACAATTTCAGATTATCAAAAACCGAGGACGACTTTTCTTGAAGAAGGGGAGGTTGATGCGGATATAGACATGCGTACCACTTTTCACTATAAAAGAGGGATTGCATCAATGCTACGCACTTGTGGTTGGGGCCCACTAAAAGGGAAAACAACCAACATGTCAAGACCAAATCAACACCTTCTCTAACTCTTACTCAAGGTCACCACGTTACTTTTGGACTAACACCTTCCCTATAAATAGAGACTCAATTGGCCATATAACACAGACCACATTTGAGAATAAATCTACTATTGTTCGTGCTTGAGTTTCATGAGAAATTAAAGAGTTTCTTCAATTAAGATCGTGCAGCCTTTCCGCTGGGAATTGGGTGCACGATAAATTTTCGCTTGGTGGTCAACGAAATCAACGCGAGTGTGTTTTGATGGATTAAAGAGTGTTCGTCTCTTGCACTGGCATTGGAGGATCATTGCGATTCATTAAGACTCTCGCGAGTGCTCACTAACGATAGTGGTGGATGCCGATGAAGAGCTCTGGGACAACAGCAATGGCAGCATCATAGATCCAAAGCTACGACACCCTTTGATTTGAGGATTTAGTGGTGGCGAAGCCATCAGGTGCGAAAGTTGAGGGCGATGGGGCTTTAAAAGCTTGGGGCTAGGGTTTGGTGGAGTGGCACACACGCCAATGAGTCTGAGGTGACAATGGCATCTAGTTCAAGACTGGCCTATAGAGAAGCACATAACACAGTATCTGGCCCACGTATCAACGGTAGCAACGCAGGCTGGCACAAAGGGAGGAGAGCTGCATGACGCGATGGGAAAATGAGACTCAGACCCAAGAGAGAGAGAGAGAGAGAAGTGAGTCATGGAAGGAATGCGGCCCATGAAGCATTCCTTGAATTTTAAATAGTTTTCTATTTTTAGAAATTGCTAAAAAGAAATAAAACCATGAAAAATAGCAAACAAGCTCAAAAAATTTTGCGAAAATTTAGGAAAACATTTTCAAAAGCAAGGAACTCAAGTAAATTACTTTTGGATTTAACTGAAGTTCAGATTATTCACATTAAATTATTTTAATTTTGGAAATTTTATTTTAAGCTTTAGTTAATTCAAGAAAATCATGAGAATTTTGGAAATTGCTATTTTGACTAAAACACTTTAAAAAGCACTAAAAATTGGGATGTTACAATCTCACTCTTGTAATCACCTTTCCTAGAAATCTAGGGGATAACTCTCGATCGCTTAATTGACCATAACAGGCCAAAGGCCAAGATAATTCTACTTCTATAAAAAGCTTATATGTGGAGCTCAGTACGAAAAATCAAGGGGCTACTATTAACGCTAGATACGTGCATAAATTAGAATCCACAAGTGCATGGGTCATTTGTAGCTTTTCACCAAGGATTATTCTAAGGTATCAAAATCCATAGGAAAGCGAAGAATAGATTTACTAATTAGAATAAGTTACAACTAACGTCATGCTAAAATAAACGGGAAAAGTTTTGAACAAAAGAGGCCAATCTTTGTGAATTGGAAAATATTGTTTAAGAATGAAATTGCTCTACAACTCTACATATGCATAGTGCGAAGGTTGACTAGAACCTCTTATGGATAGTTGGCTATAATCTCTTATGCCCTGTTTGACTCCCTAGAATTTAATTTAATTCATTCATTTGGATTCTAAATCCTATTTTAGTTGAATTTAAATTTGATTCAAGGTAATTCAAAATCTACTTTTTTCTGTTTGGGTGTCATTTGGAATTTTATAAGGCTATGGGCCTACCTATGCACCTGGGTCCACCAATGTGCACAAAGTAGCTTCTTTACATGCTAAATTATCTCCAACAAATTTTAGAAAATTTTGTGAAAAATTTAGTTAAACATGATATTGAAATTCCAAATACCGAACTTTCACAAAATCATTCTCTAGAAGGATGTGGGGGACACTTGTGTACCTAGGCCCACCAATGTGTACAAACTAGCTTCTCTACATATTGAATCATCTCCAATATATTTTAGTCAATTTTTGAAAATTTTATGGTATGAATGCAAGGCTGAAGTTCTAAATAAATACCAAACTTTTACTAAAAGTTTTAGAGTAAATCCAAATAAATTGTAGGATGTAAGTTAAGAATTGCTTCTAGCTCTATCATGCCTCTTGGAATTGGCTTTGGAATCATAGATTCAATTCTAGGTGGTAGCCAAACAACTACATCCTTCGAATTGAATTTCAATTTCACAATTTCAGGGCTAATACTTGTTAGCCAAATGGGATGTTAGATGATTTTTCCCTCTTGGAGGGATGTACATTCTTTACACCTCTTTTCTTGTACATATACTCTTTTTAAATGCATTTACCGTTGGGGCCTCCCTTATAGTTTTTCCCTAAAAAAGAATAAATTACGATTAACTAATCAATAAACAAAGAAGTGATTAAGTAAACTGAGGGAATATACTAGATTATCGAAGCTAATTGAGATCCTTCCCTAGGCTAGGTTTACTTACTACAACTCATGACAAGATAGACCTAAGCAAATAGTACTTCTCATACTAGGTTGGCTCTCACCCAACAAATCTACACCGACCCTTACTGAGTTTCACCCTTATCACGGGTCCATCACCATAATAACACTAGCAAGACTTGCACTACTTGACATAGATCGGTCTAATAGATTTGAACACCATATTTACATCTACGGCAAAGCAATCGATAGGTACCATATTTGATGAGGATATCCCTATTATATACACATCTTCCACTCCAAGCATGTATGAAAATGTCCAAGAACTTGTGGGCCCAATGACGAGGGCAAGAGCCAAGCTTTTAAACAAACAGGTACTTTTGTTTCTTAAGGAGTTTCCTTTAATTGATGATGAACTTGGGATACTACCTCATGCTAGTATTTTATGTAGTCTTATGTATGATTCATGTGAAGACTTGGGAGAGCAAAAGGAAGGAGCCCAAAGACTTAAACTATAAGTTTTGGATAAGATTTTTAAGCCTAATTCGTATCTCCCACAAACCCAATTGGATTCAAATTCGGATTCAACTCAGAATTCAATTCGGATTCGGTTCGGCATAGCCTGACAGACAGTTACTAAAAAGGTCATAACTTTCACAAATGGAGTCCGATCGAGTGTTCTTGTACTCCTTGGAAAGATAATTTTAAGGGCTACGCAATAGATCTAGTTCCAATATCAAATGCATCACAAATCAAAAGTTATGAGTGAAACAATATGATAGTTGTAAAATCTAGTTTCCTTTTGTGAGAGTTCGTATCTAAAACCATATGGGTTTGAGTTGTACTAGATTTGTGGACTCTATGAACGTCCCAAGGGGTTATATAAGCCATGTATTGGCAGCCTTAGGGCTTATACCATCTTGGAGAACAATCAATCTACTAAAGTTTTTTCGAGTTTATCATTGCTGCCAAAATTCTATAGAGAATTAAGAGTGTTCTTCAATCAAGATCGTTCAGTATTTCTGCTGGAAATTGGGTGCATGATAGAACTTCGCTTGGTGGTCGGCGAAATTAACATGTGTGTATTTTGGCAGATTAAAGAGTGTTCGTCCCTTGCACTGGCATTGGAGGATCATTGCGATTCATCAAGACTCCTGCGAGTATCCATTCTACGTCGAAAAGATCGGGCGACCCCGTATCAATATTACCAAAAGAGAGAAAAAGCATAATATCAAGTTGACACAACAAACGCATAGAAGAGTAATAATATAGATCGAACCATTAGTCAAGAGTTACAGCAAAATCCCGACACCGTGGGGAAGAGGGAACTATTCACATGTAACTTGACGAGATAAAGAAGAAAGGCTCTAGAACCTCAGTATTAGTTGGTTATTAGAAGGGAATTAGAGAATCTAATCCCAACTACAATGCTAATTATCAGGCAAATCCCAAGAACCTCGATATTAGTTGGCTATTAGAAGGGAATTAGAGGATCTAATCCCTACTAGAGTGCTAATTACTGGGCTAAACCTAGACTAATCGTTCCCTTGTCTACTGGAAGAAGAACCCTCAGAATCTTAATTCCTTTGATTTGTAGTATATTCAAGAATCCCTAATTGTAGCCCCCATATCGATTATAGAGAAATTTCGCCAAAGCACCACCACCATGCATGCCTGTTGCCATTGTCTCAGGCTACAGCCACCAGCTCACTCTAGTAAGTATTCGGCCTAATTTTCTTCCAAAATAGATCCCTCTTGACCCCTAATGCTTATGTACATCTCGCCTATTCAAATCCGCCACTGCCCCAAGCTTCTCTACCATTCGCCATGGCTGCCGCCGCTCTACTCATGTCATCGGACAACTCAGACCAACCCCAACAGGCTACCCACACAACCCTCTTGCGCCCCCATGCCTCACTTCCACAATCCCCACAGTCGTTCACCTTCGGTAGCCTCGTCGAGCTGCTCTGTAAGTTCAAGCTCCATTAAGTTGATTTTGGTGATAATGACAAATACAACTATGAGACTAATTTATTTATTAATTATAATATTATTTAGTCTCATTTGGATGAAATAGTAAAATCAAAGAGGTATGCATTTGATACTTACATTTATTTATATCTTATTGCATTCCTTGGATCCAAAATATATATTAAACTCCACCAAATCTAGAATGAATATGTGCATATGTTTTTATTAGATATTCTTATATGCATACATTTAGGGGGAGTTCACTCTATGTTCTATTGTTTTATTAGTATTGATCCATGTTTCTTTTTTTCCATATATTGGGATTTCTACTTTGAAATATATTATCTGAGTATATAAAACTTGTGTAGTTCATATATACTCACATTGACTCATATTGTTTTATACTTAATTATGTATGTATGAGACTAACATGATTATCAAGTGTTTGAAAGGTTTAGTCTCAGATTTTGTTTGACGACTTGGAAATGCATGCTAAGATTGACAAGAAGATCAACATGGCTCAAGACAAAGGCCATACCTGCATTTGAATTTAAAGTCTAAAGCCAATTGTGCATTGATAGGAAAATCGGTAGTACCGGTGTGCATCTAGCGGTACTATCGCACAGCGGTATGACCGGAATGGTAGTGCGGAACTACCGGAACCCGGTAGTACCGATGCGTTAACGGCGGAACAACCGGAACTTGGTAGTACCGGCGTCTTGAGCGGAATATTTTTTCCAAAGAGCAACCTTTGAAATACTTAGTCTCTCTGAAAATGGTAGTACCAGAGTTTGAATGACGGAACTACCGCAGAGCGTTATGACCGCAACTCTTGAGCGGTACTACCAGAGAGCGGAACTGCCGGACTTATAACGGCGGTAGTATCACACTTTGTGTTTAATGGTTTTATATTTAATTATTTACAATTGTGGTGGTTGTCAACAATGACCAAAGGGACGATTGAAGAATCTAGACCCATCATTATGAGTTAATAATATGTTTTGGTAATTAATAATAATCATATTATGGGACTAATATTTTCCATGACTTAGATGAATAGGTTATGTTCCATGATGATGAAGACTGTGGATGGCTTTATATGTTGAAGATCATCAAGTAAAGGTTTGGGATGGAAGATGGAAGAGGATGCATCATGTGTTGATACATATCAAGATCTTAAAAAGGAGAGATGATCATGAGTTGATCATCAACTCAAGAGAAGACAATGACCCATACTTGAAGTAAAGATATGCATCATCAAGCTTCAAGGGGATGTTCAAGGCAAACGTATGACTAGTTAGGGCTAAGAATGTGTTTCTAGTCTTTTACCGATCTTGGTGTTTGGTTGAAAAACTGGATTGCTAGTATAGCTTTGCCATACTATTAAGAGGGGTCTTATCTAGTAACTTGCATCTCATTATGTGTTGATAGCTCAATCTCGTTTACTCTAGCTCTCCATAGCATGATACTACTATTTGCGAATTTATTTTGCAAATAGTTGAGGATCATACATCTAATCCTTACAATATGTGACTATACTTTATAAATAAGTTTTACATATGGTTGAAGTCCATGTACCTTTTTCTTGTGGTATGATCTAAGTTTGTAAATATATTTTGCAATTTATTGAAGGTCATACATTATCCCTTGGTATGGTCTAAGATTGTGTATTACTATTTTTCTTGGACTTAGATCGTGATAATAACTTCTTGGATCTCTTGTAATTTTTACATTGGTCTAATATGTTTGAGATGATGCAAATAGATGGATTGTGTAGCCATCTGAATAAGCTTTCTATAGATTCTAAGATCACTCAATTCCGACATCAGAGTCAAAAGTTATGACCGTTTTTCCGAGTGTTGTCTGTGCTGAAAACAGTAGTACAACGAATTTAACTGTGGTAGTACCGTAATTTACAAAGCAGTAGTACCGCGCTGACTTTCATATGGCTATTTCTTACGTTCTGACATAGCCGTTAGTGTGTGTTACAGTATACTGCGGTAGTACCGCACTTATAACGGCGGTAGTTTCGATTTCCCTGATTTTTTCAGGGATTTGGCTCCAACAGTTATTTTTTGTGTGTGAGGTATCAGTACCCACTTGTGACTGATTGGAGAGTAATCTTTGGTACCTCATTTCACTATCTTGAGTTAGTGTAAGCTTCTCTACTCTATTGTGCATGTGTTGTACCTTGTGAGCAATAAGAGAAGTCTCTAGTTGCATGTGTTGCATTTAGAGGTAGATTTAGCATCTATTTGAGCTTGTGCATTCGTTGCACGTGGTGAGAGTCAAGTAAGGGGGTTGGCTTATTACTCTTGGAGTTTACCTACTCCTAGACGGCGTTGGAGGCGTCGTGTCCGGTGATCTTCTTAAAGAAGCTTGTGAGAAGGCTCAGCATGTTGTGAAGGTTGGAGCCTACCTACCCGGAGCGGTGAAGAGCTACCACTAGTGGATTTGAGGTGGAAGGCTTAATTCGTGGAGCCGGTCTAATTTGTTTGGACTTACCTTAACGTGGACTAGGGGAGACTGGCAAGTCTCCGAACACCACGGTAAAAAGTAACCGTGTCAATTGTGGTTTATTTACTTATGCTCAATTTACCTTCAAGCAATTTACATTCATATAATTCTATTTGATTGCTTGTAATATAGTGCACCTAGATGACACAGCTCTATTTGATGACACTAATTATGATAATTAAAAAATCCGTATGATATGATATTTTTAAGGCCATGAGCCCAAAAATATGATGGATTATAGATGTGGGCCTTTCTCCTCCATTAGATACTCTTGCTCCAACAATTGAGGATGAGAAATGCTCACATATCAACGCTCAAGCAACTAACGTTTTATTTAGTGCTTTGAGTGTAGAGGTGTTTAACAAAATATGCAATCTTGAGAGCGCTCATGATATGTAGACACATCTTCAAGATAATTATGAAATATCCTCATCAACTAATGAGGATTGCATACAAGAGTGGATGTCGGGAGAAGAATGCTCAACCTCTAGCTCCAACGATGAAGAATCCACAATTCCATTCACATCAACTCGATACTTCGTGGCAAAAGGTAATAAGAAGGTAAATAATGATAACGACAATGATGCATCTTCTTATGATGAGTTGATGGATATGTTAGAAAAGCTTAATGAATATCTTGAGATGGAATAAGCTAAATATAAGATTTTGAAGAATGAGTATGTCTCTCTTCAAAATGATTATAACAAGCTAAAAGGAGAATATGAAATTCTCTCTCTCAAGGAATATTCTAAGCCTAAGATGGATATATGTATTACATGTGATTTACTAGATGATATGCCATGTATAACTTATATTCCTTGCATGTCATCTAAAGTTAGTGTGTCCACCTCATATGAGTATTTAATCGACATGTCTTGTTGTTCACAATTAAATGCTTCCAATTCCTCTATACTTGTTGAAACTAACCTTGTAGAGGAAAATAATGAGCTCAAGGCCCAAATCATCAAGTTGAGCAAAGACCTGGAGAAGTGCTATAAAGGGAAGGCATCTCTTGATGATATCTCGAGCAAGCAACGAAGCTTGAATGATGTCGAGACCCGAATATGCAAATTCGAACTCTCTGTGTAAACTGCACTAGTCTAGGATCATGCTAGTGCACACAATTAAACATAGATGTATTCACAACCATATACACACTAAGATAAAGGAAAACCTCAAATATCAATAAATATCAAAAGTACGACTTTATAGTCAAGCTTACAATAGCACTAGCCCAAAGGGCTCAAAATCTAGCAGCGGAAAATCAAAACAAAGCGTAGCAGCTAATCGACACGCCCATAGGTTATCGCGTGGAGAACGAAGTCCTAATCCGTGATGTCGCTGAAGTACTCTTCCTCTGGAATCTCTTGCTGATAATACTCCTCCTCAACTGAGCAACATATGCATAAAGCCGTGAGTACATTGGTACTCAGTAAGTCATTTGTAACAAATAAATATAATATAGTATGCAAGGCTTACCAATGGATGGCTGAAAGATTAATTTGCATAAAATGATATTTCAGAGTAAATTTGATAAATAGATTGAAAGCGAACTTTAATGTAAAACAATAATAATAAATAATCAATGAAATTGAAGTAAACCACTTGTGGACATCCCATGCACAAGTTAAGCCAATAGTGAACTACCTTTTCACATTCCAACCATAAACCACAAGTTTAAATGAAATCACTATACCTCATGTGAAATCACCGAGCATTGTCCATGACCGAGGACGCGGCTATTCGAATAGTTTTACACTCTGCAAAGGTTGCACAACTGTACCAACACAATGTGATTAGCCTCACGCTAAGAAAATCACAACAAGGCTTTTTACAAAGTTTAATTCCAACTCAATACCTTCCGCTAGGGTTTCGCATCACACCCCCTGTTGCACCTCATGGAAATCAGCAAACATATTCAACACAATGGCGAGATTGAAGTTGAAATATCCCAAATTAATTAGCTAGGTCAATCCCATACTAGACATGTGGTTTGCACGGTAAAACTCAGATCAATGGTGCATAAAGTTAAGTTCTTAACATTACTCAGGCGAGACTTCCACATTCCACGAAGTGAATTTACACTTCCCCTTTACTGCACAATCACTCGCCTGAGTGAAAATTAATTTTGTATAACCACCGCCAATGACACACCAATGCCATGACACAATTTTTATAGCTGTTGCACCAACCACGGTTCTCTGTGGCTCCAACCACGATTCTCTGTGGCTCCAACCACGATTCAATATCTCATTAAGTCCAATTAATTAATCACATACGATGATAAACCCTTTCGTAAAAATAAGCAAGGCTAAGTATTCTAATCGTACAACCCATGTGACATCTAGCATAGCATCACTAATAAATTTTTCAACCTATGGTGACAATAGTTCATGGCATTCAAAATAGCGAGGAAGATTAACCAATTGGGGTGTAACTACCAAGTACAACAGTTGTGTAGGATCGAAAATGGCAACTGAGGGGGGTGAATGGTGCCTTCAAAAATTCGCCCCAAGTATCTACTCGATTTTCCTCTCCGATAGCTATATTAGCTATGAAGTAAGAAGTGGTTTGCTCAAAAGTAGGCGAAACCAAATTTGCCAATCTACCAAAGAAACTCATAGTGGGCAAAGAAAGATCAACACAACCTTCCTGAAAAAGGACACTTAAATTCTGGATTTATCAACATAAATCTCAAGGAAATATCTTACCCAAAGAGCACTGGCAAGATGCAAGGACTCCTGCTCCACAAAACACACAAGCATGATGTATGAAATTCACAAGGCTGCTCACTGCTCGCTCAAGATCTTAAAAACTGAACACTGAAAACCTTATCCACTGCAGAGTGAGATCAAATGAGAACACGAGTGTGCTGTTCTTTGCTGCTAGCCGCACACATACTGGACCATTCAAAACCGCATCAAATTTAGCAATGAGTGCACTGCCGAGAGCCTGCTGGCCGAATGGGTTTATGCTGCAGAAGGAGACACTGATAACTGGAAATAAGAACTGCACTCAAGGTAGCAAATCGGCAAGGAGAAAGAAGCTGCAAATTGTAATCGGCAGGGAGCAAAAAACACTGCAACAGACCGAGAAATGCAGAAGAAAAGCAGCAGCCAACCTGGCCGAACAAACTGCAGACCGAAGGAAAATGCAGCTGACCGAAAAAGGCTACAAAAGAAAAATAACTGCAGACTACAGTTCGGCAAGATGGACAACAGAACTGAGAATAATAAACTTTTCTAGTGCAGTTCGGCCAGCACAAAAGAACAACAGGATTAGGCCAAAAATCACAGCAGCAACAACAGCCAAAAAAAAAGAAAACAGAATGCAGACCTGTGTAGTTCGGTTGGCAAGCAAGGAGGAGTAATTACTGCAGAGATCTGAAAACCAAAGAAATTGGGGAGTGGATGCTGCTCTTTTCAGTCAACGAGAGTGGTGCTGCAAAATGAATAGCAGAACGACCTCAAGAAACAAAAGATTTCATCCTCTGAGCAAGAAATCAAGAGTTTGATAAAAACTGACACCTTGAGCAGATTTTTGCTTTTCTCTCCAATCTCTGACCTTCTGCCCAAGAACCTGAGAATCTCAGTTGGAGAAGATCTCACGGCAAGTAGACACAAAATTAAAACCACTAAAAGAAGGGGAATCAAGATTTTTTAAAGTCCACTGCCTCCTAGCCCTAGAACAGTGACAAACAGTGGAAGTAATGCTCATGAGGAAATAAGAAAATCTTTGATTCAGCCATTTGGCTCTTGGGAATTAGCTGACCAAACATTCTTGAGTCATATTCCCATCACAGAACACAAGATCAGAGGCTACATTCTCAACGATTTCGCACAACCTAAAAGCAACAGGAAGAACAAGACACAGGAAATAGCAAGAAATCAAAATGGGCTAATCTCAGAACTCTTCAAAGTGATTCATGATCATGAATGATTGCCAGAGGAATGATTACATAGTGTTTTTCTTACAATCACTCAACTAATTCTCACTAAATGATTTAGAGGAGAACTCACAAAGCACTAGTTCTCTCCTACGCACTAGATGCATCACCTGAGAGAGCACACACACAGAACACTCTTCTTTCCTATTACCTCACCTCTCCTACTACTTGCTCAAAGCAGGAACACACCCACACACTAAGCTCTCTCCATCTACCATTACCTCCCACTACAACCCGTCCAGGAGACACACACTCGAAGAGGAACAAGCACAGAGCTCACACCTTCTACACCTTTTCCCCAACACTACTTTCTCCAACTGAGAACTCTTCTGTGAGCATGCGCAGCCACCAGGGAGCACCTCCTCACCTGTGCCTCACTCTCTCCTCTGCTGCTCTCGAGGAGACCAAGGAGATCCCCGATCTCCTGCTGCCAACCGATTGCATCCACTCCCATCTTTTTCCCAGACCAAGGCAAGGCGCAGACAAAGAGGGAAGCCAAACTGGCTTCACCTTTTGACACCAGCGGCTGCTGCCCTTCTTCTTTTTTATTCCCACACAGCACACATTCGGACAAGTTCGAATGAGCAAACCAGCTGCTGCACCCTCTCACACATTCTGACCAAAGAAGAATTGGTTGCACTCTCCTTGCCGTCCAACCTTCATCACCACTTCGACCTCGGCACCGCTTGTGCCTAGTCGGGTCATCATGTGCATCACCGTGTCCACCTCCGGTTCCTTGTCTCCCGGTTCGCAACCACCTCAGCAACCTCGATCATCTTCGGCGTCACCGACCATTGGACCTCAACACCTCCTGTGCCTAGTCCCGGTCCTCCTCGCCTCATTATGACCTAACTTCGAAGTCTTGCAGTCACACAGACAAGCAAACCATCATATAGCACCGCACGAAACAGCATAATCAATATTAGCACAAATAAAGGTACTCAACTCTAGAATACCTAAAACAAACTCAAACTCACTAAACCAACCGTCGATTACTCATCACAAACATGAAGATACCTCCACATGGTCTCTCAAGTTGGTATCAAAATAGCGATGCACGATAATTAAAACAAAGCAATTAAATAATAGATTAAAAACTGGGTTCAATATGATCAAAGAACACGACATGCCTTGGTTATGCTCAGCGAGGTGCTCGGGGTCTTCTGGCGTAGCTCCTGCTCCTCCGGAATTGGAATCTAACAGGAAAGAAAATGACCAAAAACACAAAATCATATAAAATAATAAGCAAAGGAACTTCAAAAATCTTGAAACCAGAACCAACAGATAGAGCTCAATTTTATATGAATTTAGAAAAAAGAACGGGGTCAATCGGAGCTAGGATGGAGGAGAACAGACTCTCGAAAGTTTGAATCTACTGAAAAATACCAAAATTCAAAGGGGGCACTGTTTCGTGGACTCGATGCATGGATTGGGGTGTCTACGGTGGACTCGGTCTTTGGAATAGTGCACCTATGGTCACGCCATCTCAGCTGGCGTGGCTGACGTGGCAAATGCGTGCGGCCGACGCATGCGCAGAGGCGGTGACGTGGCACTGAGGTGGCGAAAATCGGCTCGGGTGTTAGGATAACGCGAGGTGGCATGCTGAGGTGGCGGCCTAGGGCTGCGTTAGCGGCCCTGTGGCGCGCACATGGGCACTTTGGTGCTGTGGTGGCCGCCAGAGAGGGTACGGGCGGCGGTGAATTCGACGGCCGATCGGAGCCGTCATCAGCGAGGCAGGCTGCTGCAAGGAGGCCCCTGGCGAGCAGTGCACGAGCTCCCCAAGAGTGCCACAAGACCAATGGCGGGAGTGCAGAGGACGTTGACCCATTGGGGTGGTCGGCGGCGAGGTTTAGGCGACGGGGAAGGTTGGGCGCCCGGCGAAATCGGTCGCCTGGCAACGTAGACGCTTCGGCGAGGGTGCTTGGGTGAAGGTCTCGGCGAGGAGAACCTGGTGGTGGCGCCGGCAGCAAGAAAGACTCACTCGATCTCGTGCAATTGCTTGCTAGAGTTCAGATTTGCGGTAGTGAGTTTCGGAGCTCCTTGGCGGTTGGAGGGGCGATCCTTGGGCGTGAAATAAGGCAGATCAGGGCGGCGGCTCAGGGGTGGATGTGCCGTGTGTTCGGGCGGTACTTGTAGCCTTGGGAGGCGTGCGGAAGGGGAACTCCTTCATGGCGGCGCGGCTGTCCCGATCGGAGATGGGGAGGAAGGCGTCTAGGTGGGTGACGGCCTAGCCTGCTGCGAGGACCCCACCAGGCGGTGGGTGGAAAAGGCAAGGAGGGGGCGGACGGCGCAGATGGAGCAGGGTGAGCGGCAGGCAGGGGGATCACTGACACGTGGCAAAAGTGGTGGGTTGGGTCGGCCGAAAAAGGGGTGGGCTGGGTTGGCTCGGTGTGGCAGAATTGGGCCGGGGGGTGTTTCAGCCCAAAAGAGGGGGTTAGGGTTTCTAGAGGTTTTTCCTAATTTTTCCTTTTTCAGAAATTCTCTAAAATCAAAAGGAAGCTCCAGAAATAGCAAATAAATCATGAAAATTCGACAAAAAAACCAAACAATTCCTTGAGGCACAAGGAACTCAAATAAAATATTTTTAGCTTATGTTAAAGTTTATGCTAATCATATTAAATTATTTTAAATTCTAAAAATTAATGTTAAGCTTGATTTAATTTCAAACAAATTCCACAAATTAATTTTAAAAAATAGGGCTTTAAAAACCTCTAAAAAATAGGATATTACAAATGATAAGAGAGGTATTAGCTTCATCTTCAAGAAGGAGAATAGCATGACAAAGCACAATGCAAGATACACGAAGAATGTTAAGTGCTTTGGTTGCAATGAGACAGGTCATTTCGCCTCTAAGTGCCCCAATAAGGTAGATAACAAGAAAAGATCATCAATGAAGAGGCAAACCGGCAATGAGTAAGATAAAAAGATAAGAAAGGGTAGCAAATGCCAAACTTGCTACAATTACCGAGAAAAGGGGCATCTTTGTAATATCCTGATCGTCGTTTCGGCGTAGGTTTTTTTAAAATAATTGTGGAGTCGCCCGATTTTTTGGTAAAGCGCGGGAAGGGAAAAAAATAAAATTATAGGATAGAAATAAATTAAAAAATAAATAAAATAAATTATAATAAAAAACCTTTTAGGGGCTGGTTGGAGGGTGGGCTTGCACCTTGGGATCAAGGTGGCAAGTCCACCCCTCCTTCCCCCATTGCTGCTGCCCCTTGGTGCTAGGAGAAATCGAGAAGGAAGAAAGATGAAGAAAAGAAAGGGAAGAAGATGAAGAAGAACAGAAAACAAGAGGGGTGATCCCAAGGGGATACCCTAGGTAACTCTCCCTCATCCCAAACCTTTTTGGTTTTACTGTATTTAGGATACTTAGCATTGGAATTGATGGGGTTTAGCAATTTGATTATCTGATTAGGGAATTCTTGCTGACTGCCTATAGATATTGAGCGCGACTGTTTGCGCAGTTTAGACCTACGAAACGATTTTTCCTGTGGGTCTGCCCAAAAGGAAAATTATAGAGGACGATGAGACCCATCTTTTCTATTTGTTTCAGAATTTTTGGAGGAGGTATTTAGCCGTAGAAGGGTCGGGAACCTTACTGTCTGTCAGGGGTGCAGACTAGGGCAGATTGCTATTCAGGTGTGATTTAGGAGTAGTAGATGATTTTTATATTTTTGGTCACAATTGAGAAAAATGTAGAGAATTTAGTAATCTAACTACTTTATAAAAATCATAATTTTTAAAGACTTATACTGTGGTTGGGGTGCGTTAGAATCTGGCTGCCAAGATTGCCAGAACAGAGAATGTCCTCTGTTTTGCTCATTAAGTTACACCTTATTAGTAACGAAATCAAAATAAGTGATCTACATGAAAAGTGAAGGTATTTAAGGGAAGATTCCAGAAATACATCTTTCTCTGTAAATGGTTTAATAATTTTAAAGATACAAAAAAATTAAGCAGTGCTGCTGCCGCGGGTAGAGTGTAGAACCGTTAAGCGGAGAGGGATGTTGTCGGGATTTAGGGATTAGCGATATCTTTGCTTCTTAAGTCGTGTTTTCATTGCTGTAGTATTGTGTTAAGAGGTACCTTTTGGACAGGTAGTTTTGTTCCTGAACGCACGTGATTTCTTCGCTTCATCGGTAGAGGCAAGTAAACGTGGCGGATGTGCTATCGTTTAACATGTTATTCTTACTACTTGCAATATACATGATTTTCATAGTTTTAAATGATATGCCATGGTTGCATATTTTCTAAATAAGGTTGTGGTAGCAAAAATAATAATCCATTGTTATGCTTTGGATGAGTTTTGGTAGTCCTGTGGTAATTTACTTAATGAGCTAATTGCGGAATATGAAATAAATGCATAGTAGATATATTGATGTTTCCTTGATGTTAAATTCAAGAGGATCATATTGATGCCCCTTTGAGGTTGGAATTTTTGTGGTTATGATTATCATATCATTCATAATATGTCATGACATTGCATTGTGGATGTCGCCGCTTATAACCGCGACCATACAGGTACAACATCGTACATTACCGTAGTATGATGTACACTTTTACCTTGTTGGGTAAGAGTGCAGTGGATCATAGTATGCATATGCATTACATTGTGGATGGAGTAACTGCATTCATGTGTTAGTTGTTTAAAATCTTATGTGGCTTGACTCGTGAGATGTCTTGGAGGTTTAATGAATGTGGATGCATATTGTGGATATGGATATGTGGTAACATTAATGGTGCTGTATATTTGTTTGTAGTTTGAATAGCCTGTTAAATAGTTTGCTTGCTGAGATTTTTATCTCACCCTTGTTTTTCCCCCTACAAGTGATTCTTGAGCATATATGGGATGGATAGAGTGGCACTACAATAATGCACTTGATTCATCAATTTATGCTGTAATAAAGTCGAAGGGACTCTGGACAATTGCCTAGCTATTCGTGGATGTTTACTTTAATTTAATAATGTTGAACTTGTGCACTATTATTTTTGTTAAACTGCTAGAGGTTGTTTTAAATTATTGAACTTGTTATCATTATCTTCATTTCCTTAGTTGGTTATGCTTCCGCTTAGTTCGTCATGTTTAGAAATTGTTGCCAGTTTATGTTATCTTGTAAATTGGCTAGCTGTAGAGTAGTTTAGTGGCATTCCAGGGTAATGTGGGTCCTGAGGTGTTACAATATTAGTAAGGATTGTTCTAAAGGTATCACTCCTAAGCCTGTTATCTATAATGATCGTTATTTGCTTAGGAATGCTAAAGATGGTAGGGTGATTGCTAGATGTATTAGTTCATATAAAGTTATTGCTAGGGCCATTTGGGTGCCCAATTCTATTGTGACTAATATTCATGGTCCCAATCAAGTTTTGGATACCAAAATGCGCTTAAACGCTTAATAGGTACTTGGAGATGCATTGAAGACTTGGCTTATTCATGAAGAGGTGGATTCCACCATATGCACAATGGGAGCTAAGCTTTAGGATGATCATTCCATATCAATAACCAATGCCATCTCGGTAACAAGTATTTACATTTGATATATTTAGCCCTTACCTTGTGCTGGTTGTATTACATGAAAAATCTTTAAAGAAGGGTGCTCTTGCTCTTGTTCTAAAAGTTCGTTATTGTAATCATGAGCAAAATATAGTTGGCACATTAAGGAGGAGTGTTAAATCATAATCATGCATATCACATCCCTAAGTGTACCCAAATTAATTAAGTGCTACTATTGATTTTGAAAAATTAAGTTATTTAGCCAAAAGTAAAAAAATTTGACATTATTAGTATACCATTAAAAAATAGTTAGAAAATGTATAAAAATGCATTTTAAAGGTTATCCAAAAGGTTTTGGCTTTAGACAAACTTATTTCAAATAAAAATGAGTTTTTGACCCAAAACTAGCTGTGTAGTATCTTGTTTTGGCTTTAAACTCAAGAATTAGCCAAAAGCAATTCTAAAAGGAATTTGAAAATGAGTTCAATACCAAAAATCTAGAGTTGACTATTTCAAACTTTGTTGGTGTTCAAAAGTTTTCCAAAAGGCCAACCAATCAAAAGTTATTTGGATTTAAAACTCATCCAAAATCTTGAGTTGATCTAAGTGGTCACAATCTAGCACTTACGTAGGGATTGCCTTTTGAGCTAAAAGTATTGATGTATATTGGCTCATAAGAGTATTTATAACTCATACATGAAATTGAATGCCTAAAATTCCCTATAACACTCATTCTTGCAATCTTGAAGAATTTATTAAAATGAGCTTATTTTTGAAAAATAAAAACTTAATTTGTTAAAAATGTATGTTCAAAAGAATTTTAATCTTGACATATAGTTGGAAATGCTCCACAAGTGGTTTATGTTTCTTTGTGAAAAACTTTGGAGCAAGGTACAACATTATAACCTTTACTCTCCTCTGAAATCCAACTCTTGGTATGCTCCAAGAAAAATCGGAACTACCGACAGTCATTCTGCGGTACTTCCGCTTTGCGTTACTACCAGCAGTCAAACTGCGGTACTACCGAATTTTCTGGAAGATGGCTGATTTGTCCAGAATTTGTTGTTTTCAATTTCCTCAGCCATTCTCTTTGCCCCCCTCAAAGTCAAGTTGATCTCTCTTATTATTGCTAGCTACCCTTATGTAATCTTTTGCCCCATATGTCATTTTAATCAAATTGTGATGTTTCCTTCATACAAATAGCATTATCTCCAAAGTGGTAGCCCTTTTGATTATCTTGATCTTGGCATGAACTTCACTCTTATCTTCTCAAGTGATATCATCTTTTTCTTCCAAATTGGTATCTAATCTTTTCTCTTGTCGAGCAAAATTTTTTCTCAACAAAGCTCTTTCACATAATATCTTTTCAATATGGCATCCACCTTTATAAGTGGTATCTCACCTATATGATATCATATCTATTCTTTCAAGTGATATCTTCCTACAAGTGGTATCCCCTTCAAAACTTGTCAAATGGTATCAAGAGAAAACCATTGGAGATCTCTCAAGACTATTTCAAATGGTTCACAAGTAATCTACAAGTGGTACCTTAAGTATTCAAGAAGGATTTAAAAGTGGTACTCACAAGTGATATCAAGTTTTCTATAAATAGATTTAACCATACTTGATATCGTTCAAGCTCATAAGTGGTATCAAGTCTCTACAATTGAAATCAATTACTTGATATCATTTATATTCACAAGTATTTTAAAAGTGGTATCTTGTCGAGACCCGAAACAACAACTCCAAGTCTCTCTGTGTAAATTGCACTATCCCAGGAAAAGCTACTGCATACAGGGTAAACAGTGATGTATATCATGCATAATCACCATAAATATTATTAATCAAGGTATGGCCTTATGGCCAAGTCTTACAATAAAAGGCTCAAGGCCAACTGAAATTAAAAAGCAACGGAAAACATAAAAGTAGCAGTACAGTCCATCCAGCCTCCCACAGGCGAATGACTGTAAGATGCAGCCTACTCGTCGAAGTCCTCACTGTAGTCGTCGAAGTCGTACTCTGGCAACAGATTTAAGCAAGGTGAGCACTTTAAAGTACTCCACAAGTTACACCAGGAAATATAACAGAGTTCATGCATTCATAATGGATTTCAAAGAAAGGCTTAATAGGGTACGAGTGCGAAAAAGCAATACTAAATTTTAGATACAATAATGTAAGTAAAAAAGCTAAATTTTAATACAACATATGAAATAATATTTTAACAAATATTATTGTTAATGTAGGCTCCGACCCACGCTAACCTAACCACGGGCATCCCACCCGGACCATTTTCCAAAACACTGTTTGTTTGCCAAAACCAAGTTTTATAAAATCAAGTCTAAGTTGTGAAAACTCTACTCAGCATGTCCATGACCGTGGACACGGCTATCCAGGATAGATTAAAACTCTGTAGAGGTGTACACTTTACCCACAAGACGTGTCCTCCCACTTGAGCCACGCGATTAACACACTGCCTTAAGTGTACGACGAGGAATTCACGACAAGGCTGTTACAATGTTCAATAGCCAAAATAGTCATGCCGTCACTAAGGTTTCACCACAACTTGAATCCACGAGTTGGAGCTTCCTCTAGTGCCACGTGAGACTTCTCGCAGCCTACACCACGCTCACATTCAGCCTATAGCATAACTATATTTTGAATTTCATAAATTACTTAGCTAGGTCCGTCCCATACAGGACTTGTGGTAGTACGAAGTGACTTCGTAAAATGATTCACAAAAACGGTCCTTATTTTGACTTAGGCTCAATCCACATACCCACATGCATGACAATCAACTACGTGTCACCAAACACGAAGCATGCCGGCACCCCACCACCTAACCAATAGCCTAAGTCCAAATCATAAGTTTATATTTTTCATTTTTAAACCATTTTATAAACTATCTTTGACTCACCGAAGTCAAGAATTCAATTTCAAATCTTCATTTTATGTGAAACAATTTGTCCCACCTAAATTATTCTAAGCCAGGCTAAGCAGTTCTATAACATTTCTAGTCAATACTATTGTACTAACCAGGTTTTTCATCTAAGTGATAAGGTATGTAAGTTCGAGATCAAAATTGGCTATAATCAAAGACTCGTGGGTATAACTAGGTTTAAAACACTTGTAAATTACATTTGAATAAAAATA
Source organism: Melocanna baccifera (assembly GCA_036346265.1). Lineage (NCBI taxonomy): Eukaryota > Viridiplantae > Streptophyta > Magnoliopsida > Poales > Poaceae > Melocanna > Melocanna baccifera. Next base: position 7,788,927 of record CM070699.1, on the reverse strand, counting down.
CGCATGCATATACAGTAAAATAACATAAATAAATTTGAAATATTAGGGTAAACCTGGTGAAAGGTGTAACTCGCCTTACTCGAAGTCCTGCTGCGGATCGTCGAAGTCGTAATCTCCCGAATCGTCGAAATCTAACGTGAAGAACCAATTCAAAAGAAATTCAAAAACAAAATTCAAATAAATAAAAAAATTGAAAAAGAGTGAATAAATGGAAAGTTCATGATTTTAGAAAAATTTAGAAATTTAAACGGGTCAATTTGGAGTTAAAATGAAGAAGTTATGACCATCTAAAGTTTAAATACAATTAAAAAGAAAATACTCATTTTCTGGATTTATTTTTGAACTGAAAAAGCATTTATGACATCACCAAGAATTATTCTTCTGAGGGAAATCATGAATTATGATGTCAGCAGCTTAATTAATTTTCGGACAGGATTATTTTTAAACGGAAAAAGGGATTTATGATGTCAGCATGGCGCCAGCCCTGGTAATTAAATATCTGGACAGAGGCTGACAGGTGGGACCGGTCTACGGTGGACCTGGTCCATGGACCGGTGTGGGCTGATGTGGCATGCGGGCGCACGGGGGGTGAGGGGCGCTGGTGTGGCAGGCCGGGCGCGGACGTGGCGTCCATCGGGTTGCCACATCGGCCACCACGTCAGCCCAACCTGCTGACGTGGCAGGGCCGGCAGCGGTGGCACTCGGGAACCGATGGTCGCCGGAGTTCGGACGGCCGGTGGCGCTCGACGAGGGTACCAAATCAAAAACGGGGTCGAGGGAAGTGCGATGATACTGTCGGCGTTGCCTTGGGACGATCGGAGAGGGCTGCCGGCGATGAGGAGCGGCAGTTGGAGGGGGTCAACGACGGCGAAGGTGCTCCGGTGGTGCAAAATCTCGGGGCAGCGGTGGCCGACGGTCGCCGAGGGATGAGGAAGGTCGGAGTGGCGTCGGTGAGGCTCGAGGAGGCCTGAGGCGGCGGCGATTGCTCACCGGGGTTGGTGCAGCTGGCGGAGGGGGAAAACGAGCACGGGAAGGCGCCGAGGCTCTAGAGCTCGAATTGAGAGGCGAGGGGGAGGCGGTGTGAGTAGAGGGTGCTCGGGGGTGCCCCTTTATAGGTGGGGAGGGGAGGTAACGGCTGCGTGCATTCGCTCCGAGGATGAAACGGCCGAAGTCAAAACGTGACGGCGCACGGTGCTTTAAACAGCTTGGAAACGGTCGGGTCGGGGGCGGTAGTGGAGGAGGATCAATGCGCAATTAGCACGGGGGGTGGAACGGAGGGAAACTGAAGCTTTAAAAGCTTCGGTTACCCTGCTAATGGCGGTAGCGGTGGCGGAGATCGCGCGGGGAAGAAGGAAGGTGATCGGGGGAGATAGATCTGACATGTGGGGGCCACCGGTCAGTGAGAGAAGGAAGAAGGAAAGGGCGAGGGTGACGGTTGGATGAGTGACAAGTGGCAAGGGAGAGGGAGTAGGGCCATTAGATCCCGAGCGAACCGTTAAGTGAATGCGGACGGGTGCGATTCGATCCAACAACGGGGGGTTCAATCGGGACCGTTCGGGCGAGGGCCGAAGGGTAAGCGATGGTGAGCGGTTGAGATTTGGTACAGCAACAGGGATTGGTACGGATTAGGCCACCTGTCAGGTGGAAGGGAGAGGTGAGCGGGCGGAGCGATAAGTGGCCGCGGGCGGCCGAGATGTGATCGGGCGAAGGGAGATTGGTCCGATGCTCACCAGGTGTTGGCCAGAGGGAGAATGAAGGCGGGGTCAAGGGGTAAGTCAGATCGGGCGGTCGGGATTGAATCCGGCGGCGCGGATTGGCCCGATGAGTGACACTTGGCGGCCGGGGAGGGGTTTTGGGATTAAATTTTCATTTTGTTTTCCAGAAATGATTAGGGGGCTTTAAAATACTCAGAAAAATACCAAATAAAATTTGAAAATTCCAGAAAAACTCAGAGAATTATCTGGAACCTTACTAGACTTAATAAAAATATTTTCAACCCAATTTGAAATTCAGATTTTGCAAAAACATAAATTGACTTTAAAAGAAGAGTTTTAAATCTTTATAAACTCCTGAAAATTATTATAATTATAGATTGACTTAGGAAAAATAAAAAGCACATAATTTTTGACTTTGCAAAATGAAATAAACTTATTTTGGCTTTTATCAAATGAAAATTTTAACTTTTCTCACTTCAAGGCTTGGAATAAAATCCAGGAAAAATCCAATAAATTCCAGAAAAATAGTTTAAAAAGGAAATAAAATTTTTGAGATGTTACATATCTTATGTCATCACAAGTGGTATAAAAGTCAAAGT